>CM024173.1:1248600-1828600 GCA_013433145.1 Ascaris suum | reverse complement strand
ATTACTTATTACTTTACAATTAATTATTTATTACTTTATCAAGCAATATATCGTTTATTTAATATTAACGATAGTATTATTTTCAACGGATATTTCTAAATAATTGAAAAATTTATCTCGGAAAATTTTAGAATTTTATTTGCAATATAGAATTTTTTTTTTTTTTTAGAAAATTTTCTTATAAATTTGGAGGAAAAAAAATTCGAAGAAAATTTCAAAATGATAATAAATGAAATAATTTTTGAAAAGAAAAAACTGAAACCCCTTCAATGATCGCATTTACAAATTTTTGAACAAAACAATATCATTGTATGCTTTCTGCACAATGCACTTTGTTTGTATCGTTTTTTTTTTTCGTTCTGCATTAATATAGTTTGCATAAAAATTTTCCCAAATACACTAAAAATGGAGAAAATACATCATAATGAATCTTATATTGCATCATATATGCATATTTCATGCATCATTTATTGCTTTTTCTTCGCACAAATATTCAATTCATTTCCCGCTATATGCAAATTCGATCAATCCTATTATCTAATCTGAACGCCATAAAATCTTTAAAAGATTGCCATACCTGTAATTAATTACCTGCATATTTGTAAATTTGTGATTTGTTCAATTATTTAATTAATTAGTTTTGTTTTATTGTGTAATTTTCAATTCTAAAATGCATTTCCGATCTATGAATCAACTAAAGAGCAATTACAACGAAAATTTCGACGCATTATTTCAAGAGAACAAACATACGTAAAAGAAATCGAACATTTTCAAATAATATTCGAGATTTCTTGGCAATATAAATAATAGAAATGATAAGTAATCATTTCCATTATAAGATAGAATTTCTAAGTAAGAATTTTTTAATTTGCAGGAATACAATTTTTTTTTTGATGGATTTTCTTGATAGCACAATCGAATGAATTGAGAACAAAGGAGGAAAATTGAGAAAACAAGATTTCGACATATCTCAACAAAAGCCTATAGCTGTGCAAAGCAAACAAGTATTTCCTGTGTTGAATTCAGACTCAATGGAAACAGATGGATGCAAGCAATTTTTTTTTTGAGGAAGCAAACAAACGAAATAGATTCGTCAATTCAAAACGGAAGTTGAATGATCGATTCGAACGGCGCAAGAACTTCAATGGTCCATCATTTCTAGTGTGTCGCATTTGTAATATTGCAATGAGATTATCGATAAATTAATTGTTGAATGAATTTAAAAATTGATTTACTCTTTACTATTTTGCAATAATCTATAAGGTTGTTCATATTGCAAAATTGATTGACTAAAAATATAAATCCAAAAATGTCACAAATCGATATTAGACATAAAATAAGCAACAAACCGAAGAGAAGGCTGAGTAATTTATTCGAAAATTCAATGAAAATTTCGAGAATTATATGCGATAGATACAAATACTTGTGTATTTATGTATACGTCTATGTTGAACAAATGAATATATAATTGTTTAATATTGTAATATTGTGTAATTAATATTATAATTGTAACATATATAATATAGTGAATAGATATTTGCATATATGATTGTGTAATTAATCATGAGAATTAATGTGCTTTTATTGAGTGGAAGATGAAATAAGGAGGAATATATTAGAAACTTTGAACATAGCCTTAAGAAAAATAAAAGACAACAAATATGAATATAGTGGGAAATATGATAACATTAGAGAAGACTGAAGTATTATTAGCCAAAACAATGCATATGAAATCACTTTTGATAATGCCATCAAGAAAAATAAAAAGAATAAATTGCTCAGTAAATTTCAATTAATAAAAAATTTATTGGCTAATTATACGATAATAAAAGTTTTCCACCTTAAAAAAATCATTAAAAAATAATCTACATATAAATCATTGCAGCGATTACTCTAGAAAGTTTACTTGTTTTTTTTTTGTTTAGTAATCGATATTTTCGAAGATTCGATTTGAATTTGGCATATTTGAAAGCCTAGATTCAGATATTTTTATTCTTCCTATAGAGCAAATCAACAAAACTCGACGAATATATTTTAATTTCAAAATGGATTAGAGAACTGGAAAAGTGGTACTTCGGATTACTTTCACAACGATGAAAACGTGCTGCATCTAAATGATCCGCAAGTATTTCAACATAGAAGTAAGTGGAAGAAGAGATAACCTTTAGGTGGCAAAAAATATGTGAATTTATTTTAGTCCTCCCTTCCCGCTCCTCAATTGTATTGTAATTAAAATTAAAATCAGGTTGAAAAGTCGAATAATGCGACTATTTGCATGATAAAGAGAAAATTCAATTATTTAAATTTATCGACTTAAATGAAAAAAGAATAAAAATGAGACTAATTTCAGCGGGTGTCACTAACGCATCCAACCATCCATTTTATGAAATGTCGAGAAAAACCTCTTTTAAAAAAAAAGAACTAGTTTTTGAGTGGAATAAATTCACGAAAAAAGTTTTCTCGCTAAGCAATGTACATTAGAGAGACGAGAAATTACGCAATTGCCGTTATGTGTATGCAAACATCGACGCCGTGCTTAAACACATGTCAACATACACATAAAGCCCTTCAACAAACGATACGGCACATACTAAGGAATAAACCTCAACGATATATTAGTGTCACATAATCGAACAACAAATAATATCGCTATATCATGATGGCGGGGAGTGAAGGGAAGAGGAATGAAAAAAAAATGGATAGGGCGGGGAAAGAGAGAGGGGTGGGAAGATTCGACACATATACTATGGGGTAAATATTTCCCAAACTCGTTTGAAATGGGTAAATTTTGTTGTAAAAATCGACTTTTTCATTAAAAAATTTTTCCCAAAATTTGCACACATATTGCACAATTCGTAACGCATAACGTTATAATGAAAGCAACAATAGATTTCAACAGATGCAAAGAACACAAAAAAAAAAAAGACGATGAGAACAAAGACGAAACACTTTTCGAGAGAGCTGCAAATCTCGAAGAGCTTTTAAATAGGAGCTGAGTAAATGTAAATAAACCTTTTCGCATATCAAAAAGTATATAATGATTGAGAATTAAACAGAAATGAAAATTCCGCATGAAATGGAATATTGCGGATTCCATAGAACGAAAATCGGAACGAACCTCAAATCAGAACCGAGTTTACACTAAAACAACAAATGAAACATGATTCCTTATTTATATAAGTATTCAAATCGCAATAGTTTTGCCTCTTTTTCAAAATTTGATCGACGATAAGATCATATCCATGATCGCTGTTCATCAAAATATTGAAGAATAGAAGACTAGAAACGTTAAAAAAAATTGCAAAAAATAAGTGGAAAAATGAAAGTGGAAAAAATTACTTGAAATTAAAAATATTACTTTTTATTAATAAACAAATAAATCTTCAATATCTATAAAATATTTCAACTCGTTAAAAAAAGAAGAAGCAATAAATATAATATGACGAACGTGATATTTGCTAAGATCAATATAAGCATTTGATAGCGAATTTTACGACAACGATCGATAGATGCTTTTGATCATGATAGGGGGATTGCCTTTGTCGGCTTTTTTTTTCTTCTCAACGATCCCCAAAATATTGCACATTAAATTCGATGGAAGCAATAAATATTATCGCTATTCTGCTGTTTCATTTAAGCTTTCATTTCTTTTTTTTTTCTGTTCTCAATTACAAAAATATTTTCAATTATTAAATGTATTTTCAACGAATCATATTTCGTATACTAGAGCAATATTTCAGTCATGGAAATTATCATTTTTCATTAAAATTTGACGATTTATTCTGAATTTATACTTAAATATCCTAACGGCATTGAAAAAGCAATCTGTCATTTATGATGGATTTTATAGCAACCTGAAAGAGGTAATGCAACTTGCAAAATTTTTACCTATTCTTGCTCATACGACACTTTCCTCACTACACCTTACCTTCTATTCAAAGATCATGAATCATACAATTAATGAATTAATAAATGTAAATCCATCTAATTTTGAAAAATTTTCCAATAGATTTGAAATGATCTACAAAGTGAACAACTATCCATCTATAAATGATAGCGGAAGACAATCCACCCACTAAGAAAGTACTCATCGCCATTAAGTCAATCATTGATTACGAAAGATAAACAACGAAATATGCATGGCGGATAAAAAATATTATATAAATAATAAAAAAAAGGAATCACACAAGGAAAAAAGTGATAAGGAAATCATATGAATGTTGACGAATCATTTCCTTAGAGGTTTACGACATAGATTTCCTCTTCCGTCCACCTTCTATGACAAAAAAATTGTCTCATATTCCCAAAAAAAAAAAAAAAAATGACTAAAAAGATCAACCATTTTGCTAATTAAATCCTTCCGGAAGAGTTGAAAGCGTTTTCGGATTTCGCTCATTGACATAATCACTTTCTTAAGCTACTCATAAAGGAAATATGTATGGTAATGCTTTGATAATTTAATTGGTGCCAATCGCTTTTTGCAACTTAGTCGAGGCGAAAATAAAACTCCGGTCGGAGTCGAAATGAAATCCCAGTCGAAGTGAGAATGAAAAATGCATGGAAATTTTTTTTCCCCAACCTTAGACGTTTTTTGCCTCTTCCCGAGTTGATAGGACATGCTTAAAAAGAAAGCATGGGTGGTCACTCTATGATGTCGATTATATTCATTAAATTTTTCAACTCGAGCTATAATCACTTTCAAGTTGAAACTAATAAAAAGAGCGACAGACAGACAGACATGCAGAAAGACGCCTACGAATACATAAGCTCAAATATGTTGTCGACAAAAAATGTTTGGCAAACGAAAGTTTGCCAAGGTGAAATAAATTGAAAGTAAAATCTACGATTAAATAAAAGCATCAAAAACTCTAAAGATTTACAGAAGTCGTAAAGAACGAGTAAAAAAAAGGACTAATTCAGGACGTTTTTTTAAAAAAAAAGGGAAATTATTATACTATTGTGCTGAAAGAATTTTTGCATAGACAACCGATAATAAATAGTAAGTAAATCGATGAAGTAATCGAAGATGGAATAGAGAGGAAAATTTTCGAGATGCATTTGCAACACATTAAAAAATAAATACAACTGAAAAATAAATAAACCGAACGAAGTATATATATACATACATGCAACATTTCATAGTAATTTACATTCAGCATCGCCTATTACCAAAAAAAAAACCCCCCACAATTGATGCAATCTCAATTACATACGTTGAATGCATGAATTCCTCTAAAGAAACCGGTTGATTTAAAAGTTTAAAAAAAAAGCCACGTTACTACGGTATTTCTCAAAGATGCTTTTTTTTGCACCGAGATTAGATTGCAGCAATTTTATCGATGCTAATTTCAAGTTCAAGTAATTTAGAACTTTTTTCATTCAAATTTTCCATTTCGAAACGTAGAAGTAAATGAATAAAATTGATGAAATTTTGCATAAAAATTAAACTCGAGTGATTATAATTTTAAATCATAGAATGTTATTGAGTATAATTGAATAAAATACCTATCAGGTGATTCATAAAGGTGAGCATAGTAGCTTAAGGTGTGCTCACTAAAAAAAATGCCACATTGCTATCAAGCAGATATTGCTGAATTCACAACGCAAATATTCGGCAAATCATCAACTAATCGCATTTTTTTTCCTCGTAAACTTATAAATAAACATTGCTTAAATATTTCAGTCTGCCCATGGGGAAAAGTAATATGTTGGAGTACTTGCCCATTGGGAAAAATAATATGTAGAATTTTAGCACCAAAGAATTCAACTCATACGATCGAATAGCAAAATGTGAGTCAGCGATAATGGATCGATCGATCGATCGACGGGTAAAGCCGAAATCGTCTAGCAGTATCGATTAGCCATTAGTCTCTTGAAACGCTAAAGATCAACAACACTAATAAAATGCATACGACAATCAACCGATCAATATTTTTACATTGTATCATTGCCTAAATTTACTGCAGTATTTAATAAAAGCAAATATATAGTTTTATAGTAATACTGTATTTATAGTACAACAGTATAATTAAGACAGCTCTATATTTAAAATATAAATATTATAACTATTATTAATATTATTTTGTATAAAATATGATGAAATTAGATTTCGAGTAGACAGGAATATTACAATAAAGAAAGAAGAGAGTAGAAAAATCACCTCTATAGTAACGTTAATGAGAGAATCAACAACGTTTATTGGTGAAAGAAAACGATCAAGATGAAAGATCTTCCTTCCTCTTGGGACTTATTGTTGGCGAACTAATCAACAAATGACCGTATGCCGCATGACGAAACCGAAAATGACATATAATTCCGGATCGATTTTACCGGAAGTCCGACATTTCTTTTCTCTTTCATGATCACGATCATCTCCCACCTGATTTACTATCTCTGAAACTCCTGCACAAGAAGTACCCATGACAGCGATTCAGAACGTATAAACTGTGTCAAGTAATCGATCGATTAGAATGTATATGCCCTTTGACCTTGCGTGTTGACTGTTGACTTCTTATTGACGTTCGGAGGGAAAATTATCGTCATCCGCATACGATTTGCATGACACATTTGGTGACCATTAATGCAACGTCGCTTATCTTCGCGAAAAAATCTTTCGGCAATATTGCTGTGTTATGAATTCGGTAAATCATCAAAGATATGCAGATGAGACTTTATTGCATATGCAAATGAGAGCATCTAAAATCGAAAGATTTAATATTTACGCAGTGATAAATCTTTAAGAAATGACTAATAAACGTTCGAGTTGTGATGAGAGTAGGAAATATTGGCGATTTTAATAGTGGAGAATTCCATCGATGAATTTCTGACAGAAATATCGTATTTTCAATGCTATACAATAATAGGATTTAACAATAATTATACCCTTTTATTATTATCATTTTTCACTTCGGTTTTTTTTTTCTGAATGTTGGGAAATATCATACATACGGAAAATGTGGAAAATTTTTTTCAAAAATTCATACGTTCAGCATTCGTTTGTTTTGTTTTGTTTTTTCTTTTTTTTTTGCCTAAGAACTGCAGCGAAAAAAATTATAAATTTGATACCATAAAATTCATTAGAATTTATGATAGTAGAAACCAACTATAAATTACATATTTGCATATTCACCTCTTCATTTAATCTGAGTGATTTTTTTAAAATTTTTCCATAATAAAAAAAAATTTTTCATTTTCAAAGAAAAAAAAACACCTTTTCATTAAATTCAATTAATAGCGTTGAGTTATTAGTGAATGCATATTCTCAACAACAACATAGCACATGAAAATTTTCATCGACGGAAATTTTTTTTTTCAATAATCGTAAAAATTTTCGTCTAAAATAAAGAATTTTTTTAGGAGCCGAAATACACTCTAGGGATATTTTTAATGTTTTTCTTCCCAAAAAAAAAATTTTTTTTTCTCATCAATTAAAAATTTCCAAATATTTTACATGGAAAATAATTTTTTTAAGTTTAATTTTGTTTTTTGCGAACGTAGAAGATCGAAAAATAGAGATCAAAAAATGAATGAGGAGGACGTGTGCAAAAGATTTCATCGAACGTTTATTTACGCCTACTTCAACTGTACTACAGCTTCACGTAACGTACTTATAACGCTTCTCATCGATGCACTTATATAATAGAGCAGATCTTTAAGTAATATCACCTCGACACGGCTTGAATATTAATAATTTCATCCAAGAAATTTGCATATATGTAAATTATTTCGGATATAATAAAAGTCGATTTATATGAGAAAAAGATTTAACTTCTGAATTTTATGCAAATAACCTTTATTCAAAAAAAAAAAAAATGCTGCAATAATAAAAGACAAATTTTCAATTCAATTTTACACTAATTTAATTGAATTCATCAGTACAGCCAAAATATCGTTTAGAAATTTCCCTAACTATACATATGGCTGTATGCTTTCCTATTTAGATAATATCTCAGTTAGTGTGGGACATAACAACAATTTTACGCAAGCGCTGTATAATTCGTTTAGTTTTTTCTTCCCGAAATATGTCAGATAAACACAAATAAACAGACACAGACAAGCACAGACAAACAGACACAGACGGCACAGGCAAACAGACACAGACGGGCGCAGACAAACAGATACAGACAAGTACAGACAAACAGACACAGAGAGGCACAGACAAACAGATATAGACAAGCACAGACAGACAGACACAGACAGGGCACAGACGAACAGACACAGACTACGTCGACTGTGCTTATAAAACACCTTTGTAGAGGTAAAAAAGTGAAATAATGAACAGAAATTTATTAATGATAATTACCGTAGTTAATTTAATAAATAAAACGTTATCATAGTCAAACAATAATAAAATGACATTCAACAATAGTTGAGAAAATTTTCCCACATCAACGAGGTGATTCATCCCTTTAGGCAATGTAAAAATTAACAAAACGAAATGAATGATGCATAATTATGAAGAGAGAAAATATTTAAAAAAAAAGATATTTAATTGTGCACGAATCATGTCATCATAACCAGTTGTATTCGTTGAAAAACTCAAAAATTTTATGCCTCTCATAAAAGCGCTAAGTTTTTTTTTTTCTTTCAATGCTCTCATTGCCAAATACTGTAGAAATAATCGAGAACAGGTTGCAATAATCCAGAACATATTATATTGGAGCAGAAATTACTAAAGCGGAAAATCCTCCTCTTTTTTTTTTCTGCCTGAGAATGTGAAGCAAAAAAAAAAAATTCTTTTTTTGAGCAATTTTGGAAAAAATTTTCGCAAATATTGTTCATTTTTCTCTTGTTCATGTTGATAATGTTACAATCTTGAAAGGTTTTATAATATCTATATTTTCTAACATCTCTCTAGCGAATAAAAGCTGTCTTCCGTTTCTAACATCTCCGACTGAAGTAAAAATGATCAATTTTCCACTCGCAGCTATAAATATGTTTCGTAGAAATCCAATCTAATTACAATCTCGGATTGGTAATCCATTAGAGAGAATTAGGTATCACCTTCACCAACCGGAATTTCTAGCTGCTTGATGTTCATACACTTATTCGACGATCACACAATTCAATTGCGATTTAAAGATGATGTATTGAATCTATGAAACAAAAATATGCAAATGTGAGAAAATTCCTTGATTTATGAAATTCCAACGGTAGAATTTCAACCAGATAGATAGATTGGCATATATAGCTGTACCTGCTCGTGCAAATATAATTTCAGCCGGATAGATAGATTACCACCATATATAGTTGTACCTATTTTCGCCAAATGTGTAAAATAATTGTGCTATATGCGAATATAAATTTCACTTTTAAATGCATTTTCAATTTCATTTACCTAACAACAATAATATTGGATGATTTCCAACAAGTTGCACACATATAAATTATAAATAAACTTGGGAAAACCCAAATAGCAAGCTATGTTGGATTATCTATATATATATATATATATATATATATATATATATATATATATATATATATATATATATATATATATATATATATATATATATATATATATATATATATATATATCCGAGAAACACCGATACAGCATTTTTTTTTTAAATTAATAGAAGCGATGATATATTCCATTCTGAATTAATTTGTTCTAATATAGAAGTGTACAAATGAATTGGAGTGATTCTCTAGTTCATATATCCATAAATGTAAAAATGGCCGAATTCAACGAAGTAAGAGTATAAATCCCCTTTCTCTCTCCCTATCGATAATAAGAATGACACCTCAACCCTCCTCCTCCCGTGCCCTCCCCACCCCCTCTTCCGCCAACCTTTCCTAGTTCTGAACTTTACGAGGAAAGCTCTCGACAGCAGATTGTCGCCATTCGGTTTTATCCTCTGACATTTATAAACTCTAAATAACAGCTGAAATTTTATTCAAGCAATAAATATCTTCAACAAAACATATAAATTGCTTATACAATAGTCTAAATATATGAATTTGAATATTTTTTGTTAGTACTATCAGATTTTTCTATGGAAACTAAAATATCTTAGCGAAATATCGGAAAATATTTACTAAGTGAAAAAGATTTATTGATCATTAATGAGAACAAAAAAATTGTCTATTGGAAATTTTTGCATTTCCAAGTATTCAAGTATTTAGGTATTCCATTTCCAAGTATTCGAGTATTTAGGTATTCCAACTTCAAGTATTCAAGTATTTAGGTATTCCATTTTCAAGTATTCGAGTATTTAGGTATTCCATTTTCAAGTATTCATATACTCTAATGATGATGTTTAAAGTTTTTGAGATTATAATAATATTAAGTAACGCTGCAATAAGAAATAACGAGCATTTGTAATAATTTCAAGAGATCTTATTTAAATTCTTTTTTTTTCTTTTTTTTTTTTTCTCAAAAGAGCGGAAATGATTGCGATTTTTGATAAGAAAATAGTAAAATCTCAACAAATCTATTTGAATATAACTAAGCACAATGAATACCAATAGCAAATAATTTTTAAAAACCAACAAACTAACAAAAAAAAAAAAAACCAAAAATATTCCTGTAGACTAATAAACCAACGAATTTTATTGTAAACGAACAAAAAAAATTTTTTTTTATTGATTAGTAAATTAGAAAATATTATGCAGTAACTATTAGTGATGATCTCAATATAACAATGATCGCCAACTAGAATGATGAAATACTTTGAGAAAAAAAAAAGAAAACGATTTTTATACGAATAACAACTTAAATATTTGAATTTAATGAATAGAATAAGAACGAAATAGAAAATAAATTCGGATAGACCTGCTTGAAAAGATACGGAAATAGTGATTAGTAGCCAAATTGAAGATAGATCGGAGCGGATCCGCTAATGCAAAGTGGCCCGATGTGGAAAATTATGCACTCGCGTTTGCTCGAACACATCGGTGTGTAGATGTGTGTGTGTGTGTGTGTGTGTGTGTGTATGTGTATGTAGTACATCACAGCGAGTGTAGATAAACCACGCCCACTAATATTTATACGAAAACATAATAAGCTTAGGCAGTGTATTTGTAAGACCTAAAAAGAATTTCCATAATATCCATTCATATGAAATGAATGATACTAGAATAATAACAGATTTAAGTAGTGATACGCTTTTCCGAATAATGCCAAATTGCGAATTTCGAAAAACGATCATTTGCTTTCCGATTTGAATTAGCAGCAATGGATAGGATAGAGGAAATAAGGTAGAGATTTCTAAATTCAATGATCACTTCAGTAATAATTCCACAATAATTTGCTTTTTCAAGACGAGAAAAAGAAAAAAATTTATTACGGAGGAAATTGAAAGCAGAATTTTCGATGAATTTTGTAAGGCAGTTATGAAAATATCCCAACATCTTTAAATCGTCCTTGAGATTTTGTGGGAAATAAAACAACCAAAGAATCTATAAAAATTATACTCTCAAATATTGAGATGTTTTTATCAATTGATAAGAAATATTTGAATTGTTGTGCCGAAGAGAGACTCTTATAAATGACCTCGAAAACGCAATTTACTTCTCTACAAATTTTCCACTTTTTTCCGACTATAACATTGTGGTTATGAATAAAGCAAACCCTATAGCATAAAAATATGAACTCTTAATAAGAGACATCAAAATTTCATCGAAGGAGATGGCTTATGAAAGGAAATACTCAGAGTATTGTTGACCTTCCAGCCCCCTTTCCCCCATCCAATTGGTCTCGCTGAAGGGTTTTCAGGACATCCCGGAAGACGACCATCTCCGAAGTTCATGAACCTCTATTGCTTTGCAACTTTCCTAGATGGATAGTTGCTCTTTGAAAAATTTTTTGCCAATTATTCTAAGCTATTCACATCTGTAAGGATAATTTTATGATGATCTATACCGATCACATATTATATCTTTTGGCTCACTATTCCAAACCACCTTCACATAGGTTCGTTACTTTTTAATAATAAATCTGCTGCATCACTTACTGCATAAGCTTGAAAGATAACTGTCACTACCTTGGAAAAAAATGCTATGAATAGAGGTCTAATTCCGAATAATTTTTTTTCTTTGTTCGACTACTCCTAAGTACGTTAACTTTATATTGATATCACTAATCAGTATGCCCTTCCATATTTTATTGATCATATTAACTGGTAGATTTGAATGTTTTTTATAGCTATATCCTTATGCGTTTAGGTATAATCGTCGCAGTGACCACAATATTTTAATAATAATAATGCAATATTTCCATCATTTTTTTGAGAAAGTCATTCAGATATTTCATTAGATTACTCGCAAATATAAGAGGTCATTTTGCCCAATTTTCATTGTTGACTATACATAGTAACTAGACATCATCAACGAACAACAAAACAAGAGTATGAAGTCTTATATCGGCTAGAATTTCAATGGGAAATCCAGAAGTTTATGAGGCCTCAACAAAATATTTCCGGTGCCGATAGTGAAGTGAAGCCGTCTTGCAGATTAAAAACTATCAGTTTCAATCGTTGTAGCGTTCGTTAAAAAGCTAAACCGAAACTATAGGGTATAACGAGAGATTACTACTAGTATCATGCAACACATCTTTAAGCCTATATTTCCTTCAATTATGCATAATGCATAGGTATACGACTGGCGAAAAATTGTCCCCTTTAGAGTGTGGAGGCCAGCAAAATGGTCTAATTGCCTTGCGCAATATGGCAAAAGAGGAGACGGTGTCACTCAATCCGATCACCGCTTTTCATCGACTGCTCTCGAGGGGAATCTATCGAATGTATTTTAACGAAATCGTATTTTTTCCACTGAGGGGGACAACTACGATGCATAAGATCCGAAAACCAATTTAATTTGCATATGTCAAATTGATTGTTGTGTTGAATGTAAACTAAATATGCAAATCACTCTATGCATTCGTCTATAGTACTAGCGAGCATGCGAATATAAAATATTACGCTGATTCATAAAACATTCTATAGATGGACATACATCCGAAAAATACATTTTTTTTTTCAATCAGCTATATTTAAAGATTGGCTACGAATGTCCACTTCTGTCCACTTGTTCATCACTGTTTCGGTGAAAAAAAAAACCTAGAAAAAAGCCCTCTCTGATACTTTATATGTAATAAATTAGATTAATGAAATTTTCGAATTTAATTGAGCGTCTAAGGTGTAAATGATGCGGCGCTAAAGAAGTATACCAAAAACCAATAAATTGAGACCCCATTAATCATTTCCAAAAATTTGAATTTCAAAAATTCCAAAAATAAATTATTATTGATCATTTCATTTCCAAAAAAAAAAAAAAATTGAAATATTGTGTAACCTATTATTCTCACTGTTAATACTATTACAAAAAAGAATTATATTTAATAATGAAATATTACGGTGAATTATTTATTAATAATATAAAAATTCCTAATAGTGGTTGTCTTGAATTAATAAATAAATCTCCTCTATTTCAGAAAAAAAAAAGCGAAAGAGAAAGAACTTGCTAGCTTAGGCGATATGAGACTAAAAATCTTTCTCATTACGACTAAAAGCAATTGTAATCTTTGTCTTTTTTTTTGCCATATTTTTTTCAAGCAATTAAAAAAATTTTCTACATTTAAAAAAAAGTTGCAATATTTTCATCAAAATCACATTCTCATTAGATAATTTTTTTCCCACTAATTGAAAGTTTTTTTTTTTTGCAATTTCCATGAGAAAAAAATATTTTCCAATTTAAATTCATCTGTGAAGAAAAAAAAAAAAAAGAAAAGAAAAATTCAATTTTCATCATTGCTTGCAAAGAATTTATTACAAATCTTCCTTTTTTTTTTTCTGCATCAATGAGAATATAAAAGAGCGGCAACAAAGTGAATGACAAATGGCCCCTCACCATACGTATAGTAGCGTCGTTCACAACACATATGGACATCAACGATCTCTTCACTCATAAACAAAAAAAAGGTGAGAAGGTCATATGAAGAGGGAAATAACTGACAAAAGAACGATTATGTCAAGAAAAAAAAATCACTCACCCTTATGAATATCGAATGAAAAAATGGCCATATTGCAGAAACTATTGCTGATTTGCATAAATAATTCGTTAGTATGAGGCATAATTTTATCTCTTTTTTTTTTCGCACGATATGTTGAACGGCGTTTAAGATTTATTCGCACATATGGCTCAATGAATGAAATATGATTCCCTAGAGGAAATTCTCTCATTCTTTTTATCTTCTCCCTCTCTCCATCTGTCTCTCTCTTTCTCTCTCTCCTCTCTCTTTCTCTCTCTCTCTTTCTCTCTCTCTCTCTCGCATTTAATGATATACTAAGACGATCATGCACATCATCAACTAAACAACATTTCCGGTTTATTTCTAACGATTTCATAATTACTAATTCAATTTACAATTCGTTTGGTGTTAGAATTTGCATAATTTGATATGATGTAAATGTGATTTGCATTGATTTGCTCCAATTATTTCTGAGGAAAGTCTTTTATTCTACTATGCAAAACTTATATAAATAAATTTTACATGAATTTTGCATATTTATTTATTTACATATTTATATATTTACATGAAAATATCAAAGTATCGCATTTTACCCATTAAGTAGGGGATAATTTACCCATTTCCAACTGCTATAGAGGTTTGATAATTTATTGGCAATGGTGGTTTAGCTCAATTGGGAAAGACTTTTTATTGAAGAGTATTAGTGCAAAAAAAAAATCCAAAGTATCAGTAATATGATGACGAATTTTGAAAGTATGCCAAATTCAGAGTAGATATTTTTATTAATTATTTTTGGTAAATAAATTTTTTTTTAGTAGAACAATATTTTTTGGAGTATTTTTATTTAATAGGAAGTAAAAAAAAACGAAAAAAAGTGACAATTTTTGGTAAATTTTTTCTCATCATTCATTAGTTAACAAGTAGTTTTTAATAAAAATATGAAAATTGCAAAAAATTGAAAAATTTACCTCGTGGAAATTAAATTTGAAAGAAAATGTTTTACCCATATTCATATATGATAATACGAATAAATTTTATTTCTGCAAATGTGAGGCGACGAATAATTTCCTTACATATGAAAATTATATAATTATGATTCATCAAAATGAAAAAAAATAGAAGCATAATGCTAAATTTTTTTCGAATGGAAAAAGTTTTTCCATATTTACGGTCTCGAAAAATTGAATTCCAACCATTTAAAAAAAAAAAAAACAAAAGGCGATGAACAAGTCAGACAAGAAAAACAGATGCTCACATATATTATATATTTATATGTATGTTGTCTACGCTAAAAAAAAGTGCAATCGAATGCATTCAATTTTGATGTCGCCGTCGACTTATAAGCGGGAAGCGTTCAAATATGCGCAAAATAAATAAGATGTTTCCTATAAGAGGAAATTTCAAACTTATGTTGCTGATAAGAAGGAATTGTAATGATAGTAATTGATGATACAAAGTACTCAGATTAATTAGGAAAGACATCAAGTTTCTCCGAATTTCCACAAGGCTAGCACCTCCTCCTCCACAATGGATATTAAACGCGTGCTCCCCGACTATGAAATATGCAAAATATAGCTTGCGAAAATCAGCTATCATTCAACTTTCAAGCATAGTTTAAAAATTAATAAATATGCATATATTTGCTATATATATATATATATATATATATATATATATATATATATATATATATATATATATATATATATATATATATATATATATATATATATATATATATATATATATATATATATATTGCTTTGTGTATGTGAATGTATCGCATCGAAATGTTTAGCAATAAAATTTTTAATGAAATAATTCTCTAAATAATATTACCTTTTATGAAAAATTCATCACAAAAATATCGTTTAAAAAATTAGAAGTGAGGAAAAAAAAATCTCAGAAGAATGCAAAAAAAAAAAATTCATAAATTTGAGTAAATTTTTTTGAGAGATTTTAAATATTGAAAAAAAAATCAATAATACATTGAAAAATTTATATCATATTTAAAAATAATATTAAATTTTTTTTTAAATCGCTTTAAATTTTCCACTTTAATGAAAAAAAAATATAATATCAGAATTTTTTTTTTTTAAATTTCAAAAATGCTTTTATCTGTTAGCCGAAAATAATGAATAATCGATCGAAGAAATGAGCAAATAAATGCAGTCGTCACGAGGAACATGGACAATCGTATGACGTCATCGTTTAATCATTTATGCATCTTCCAGAAAGCAACGCTTCGATGGATTCATCTCGACGTCAGTATCCGGTCCTCTTACGAAATTCTCACTTCCATATAAACAACATCAATGCGCTGCATCGCTTTCGAATTAAATAAAGCGTTTTTATGCAAATTTTGAGACAAATTTTGAGGTAAATTTTGAGCTATTCATGAAATCCTATTCTTTACATTCGATTGATTCTATTTGGGATTAACAAAGAAATTTTTGACATTTTTTAAAAAAATCGACAAATGAGAAAAAGAAAATGAACGAAAAGAGAAAATCCGACAAATTTATCATTTTTCATTTCCTATCACTTCTCCACAAAATATATTATTCGATGCCCGGTCGATGAAGAGAAAAAAAAAGTGGACGATTTTGAAGTTACAACGTTTTTCGAAGAAGCGATTAGCTGAAAGTGTTGAATTTCTTTGAAATATTACTTATAGTTTGTAATGTTGTTATGAATCGTTGTTTTACGATAACTTTGCTTGTAAACGATTCTAAAATTATTGAAATTTTCATGCAAGAATTTTTTTTTCAATGATGGAATAGTTAGAAGACAATCAAGAAATAAATGTAATATATATGAGCAACGTCATAGATCAGTGAATAATATGAAAAAGTATTCAGGCGTATCGAGTGAACGATTGAGATGACGAGAAGAAACGTAAAGGCTCACTTCGTTGTTGCTGAACGGTTGGCGGACGACCCGAACGAATATACATCCTCATCTCTCAGGATCAGTAGCGCCACCACCACTTCACGATGTTGTCCCTCGTAACGCCTCTCACTCTTTCTCTCTTTCTCACTCTCCTCTCATCATTCATATTTGCATCTTTCATAAGAGTTGTTATTTCGTGCTAAAAATTTTGCATTATTAATAAAGCAAACAATAAACATCAACTTTCAAGCAATGAATTGATATAATTCTCATGAAAATGGAATTGTTTACTTGATTGCATTTTTTCACTAGTAGGTAAGTATTCTCAACTTACAAAATTTACACTTATAATAACAGCTGATCGTCAACGAAGATCAAAAATACGAAAATATTTGCATGAGAATGGAGAAAGGGGGAGGGAGAAACAGGGGAGAGAGGGCAATATCGATGTGCTTCAAAAAAATTTGAAGAATTTCTAACAATCTGATAGAATGTTAGTTTTTTTTTTTTTCTAAGCGCATAGTTTAACAATACCATATGTACATTTCATTTACTATGCATTTAAGAAAAGGGGGAAGAGAGTTTTATGCATAAAGATGAGAAGCGACAAAAAGCACACTCTCACTACATTCACTCCCCCCCCCCCCCCCGGGAATGGGACATTATTAAGTGACAGATAATAAGTAGATTAAAGAGCATATATATATATATATATATATATATATATATATATATATATATATATATATATATATATATGAGACAGTCGGTATTATTTTGTACAAATGGTATATATGGGAAGTTATATATTTTATAGGTGATTATTAAATGAATAGAATGTGAAAGACAAAAATAAACGAGAGAAATGAAGAAAAGGTTTGCAACTAAAACTTTTACATATCATCAAAAAATGTTCACTTTTTGAGAGTATTTGAACACATTGACAAATTGGAATGTGTAATAAAACAGTGCTTTCAGTATTGCTGAAGAAGAAATTATCGTTTAAATCGCAGAAGACATCCTGAAATATCGTCTTGTGTTTAAGAGAATTACCAGTAAAAACGAGTAAATGATTCATAAATTATATTTTTATTATTGTAACAAAATTTAATGGATTCGAAATTTGCATATTCTAAAAAAAGATCTATCATCTAATGAGCCAATAATATTTTGAAATAACAACGTGAATGTTGAACTTATCCGGGAGACGTTCGAACCGGCAAGGCAATTGGCGCATTTGTTCGGCATTTCCGGTCTAATTGTGTCTCACTATGATTTTGGCTCTTATCTCCAATTATGGGAGTTCAATTTTTTTTTCTTCAGATATAAACAAGAAAAAAAATTACTACTTTTATTACTTACAATCAATTCTAGATTTAACATTCCTCGATTCAATTTTCATATGCTTTTTTTTTCATTCTCTCATATGCACATTTTTTTCCATTCTCTAAACCCCCTCCCAACCGTTCATAATCTTCATTTGGTTAGCAGAACAATGCAAAGTGCATGTAAATGACGACGTAACATAGAAAAAAGAAAAAAAAAGCGCTCACAAAAAAAAAACAGCCGAAATCTTCCGATTGATTGAAATATTTTTGAGATAATTTAACGATTTTACTCGATTTCAGTGAAACGATTAATTTCAATTACTCGCAACTTTTCATTAGCGTTAAAACAATTTAGCATAATCGAAATTTAATTCAAATCACTATTAGAATGGTCTTTTATGCAATAATATTTCAATTTTTGGAAATTTCATTTTTTTTGCTTTTGTTTTTGTTTTTTTATATGGTATTTTTTTGTTTCACGAAATTTGAATTTTTATTGCTTCATACGTTTCAAAAAAAATTTCTTCAACGTTTTTTTTAACGACAAACATTCAAAATCATCCGGTATTATTCTTATTTATATATATATATATATATATATATATATATATATATATATATATATATATATATATATATATATATATATATATATATATATATATATATATATATATATATATATATATATATATATATATATATTTATAAATTTCCATAAATTTTTTCATAAATTTTATTCCTATTTTCCCTTCTGCATTCATGTTTTACGTTTTCTTTTTTTTCCAATCTCGTTTCATGCTGATGAAATCGCTATCACAATGCGATGAATCATCATCATTATTTTTTCCTTAAATGCACTTCATGGATCATCTCATATGTGTTTAGCATTTTTTTGTTTTTTTTTTTTCAGCATCTCATTTCACGACGCATTTTAATCAACATCTCACATCATTTTTATCGCATTTTATTTTATTGCATTTGTATTTTTCATTTTATTTCGCAATTTTCTAACGCTTATTTCACATATAATATATATATATATATATATATTATATATATATATATATATATATATATATATATATATATATATTATATATATTATATATATATATATATATATATATATATATATATATATATATATATATATATATATATATATATATATAACACCATAATTCTTATATTATGAATTGATATATATTTGCAAATAATTTTTTTTTGCAAATGCAAATAGGAATTGCAAACAAGGTTTGCAAACTTTTTTTTTTCCTCAATGACGCCGTTCATGGAGGAGTATCGACTAGAAAAATCCAACTATCATAGTCCAACTTGGAAGTTTGCAAGCAATACGAAAAGCATCAATAAGTCTTACAAGCTCCTAGCTCTGGGCGCTCTGATCGTATTCGCGAATGCTCAGGCATCGACCCGAGATGGATGATTCCTAGAAAGGGCGGAAATTCCACTTAGTGCGCCAAAGTCTTTCGAGTTTTTCGAAATGTCATATGAAGTATTTGAGGTCTGAAAGGCACAATCAGGCCATCGGCCAGTTGTCCACTCAATGCGATTTGCCTATAAGTGATTCCAGACTGCAGAAGTGACATTCAAATTATGGAAACTAATATTGGGAATTATTACAGCGCATTCATAAGGACTCTCGCAAAGATCTCAATCCTCTCCATCCGCGAATTTCTTGGCCACTTCCATTTCCCTGAGATAAATTTTGAACGACAAGCTGAAGCGACGGAGAGAAACCGTGAAAGGTAGAAATGGATGGATGTGAAAGTTTCCGGATACAAAAAGGAACAATGACTTACTGGATCGGGTAATCAGAAGGGAATTGTTTTGAATAGCGAATGTTGATAGTGGAAACTGGTGGTCCATGCCCAAGCTCAATATCTTCGAGAATGGTAGCTCTAAAAATTTATATATATATATATATATATATATATATATATATATATATATATATATATATATATATATATATATATATATATATATATATATATATATATATATATATATATATATATATATATATATATATATATATATATACTAGAAAACGAACCACTGTGAAAACTAGAAAGCACAAAACGGAAATTGTCTTCTTTCTAATAAAATCATTTTTATTCTGCAAATTTATTGAAATTTTATTTACTGCATATAATGTTTGAATATAATATAGAGTTCATAAATACACGTAATATATGCTATTTGTTATCGTATTTATAATTTTTAAATCATGACAATATTTTTATTGTTTATCTTTAAGCTTTTTCCACCATCACTATAGCTGTTAAAAAAAAGCTCCTATTACAATGTTCAGAAAAAAAGAAAGAAAACTGATGAGCCTAAATTCTTTCTTTTTTTGAAAAAAAGGAGTCAAAAATGACTTAACCTAAATTGCAAATTACAGGTAATTGCAGGTAAAAATGCGCGTTTTCTTCTTTCCTATGAAGCGCATTACATCTGTGTTCTTACGACATTTTGCACAAAAATTCCTTCGTTCTTCTCGCTGTAAGCGATACGATTTCGTGTTGAGAGCACAAAAGATCTGATATTTCCAGTGCGATACCAAAATTAATTTTAGGCTATTCTTCAAGTTTAGATGGCATTTTCCGTTCATTGCTATTGTAGGTACAAATTGGATGCCCGATTAACTAATAATGCAGCAATTGAATCAAGTTATTTTTTGGAGAGTTCGAAGTTATTGGCATTTATATCTTGCAGAAGTGCACATTTCATCAGGTGTTATTGAATAAGTACATCAGGTAAAGTGCAAATACAAGCATAAAGAGTGGCATTCAATGAAGTATTAGATAACAGGATAATCGGATGTATCGAAATTTTCTGGGAACACAATGGATATATAGTGACTTACACATATGCGTTGGTGGAGTCATTGAAATGGCGAAATGAATTCATGTGTTGTATGGGTGAAGCGACTTTCAACATGGCACTTAATCTTATGCTTGGATTCACCTCAGTGAATATTGCACTAATCACCTCGTCGTTACGCATTCAGGTATGCAATTCAACATCAATAACATAGACATCACCTATTCCGTTTCGATAATCTCTTACAAAATTCTATTCATCTAGATGCAAATCTATTTTATTAATTAGTAATAGTAGATTTCTCAGAATTCTACTGAGAAAACCCTCCTCCCTCTCTCCATTTCTTCCTTCATCTTTTCAAGAAATTTTTTAATGAATAACAAATTTGAATGCGCTACGAATATTTAACTCTGAAATATATTTTACTTTACACTTAAAATTGCTTTAGAATATTTAGGTTCCTTTTTCAATGTGGAATTTTTCTTTTTGCAAGTAATTTTACCTCAATTCAGCATTACATCTATTCTCACCTTTGGAATTTTTTTATCCTTTGTGCATGAGAAATATGTTTTTGTTGGCAAATATTTCTCGAAATTTCGATGCGACTATGATTGCTGAGATAAATTCTACATAGATCAAATTTATAAAAAATTATGAAAGGTAAATTTCCTATTAGAATATTTGTTCTTTGGGAGGAGGGAGGGGAGGGGGGGGGGGGGGTCTTATTTATTCGAGTTGGAATATATCTGCATCAGATGGATGATAGAGCAGATGCGTCTTGCAACGGAAATTCATCTCAATTCATTACGGTAATTCCTGTACAAAACAACTGATTCATTCAAAAACCTAACGGTAAAGAGATCTCAAATATAACATGTGGTTCTTATCACCTACTATGATATCTATGTACGCTAACACAGGTGCGCTCCTAATTTCTCAGGTAACCTCAGGTATTTCGCTCATATAAAACGTCATTCCGTCGTAACGATATCATGAAATTGTTTCGTTAATTTACTTATTGCTTGATCAGTCGTCATTGCGGACAAGTCGTATGAAGGAATATGAGATTCATAAGGTGCCACTGTTATTGCAGAGAGCAAAATTTGATTGTAAAATGGTGGAAGACTATATATTTATGCAATATGCAATATGTTACTTTTAGCGTTACTTAAGTTATATTATTCCGATTGAATTACCTTTTCATGCTTTTATAAGCAAAAATTTCAAAGATCGGTCCATAGCACGAAAATGTTTTTCAGAAATGAACTATAAAATTCGTCTTCGACCTTGATATCTTCGAAAACAAGTCATGATTGTGTGTGTGTTGTTTGTTACAGGTAAGTGGTGTGGAGGTTTTTGCGTTTGCATGGAAAGGAAGATAAAAGCAGCGAGCATTATTTTAATGTAAGCTATTTTTATCGTTTGCAGGTTAGCTTTCATGTAGGTGGATTTAATGGTGCATAGGTGACGATAATTTCCTTCAATAACGCACCTGTTGTGGTTGTATTTTCTTTTAAACGTTTGCAGTTTGTATGGTTCTCTCATAGCTTGTTATTATCATCATTTCGGATAGACTCGTTACACAGGTGTTTTTTTCCAAGGAAACATCTACTTTCTGGCGCGCTATATTCGAAGAGGAAGGCCAGTCCATACATACAAAAGGTTAGCCTGGCCAGCGCGAATGATAGGATTTGTTGGCTAGCTGGAACCATATGAGAAAGGTAGTCTCGATCCAGCAACGTGCATGGCCGTGGCCAGTTACCTGATTGCTGTTTTTGTTATGGTGTAGCAGCTTGTTTTCACAGTCAGGTTGGGCATGATCATGCCTGTGGCTTGGCGAAATTTGCGATCCCACTTTCCTGACCCTCCTCTCTCCCTCTCCTCCCTCCGTCTTCCTTTCCGCGTTTTCGTTAATAAGGCATTTGAATTGTTTCGGGTTAAAGCATTGTTTTTGTGCGTTCATCGACACACTAATGTCCTTAAATAAAGCTTCTATTTTTGTTAAGTTTTACAGGTAATGTCCTAAACGAATAATCCGGGTGTACTCGATGGATGAAGGAGAGTACGAATCGCTTCGTACCCATCGTGTGTGGGTACATCTGAGTGCCGGCTCATTGGCTGGTCTCACCGAGCATTGTGTGATGTTTCCTTTCGATTTGATCAAAACACGTCTTCAAAGCCTTTGCCCATGCCCTGAGATGCAATGTCCTAGTGCAATGCATGGTCTTGCATCTGTCGTTAAACGTGAGGGTTGGCTTCGACCGTTGAGAGGCATTAATGCGATGGCAGTTGGATCTGCACCTGCACATGCCGTATATTTCACTGTCTACGAGAAGTCCGTTTTTAATTCAGTTCTTTTATGTTGAGTTGAGGGATGAGGGGGGGGGGGGGGGGGGGGATAGGTTGAACAACAAACGATCGATCCTCCTAGGTCGTTGAAGTGTATTTCTTATCAATGGGAAATTGCAAGAGTACTTCTACCAATGCTATTTACTATAGTGCTTTATCAATAGGGTGTTTGATTTTAATCGTCTCGCTTAATCTTTTCGTTTTAATTTGTTGAGAGATGATTCAAACTTAGAAAAGAAATTTTTACATTCGATAATTTCATTCATATTGCTTCCAACATATTATCCCTTAAATTTTGTTCGAAATTTTTGTCCAATTTTTATTTATTTATTTATTTATTTATTTATTTATTTATTTATTTATTTATTTATTTATTTATTTATTTTCGAGTTGCTTTGTTAATTCCTCGGTTACTATTCAGTAATGAATTGGAATGAATTGATTTAATTATTTGTACAATTATAATTGAATTTTCCAATGTTTAGAACAAAAGAATTTCTGACGAGCAATACAAATGGAATTTTCAATGGATTTTCCTATGCGATATCAGGAGCACTCGCTACATTATTTCACGATGCAGTAATGAATCCAGCTGAGGTGACGTCATTCTTATCCGATCTTATCCACTAACTTTTTTTAAAGAGAAAATAGGTGATACTAGGCCACCTGAAATACTTGCAGCACTAAAAATAATCATTGAGATGATTTGGGTTTCGTTTCGACTGTCTTTTATCCTAACTTGAGTTCGAGCGAGCTTCTGTTCTTAACTGCAACCGGAGTCGTTACTAGATTTGGCCTCCAAATGGATTTTCCGGAATTAGCCTGGTACTTACAGCCGGAAGCGGCTAACTCAATGTAATTTTATTCATTTAGCGAATAGGTTAGAGCAAATATCTTTCCACTCAAATGCTTTTGTAGTAAAACGATGTAAAATTGAGAAATATGCGATTATAATCATTTCTTCCTCTCTCGTTCTTTCCATAGTTTGTAAGGATTATATTTTTAAAAAATTCTAGAATAATAACGTTATCATCCGAGAGCGTAGTTTTCTTTTTCAAATGATTTTACTTTATTGTGCTAATTGTTCTAATGTTTTTATTGTAGGTAGTAAAGCAACGAATGCAAATGGTCTATAGTCCATATGGGAATAGCCTAGAATGTGCGAGGTGTATTTATCAACGAGAGGGCATTTCGGCATTCTATCGCTCATATACTACACAGCTATTCATGAATGTTCCCTATCAATGTCTTCATTTCGTTACCTATGAGTTTATGCAGGATCTTCTCAATCGAGAACATAAATATAACCCCATCTCACATCTCATTTCCGGAGGTAATCGTTTTTTTTAAATCAAAATCGGTTTATTTATGCTAAATGATGCGAACGGTTGTGTGTGTGTGTGTTTTTTTTTAATTCATAGAGAAATATGAGAAGAAGACATCGAAGATATGAACAAAATAAGATTGTTTTCTTAGTGTTTTTGTTTATGCAATAGTACTAATATCTACTAACGTTTAGTTGTAATGGCTTTTGATTGTCTAATGAAAGAAATTTTCAAATTTTAAGGATAGGATGAGATCATACGAAGATTCTGCTTTAATCTACCTGCCACTAATTTTAAGTACGAAAGAGAGGGAAAAGGATCAAAATACAAAAAAGATTACTTTCTTTGTTAAACGTTTCCCAAAAGTGTTTTCAGTTGTTTTTTTTTTTTGGATCAGTTGTGAAAACTTGCTCCAGTTTAATTTTTCATGAGTGGGGAAAATTATTGGATTTTTTTTTGTGGAATTCTTGCGATTTCTTAGCAATTTTTGAGTCGCTTATGTGTTTATTTTAGAAAGTATTCACGCGGAGAGCAAAAAACTTAGCAGCGAATCCACTGCGCTAATATCATTAATTTTCATTTTCCAGGCATTGCGGGTGGTTTTGCTGCGGCATTGACAACACCACTCGATTGTATAAAGACAGTGTTGAATACACAGCAAACACCAGAAATAAATCGTGATTGTCATGTGCTGCTGAAAAGTACCATTCCCGAAGTATCTTATACATCGTACAGGTTCGATATTCGCTTTGATGTAGTTTTGTAAATTGGTTTCTAGTCCTACGAATATGGTGTTTCAGTTCGAGTTGAACATAAAATTTCCACTTTGAGGTAAAGGAAAGGTAGAATTGAATTTTTATTTAATTTTTGATGCTTTAACTATCCCGACTATAAAAGTACACCGTTTTTGCTTTATATAATATTAGTCTTATGTTCTTCTCGAATTCCCGTGGGCTTCTTTTATACTCTGAGTGAATATTTTCAGGGGTATAATGGATGCAGTGCGAACGATTCACTTCCTAAGAGGCTCAATGGGTTTCTTTCGGGGAATTCAAGCTCGAGTGATCTATCAAGTGCCATCAACTGCACTCAGCTGGTCGGTCTACGAGTTGTTTAAGTATATTCTATCGTTGCAAGAAGGCAAACTAAACATTAGATAATCATAGAAATGTTATTATTTGTTATGTTCTATCGTTTAACTTTGTATTTGCTGAGCTCTTTGCATTGGTGAACTTAACTCTTTGTCAACGTTCCAGCTTGTCTTTTCTCACCTAATGGGTGATCATCTTATTAGTACTGCTTGTAAGAAGAGCACTTTATATTGAAGCGAGTTAGAAGCTGTGATTTCGATGTATTTGGATATTTCTGCATTATATATATTTTTTTCATTTCCTATGTCTACCTACATCGTTCTACATGCTTTACTAGAACTTGATCTTATGTGCAATCGGTGGTGTTTCCGGTCATAGAAATTGATGAAGAACGGAATATAACGCGAAATTTAATTCAAATGGAAGATGTGCTTCTTTCTTTTCTAAAAGCAGGGAAAATTCGTACTGACTAGATGAAGAGATGAAGATCACAGTATCCGGGTAAAAATATTCGAAAAGAAATTTCTTATTGATGGGTAGATATTCTGGAAAAATAGACAATCAGGTGCTGTATGAAAAAAAATATTGCAGAATGGGCATGACATTCTAAAAAGGTTTGATTAAGTTGCTTTTTCGTCATATGCAGTTACCTCACTTAGATATTGTTAGAATATAAGTAGATATACAGATATTATGTTTAAGAATGGTGAATGAAGATACTCTTAACGTCTTATCGTTATGATCTGCTTTGTTGCTCATAAATGTTCGTAGTTGTTCAATAATTGAAATGAATTTTTTTTTTAATGAATAAATAATTTTATAGATTTAAAGAAAAATATATGGGAAAATAAAATTACATATAATTGTATAGATTAGAGTTTTCAATTATTTTCCTTTTATAATGACTGAAGAGTATTACTATGATAGTGAAATTTATTTCAATTTATTTTTAAACATATAATATTAGATTGTATTTCTCTTTTAAAAATGAATTGTTGATGATGAATGATATTATAATGAATAACAAGTAATGCATTGTGGATGAGATTATAGCCGCATTATGCGTTCAAATAAGATGATAAACAACGGTGAAAAATGGTGAAAAGTTATGAAATTATAATCGTTTTAGAGTTTATTGATGCTTAATGATTCTCTCTTATAGGTGAAATTAAGTGTTTTGTTGAAAGCTTTTATTATTACATTCTTGATTCGTATCGATTATCCAATGAATTTCATTCGTTGAGAGGGGAAAACTGACGAGGGGGAGGGAGTAGTTGAGGGACGGTTGAAACGAAGGGGAGGGAGTGGTTGAGGGACGGTTGAAACGAGGGGGAGGGAGTGGTTGAGGGGCTGTTGAAACGAGGGGGAGGGAGTGGTTGAGGGACGGTTGAAACGAGGGGAGGTTAGAATAAACGTGAGCGTATTACGAGAGTTATTTGTGTATGGCATGTGAATAGGCGATATCGGTTGGCATCTTAGTGATGTTGATTTCTTTAGTTGATTTATCTCGATATTATTGCCCAAAAATTTTTGCACAAAAAAAATCCGCTTTATATTTAGCGTATTTTTTCTCGTTTATCCATGCTTAATTTTTTATGGGTTTTTTTTTGTATGGAATTTATCTTTATAATTATAAAACTAAACAATAAAATATCGATTCCCTATTGTTAAATGTCAAGAGAATTATTCAACGATCGGTTTATTTCCACCGCAATGGAATTTCCCATTTTTGAATTTTCTGTTTTTGATATAATATTTGAATTTTATGCATTCATCAATTTATTGTCGTTTCGAGATTCTGCATCGATGATAATAGTCTATTATAGATAATAGTCAATTTTATGGGGATATGTTGTTGATGACTTAGAAATTTTCCAAGCGAACTTTTTCAACTTCAGCAGTTTTTTTTATGCGCTTTAGCAAACTTTTTTATACAAGATCATATCATTGTGGTGTTATATTTGAGTGTTGTATATGGATAGATATCTATCCAGATATCGGATAGTTTCAACTCACAAAAAGCTATGGCTAGAGTTGTTGAATTTGATGGATCCAATCTATCATCAAGGTGATAGATCGATTTTTTTTTTTGATTCATCAACTTTGAAAAAAAAAAAGAATTACCTATATTTAAACACAAAAAAAAAAATTTTAGCATACATTCTATATTTAAACACAAAAAAAAATTAGCATATATTTCGCAACGGTTGACTTCCATTTCACACTTATCGAATCGCATAGAGAAACGAATATTTTGCTGAAAGTTTATATGAGCGGTCGGCTAAATTAAGACATAATTGTATTTATTTCCTCAACATTTGTCGTGTTTAAAATTTATGCAAATGATTGATGAAGAATGAAGAGGATTAATTTTTATTTGTATAGTTTCATTTAGCGTTATAGTTTGTAAGAAGTAGGAATTAGCATTTTATGATCAAAAGAGAATTCTACGATTTTCTGCTGCAATTCGAATTTTCAAGTAACGCCATCTTTATAAGTTATAAGCGGTGAATTTTTCTTTCTTTGCATGCGAATTTCCTTAAGCATCAGTTCATTTAGAAGGCATGTCGTCTGAGAGTGGACAGCATGTTGGTGACGATGGTCGGGAAATAGTTCTGGAGCATCCTGTTGAAGAAGATCTACCTCACAAGTCGCCGTCAAGGGAGGGCTTCACTCTAAAGTCGGCACTAAAACAAGACACAAGGGATGAGTGCGACCTTCTTGTCGAACAATCGCATCATGCCGATGGCGAGCATCACGTGAGGTTGGATCTTGAAGGGAGTGATCTCACTGAAGAGGATATATTTCGTATGAAGAGCCTCAGCAATTCCGGTCGAGGTGGTACGCCATGTTTCATACATTTGAGGGACATGTTCATTTTTTAATCTCTTCCTCGTCTTTTTCCTTGCTACCTTCTTTCTCTTCATCTGCTTCTTGTGCCACTCAGAATTTGGACACTGTTTAAGAAGGAAGGTCAGGTAGACAATTGAGGTGAAGCTGGAAATTGAGTAATAATTTATAGATCACGTACTGAAATTCTTTACGGACAAACAAGCCGGAAGTTTCAGCTACTTTCTAATCCGATCAGGGAACACTTTTGAAAATTTTTGAGAGAAGAAAGATAAAATTTTTGAGGAACGTTGAGTGAAATGGCAGAACAATCAGTGGTATCTGTGGCGGACTCGAGTTCCAATTTCGACGAACGTGTCAAAGCGGAGGATATGGAAGGATCTGATGAAGACGGTACACAGGAGGATATTTCCCTTCTCAATGGGGATGATCCCCGTAATGTGTCTGCCGAGAAACATCCAGAAGACATTCGCCATGATGATGTGGTGCAGGTTGGTAGCAGTTTTGTTTGACTTCTGATCGTATATTGCAATCTTGACTCGAAAGAATGTGTTCTTCTATTGATTGATCAGAAATGAGGAGCGATGATCCTGGTGATCCATTCGTTCCCATTTCAAAATTTCTTATTAACTCAGTTCGTCAATAGAATATGAGAGAGCACATATATTGATGTTTATTTAGTAACCATTGTACGCATTACTTTTCACTGTTTTTTCTCGAAAGCATGAACGATTGATTAGAAAAACAGTGGAAAATTGTTGATACTAGGAAACGTGACCGTTAGAATAATTGCAACAGGATTATGAAATATTGCTGATGGACGACGATATGCGTAAATGAGGTTTATTGTATGTGAAGAAAATTTATTCAATTACTTCATGCTTTTTAGTCGGATTTAAATTCGTGCTTCGAAACGCCAAAATAGTGGGAGGATGATAAAATTGCAGAATCGCGTCTATGGCGGATTTGTATTCGACAGGGATCGTCCAAACAATCCAAACCTTCCCAAAGAAACTGGTTAGTTTCTTTTTTTTTAAAGTATTTATTGCATCTCAATGTTTCAGGTAAACGTGAGAGATATTGAAGAGAAAGGAGCATGCTAGGCTTCTTTTTTTTTAATGGAACAATTTCATATAGTGGCATATAATTCTTGGTTGCGCTGTTAAAGGCTAAAATCTTGGCAAGTGGTAGCGAACAAAAGCTACAATTATTTTAGGTCGGTTAAAGTTGTTTTATCACTAAGACAAGTTTTTAAAGCTTGTAACGTGAATGGGAGAGAGGTGGTGAAAGCAGTTTAAGTGAAATTGCGCCATGGGAAATGCTATTGCAATAGCGTTCAGTTCGCGATTAACAAGTTCGATATATGAGGATCAACAATACCGCTAGCCGATGGTGAATTCGATCGTAAGAAACAGAGTGTGGAATTCCACTATGCGATGAACGCGAGATTTTCTGTTTCGATGCAATTCATACGTTATTTTGAAGGAAATATGTTTTTGGGAGTGTAGAATTCCCACTTATGTGCTTCGGTATCATTGGGTAATACCTACGATCTATTGGTGACGGATAGGAGTGGTTAGCGATGATATAAGTAATGCAGTAAGGCGAACTTCTTGATGCGACTTTAGGGTATTGTTGTGATCTTATTTTTTTAACGATTGCAATCGTTGTTGCATTGATAGAAGTTTATTTCAGTGACGATATTGAATTATCCTTTTGAACCGACGGCTATTCCAGCTGGAGATGATGAGGAAGAATATCGCGCAGCTCTTAAAGCGGCCACGGTTTGTTTATTCTCTCGCTTTGCATGAAATAGACCGACAATAAGAATAAAATTGCGGTTTATTGTATTTAGTCGGCTTTGTTTTAAGATGTTAACCTCTCTAATATTTTTTTACTTAGTGAATTATCGTGCTTTCCTCGGAGAATGGATGTTGTCTTGTAGGCATTGGTAGAGGTGTAGTCATGGGAGTAAGGAGGGGGGGGGGGGGGCGGTGAACTGTTTGGATAGACTACGATCGCCGGAGAGGAAGATATCTGGCAGATCGCTGGATACGTTTCGATTCATAAAGATTCTGAAAGGGGATGCTTGCAACTCTCTGGCCTTTATAAGCAGAAGTATATGCGTTTACCAGTGAGCAGAATTGAGGTTATCGAATGTACTACTATTTGAATTAATGAGGGGTCTCTTTGTATTTTTTGCGTGCAAAACGGTGAGCACATATTGCCAGTATCCTTGCAAGACAATGGCAATAGCTTAGAGCAAGAGAAGAAACGCGAAAAGGTCATAAAAGTTGTAAATTGGGGCATATAAATAATCTATCCATCTCATAAATGAGGGAACCAGAAGATACGTCTTATTTAGTCATCGTCGGTTTATAGTCGGTCCCATTTTCTGTGCAGTTCTATTCCCACGTATCGGTCATCTGTGTCTGTCACTTCGTATACGATTTTTTCTGTTCAGGTATATTTAATAGGGACGGCACATTTTTCACCGGACAGTCAAAAAGATGTACTAACGACGATCGAGAACACACAGCCCGATATGGTAATGGTGGAACTGTGCCCATCAAGGATTTCAATACTATCAATGGATGAAAATACGCTTTTGCATGAAGCTAAGAACCTGAATTTAGAGAAGATCATTTCCACCATCAAACAGGTTCGTCTTTTCTTGATGCTTATTTTCATTTCGTCTATTAGCGGTCGCTTTTTGGCAGCTATATTTGCAAGGGGTAATCAGGGAAAGGGTCATTTCAAAGGATGTTGCAATAGTTAAAAAGTGAAGCGAGTTTTCGAATCCTATCCAGGTTGTGAGCATTGATTTTCTTATTTCTTCTCTTAATTGAAGTTTTATTTCATTATCGAATACTGCAAGCATTACGCTATGCTTGAGGCATCAATCTAACTTTGAATGAATGTAATCTGGAACTTGGGGCGAATAGATGAATAGCAACCTTGTTGGCAGTGGACAATACTCTAGACGATCGAGTTGGCATCGAATGGCGATATTCTGAAAGCATTAATAACGACGAATTCATTTATTTTTTAGTTAAGGTCTTTTTTTCCGTATTATTCACAATTTTGAGTTGCAATATGATGCCCGCCTTTATTAAGACATTGCTTTTTCAGAGCGGTGCTGTGCAAGGTATTCTACACGTTCTGTTGCTATCAATGTCGGCTCATATAACTCGAGAATTGGGCATGGCTCCTGGTGGTGAATTTCGTGCTGCACATCGGTTTGTCATTGTTGTTAATTCTGCATTGAGCAGTTAAATATTCCAAGTTGTTATGTCTCAGAAGGAAGCATAGGTTCGATTCGTAACGAAATGGGGGATCATTTCGTTATTTCGTCGAGAAATGTCTGCCGCGAGAGTTTTCTCATCTAATTAGCACGTTGTGGTTTCCGTTTATTTGAAACTTTTATTTCACTCTGGTTGAAGTGGATTTTGGTATAAACATGTTAGTTTACTTTAGTAAGTACATTTTATAATGGTAATTCATAAGCGTTGATGTATCGCATAAGATCCAGGTCGTTCCTGGAATGATTTGGAGGAAGGGAAGGATGTTATAAGCAGAATTATTAGAGGATAGAGGAGGAAGAGAGGACTGAAATGTTATGAAACATTGAATAATATCTCTTGTATCAATTATATTTTGCTGAGTTGTTCAATAGCGTAATTATTCAATAATTATTCAACAACAGTTTGAACCATTTGTAACGATGGATGCAATTAATTTTAACAAATGGGAATATTATCACTAAAATATAAACCATATTCAAATGAAGTTTATTGTAAAAATGCATAATTAAGAGAAAGTTATGAATAATTTACAGCGGTGCAATGAACGTCAAACTATGCAAGTTGATATTGGGTGATCGACCAATTCATGTGACATTGCAACGCGCTCTTGGTTCTCTATCATTCTATCAGAAACTTCGACTTTTCTATCATATACTTCTCTCGCATAAATCTTCGATAACGTAAGTTTTAAAGGTTTATTGATATATGCACATATAATGCTTTAAATCGCTTTTAAGGTCTTATAGGGGAGTGGATTATTAATTAAGGAGCACTTTTTGCGCCGAAGTGAGACTATAGGTAGAAAAAGGAAATTTTCTTCTGGTAGAGGATTGTCAATTGGTGATTCTCTAGTCTCATTTCTTACCTTTAGGATACGTCGTTGAGCGAAATATAGGTGAACCTGATGGTTTATTTTGAACTAATCAATTGTTGCCGAAGAGATCACGATTTTTTTGCGTCATGTCTTTCACTTATTTGATCAGAAGGAGGTTTGTTGATTTTGACCATATTTAAGTCATTGAATAGTTCTGATTGATTGCTTTCTGGGATTATAGTTGTTAAAGAAAAAATGATTGGGATATTGTGATTGCTCTTTATTTTTGCTTTCTCCTTCCCTCTAGAGAACAAATCAGCAGTTTACCTGATGATATTTGCCGAAGGATTCTTGTATACCTCGATTGGTTTGTTGCAGTCAAGAGGAAGTGGAACGCTGTAAAAAATCGGACATGTTGGAGGAATTGCTAAAGGAGATGGCAGGTGAATTTCCTTTACTGTCAAAAATATTTGTGGAGGAGCGTGATCTCTATATGACGAATACGTTGCACACATTGTTGCGCAAGTCGACTTATGATAAAAGAGTGGCATGGAGCAAAACCGATGGTAAGTAGCTTAGTTTGCGGTCGCAAAATCAGCCTTATTTGAGAAGAAGGTAGTGGGAGATATAAAGGCTGAATGTTGCTCGAACTTTGGCAGTTTCCTTCAACGATGCGATCTCGCTATGCGCACAAAAAGTCACCTTTCTTAAGCAATAGATACAATTCATGAGAATCAAATGAAAGATTTCGCTGAAATAAATGAATATCTAATTTCTTTGATCAGTAATTTGATGGACTTTACTCTCTATCCTTTTCTTTTTAATTCACCTTTCTTCATTAATCAAAATTTTATTGGGTTTATTAGCTGAAGTTGCATTTATTATAACTGTTTTATCTATATGTTATCCAGTTTTAACGTTCTTTTTTTTTGGTTATGCCGTAACCCATGATTGAAAGCAGTGCCGTGTTGGATTCGGGGGGCATTACGAGCTTCCTTCTGCCCTCGAATTATGGTGTTGCTTGAAAATCCTGCATGTGCTGTTTCAATAGTTTTGTGGTACTTGAACATGTAACCCACGAAATTTTCGTCGCATCGCGTCTTCGTCGCCCATTAAAAGTCCCCTCTCATTGTCTATTGTCACTTGAGAGAGTATTCTATTCTTAGTATCGTCAACTGTTATGTAGTAGGAGTGAATTGTTCATTGGTGTTAATCTGTGGTCAATTCACGGTTATTGCAGGAATACACTGTTGAGTTTTAATTTGTAAGGATGCGATTTCAAAGAATAAGTTTCATATTTTAGCTGCTTGGCAACCAGTCTCAGTGGTTGCCGTGGTTGGTATCGGACATGTGCCAGGTATCGTCGCTAACTGGAATAAAAGTATCGATGTGGTTAATTTGCTATGGTTTGTTTACTTTCGATCATTCATCGTTTACCGTTTAAATAAATATTCGCCTAACACCTTCTGTAGGTGATCGACTCGACATGCATTTTTTGAAAATGGTTTTTATGGGAAAATAAAGAGGATTTTAGTGAGTTTATTCAGAAAGGAGGAAGCATGCTGTGGAACTACATTCATGACATGCTTAAGAAAATACGAAATAAAGTGGATGACGAAGAGGAACTCATAGAGCTTGATATTGCTTGATTCGAAGAATCTGGATTGCGATTCGTAGCGATTGATCCGGCAATCCTTAATAATGATCCATAATGCTTGATATGAAAGTTTTTAGTTATCATTTCTGTAAGCCAGACGTTGTCCGCGTAAAGGTGTAATCTCTATGTTCGTTATTGTTTTCAGTATCCCGCAACCGTCACGTTCGACACGAATAATTCGCTTTGCCTTGAAAGGTCTTATATATGGGGCAGCGGCATATGCTGCTTACCGAATCGGCACGAAAGTTGCGACTAGAATTCGAACATCATTCTTTTAAACGCTGCTGAGATTCAGGGGCACCTCGACGATGACGACTATCTCCTGAAGGCTTGTGGCGCTTTTAATGTCCTCATGTGACTCCTCTTGTTGCATTGTTTGTGATGCTTCTTTCATACGCTGTCATTGTATCCCCATTGTTCGAATTTATTTTATGCATTTCTCGTTTTTTATCCCTACTATATGTCATTTATTAGACGTTTCCTCTTCGTAACGTTACTTTCCTAATCCTTCTTTCTTTCTTTTTTTTCTCTTGTAGAGTTGCTATGGACATAAGCGCCACGGCGTTTTTTTTTTCTGCCATTGTACTAGCTTTTTTTTTCTTTCTAGTTAAGGGTTTCAATGATCTGTGTGGATTTCTTTGCCTAATAAGTGCTGATGAGTGTTTCGAAAGCAATTTTGTTGAGCTTCTTTTCCGAATTAATGTTGTATGAGAATGAAAGATAGCCATCACTTATTTGCTTCTCGTTTCTTTCTATAAGTTGCAAATATTTCATATCTTGCAGTCTCGCAATAATTTAATCGTCGGATTCTATTCGATGATCGGCTCTCTTTGAAATTAAAACCGAACACTAATTATTAGCGATTATTTATCATTATTTTACAACTTTTATTTGTGTTGAATAAAATGAGCTCTTGATTTGTTTCTTTTGTTTTTTGTTTTTTTGATTTTTTTTTTGTTATTCTCCAGGTTTCGCTTTCTATCGCCTCCCTCTCTCTCTCTCTTTTTTTTTTTCTAAAGGCGATTTTTTTTAAAATATTAAAGCATTCAATGCAAATAACGCATTGCTTGCAAATATTATTAATTCCCTCACTACGTCCTCTCCGCTTCTTCATTTATCCTAATTTTTCATAGTTTTCTAAAACTTCAATTTCTTAATTAATCATTTATATTTTCGTTGAATTGAAATTTCTTTTAATAAGCGATTAGAGAGAGAGCTATGAAAGAAAATATAAATTTTACGTAGAGATAAATTGATAAATGATAAAACGCAACGATCGATTCATTCATCGATTCGTTTGTAAATATTCCCACTTAATGTGTTTTTATGGTTAATGTTGTGTTGTGTTATCGTTCATATTCATGAGAGTTGTACGCTCATTAATAGGAATTTTATGAGTTAGCCAAGCAACCAATCGATAATACTCTCATATTGGTTATGTGTAAATGTAAGTCTTCAAGTCCAGGTGAGGTCGAATGCATTGAGCACCAACGGTAAGGAGAGGTGAACGATCCAGGAAATTCATGTTCGCGGTTTGTCATTAGCGTTTTATAGCATCTTTCATTTTTATGGAAGAGAGGAAATGGTGATTAGAATGCTGTCCTCTGATCATTTTGCAGCTTGCACTCAGAGACGAGGTATTTGAAAGTTTTTTCGATAAGCTTTTTTTTTGAATTAGAGTGAGCGTTTCCTTCGTAAAAATGGCGTATGACTGAACTAGACGACTAGATAAGAAAACAGAGTAGATGGGAGTCGATGGGGTTTTGAGGTAAAAATGAAAGAGAAAATTCATAGAAATTGTCGTATAACTTAGCAGTAACATAAGTTTTGGAAGTTAGTTGGATTGTTGAAGTATTCGCAAAAAAAAAAAATCAATAAATCTTCAAAGATGAATTTTTTTTTTTTTTGAAAATTAACGAAAAAAAGCTCTATTGCGCTGTTGATAGCTTTACCTATATATTGGTATAAACCGTTACTTCTTTGATTGATATGGTGGAAAGGTGAGGTGGTGGAGGATTTTACACACGTTACACTTATTTACTAATTACAATTAGAGTATTAATGATTAAGATGATATTAATTATGCATACTTGCAATATAATTTTTAAAAATAGGTTAAAAATAGGTTTTATCATAAAAACCTATTTTTAAAAAAAAATTAAATAATCGAATTCTCATTATAGTTTAATCGCCAATCATGTATGATAATTGAAAAATCTTTTTCAAGTTTTTCTTTTTGTATTCGCCAAGTTTTTTTTTTTCTTTAACGAACTTTTTTTTTTTCTAGTTGTGTTATCGTTTAATGGTGATATTCATATGAATATAGTGCCGTATCATTTTATTGTACGGTACTTTTGTGTGCCTGTGTGTTTGGTTTCTCTTCTCTCTATCATTTTGCGCTTGTTGTTTTATCGTTGGGTTTTTTTTTTTCCTCTCTTGCATACTATCTTCAATAAAATTGTTGTTGAGAAATGATGATGATTTTTTTTTTCTTTGCGATTTAATTCGCTTTAATATTCGATTTATTTATTTGAGCAGTGAATTAATGCATCGTATAAATAATAGTTTCAGGTAAGATATATGTTTATTACCTCAATAATAGATTATTGGGACAACTGATGCAACGGTGAGATGTAAATTCGCAATCCAGCTCTATTCATGATCGTCAAATAAACGGATTGCCAAATAAATCTCTAATCGATGGTATAGCTGACCGAAGCTTAACCTCCTCGTATTATGTTTTCACCTTGAGTGTACCGTCATGACGGCTCTCCATAAAATGTGATCGTATATCTTTGTTTGCATTCCAGGTGAATGTGAATGATGCACGTTAAATTGATATTGAAACGTTTAATGAAAGCTATCGCGCTTATAGATATTGTGGCATTCAAAAATTTGTGTTCATATAATTTACGGAGAGCATTTAGAGCGACGGAGAAGAGGTAATGAGATTGGTGACATGGAATGTGAATGGGATTCGTTCAATATCGGGTGGATTTCGACGAATATTCGCCGAATTAGGCGCTGATTTGTTATGCATACAAGAGACAAAAATCACAAAAGATAAACTTACGGCTGATATTGCAAATATTGATGGTTACAATTCGTATTTTGCATTTTGCCATAATACTAAAAAAGGTTGGTTTTTAATTATTTATTCATTACTTTGGATATTACCGATTAAATCCATCTTCAGCGTTGATCGTAACAGACAACGGATCAGATATAATTGAGAAGCTGTGAAAAAGTTTTTAAGAGCAATTATGAGGAATTAATTTACTAAATGAGAGGACTAAAGCATAAGGTTGAACATATTTGCGAGCCAGAAATTTCTGAAATTTGCCTTTTTTTTCTGCCAATTTAATTTTTTATAACTTGCACAGTCTTCGAGCATTCACCTACTAAGTGCATGATATTTTTTATAACTTTTTACTCATAGTAATTTCAGTTTTTCCTAATATTGCTATTTGTATATATTTTGTAGGATATTCGGGTGTAGCAACATATTGTAGTGACAAATGTAAACCATATGAAGCAATCGATCATCTCGCCACTCGTGTTAGTACTCATCTCTTTTTTTATTTTTATTTTTAATTTATAAGTTAGACGTGAAGAGAGAAATGTGAATTTATAAGCAAATTTTTTTTCATATTCATTTTCGTTTTTTTTTTGGTTTTCCCGGTAACAAATGTTTGTTGTTTTTGGTATCTCCGACACTTTTTTTTTTAATTTTTCGATAAGTGAAGTAATGTAATCGATAATAATTGATTATTAATTTTCGAATTTTGTTGTCGCAAAATTTTCGCACATCATAAAGAATTCAGATGAATTTTATTTTTAAGTTAATTTTTTTTCCCACAAGTCTTGTAGGTTTAATTCATTTCAACGTTGACCTTCTTGAACATCAAAGTATTTCTTTCTTTGCGTATTGAGAAAAGGTTGATAAGTTGTTGTTGTTTTTTTTTTTGTCTCAGGCGTATGTTCATGTTATTTCGAGTGGTTTATATTGGATTGGCGAGGGGGAAGGAGGGAGGGGTATTAAATCTGCTGCTGATGAGAATAAAGGTGAAAAAACAATTGTGGTCATGTTTAGCCCATCCCTATAGGTTCGTAAATTGAATCACAATTCTCGATTCCGCTCGCGATCGGTCGGGACGTTCGATGATAAAGCTTCATTTGATATGAATGCCACTTTTCATTGATATTGAAACGCTATCAGAGAGTAAAAAACGGACACTTTTTTTTTTTATTTTGCCATATACACTGAAATTGAGAGAGCTTCTTTGGCGTGTAATATCTGGTGCCCAATTTGCTTTCCGATTTTTTGAATGCGAACGATATGATATGCGCTTTGAGAAATACCAACTATATGTCGATCACCCATATTTCCTATGCATCCAATGAACACCTAAACATAAACACATATCGAGATATCGTTGATTTTGTGTATAATTGAGTGAACGTTCTCACCTTGCCTATAGCAATTAGAGACATAAGTTTTTAAGGGTTATGAGTTACCATTGGGCGATATAGAGGTTGACGATGAAGGTCGTGCGATTATTACTGAATTTCTTATAGAGAAAATTGAGCCCAACATTCCAAGTACGAGCCAAGGTGAGATAATTTCTTGAAATTGCAATTTCAATTATCGAATTTTTCGGAGTACATTTGCTATTCTTTATTAGCTTCATTGGGCATATTGTGATATAATGCGAATGGAAATTATATAGCTGAATAAAGCTTTTATTATTATAACTTAGATTAATGAGTGCTAATTGATATAAAATCATTTCATAGAAGCAATTATCACATGAAAATTAAATGCGATTTTTTCTTATTTTGCTCAAAATTTCTTTAAGCAAAAAAAAAAAACAAATGAAGATAGAGCTGCATAAATGATCAATTCAGGTCTATGTGATGGCGTGGATAAAGGAATTAAACTCGTTGTGCTTAACGTCTATTGTCCTCGCAATGATCCTGACAATCAGGAACGGTTCGACTTCAAAACAAGGTCTATTTGAGCGGCAGTTGAATTCTCGTTTTTACTTTTTGGACATTCTACGATTAAGAGGTCCTATTTACTATCGAAGTACCAGGATCGATGAATTATACAGCCGGATCCGTTGCACCAAATATGCCAAATAAATTCAGTGCGGTTGTTGTGGTTGTTGATGTGTACGGTCTCATCAATCTCACGTCAAATTCCCGTCCTGACACGCTGACACAGCTGAGTGCTGACATTGTGCTATCTGCGTTTTGGCATTGGATTGAATGTGGTCATAGTCAATGGCAATCTTAGATTTCCGGTTTCATGCAGTTTGCTTAGGATGCTCCAAACTTCGACTTGAATTTAGCTCAAATATGGCTTGCCATATTTGAGCTAAATTATATATTAAAAAAGTAAGCTACTCAATGAATAGAAACATCATCGAATAGGGATCCCTAGTTCCAGGAAGGGAGCAATAGAAGCAAACTTAGGGGTTTATATTTAAGTAAGTGCAATATATTCGTTTGTACGTTTCTTATTACTTATGCATGTTTATATGAAATTATTTGCTTTATAGATAGATATGAATGTATTTTAGGTTTCATCGTCTGCTTAAAGCAAGAGTACAACAATATAGATTTGATGGCTATCATGTGATCATTGTGGGCGATTTGAATATAGCACATAAGGCTATTGATCACTGTGAAGCGAATATGATTGCCGATTTCGATAAGCATCCACATCGGCTTTGGATTAACGAATTATTCAATGATGGCTATGTGGATTGTTTTCGTGAATTTCATCCTGAAGAGCGACATGCTTACACTGTTTGGAATACACAGGTTGCATTTATTCGTTTATTGCTAATAAATATTTATTGAGAATGTGTTAAAGATGCTGTTTATGAATAAAAACTTCTATTTTTCTTTTCTCCGAAATAATTTTCGCCATCTTTTGCTACGAATACTTTCGTCTTATGTTGTTTAGCTGAAATTTGTTTTATCACCTCTTTCATATAATTTAATCGATTGTAATGATTTTAGTTTTTTGTATCAATGCGTGGAATTTTATACTGTAGATCATTCTATTTTTTGATTATTTCAAAAGTTTCCATACATTTATCGACATCTGGCACTAAGACATTTGCTTCGACGAAAATCGAATTTCTTTGAGCCTATTTAAAATAGAGTAGCCTAGTTTCTAATACCGGTTTTCAGTAAAGTTTTTTATAGACATGGTAAAGATAATATTGAGGAATTAATCTCAATGGGCATTGACAAGAAATAGCTATTATAGTGTTGATTTTGCGCTATGTTCGTTTCAAAGACGTTTTTGTAGACTGGTGCAAGGGCTACCAACTATGGCACTCGGATCGACTATATAATCGCGGATGTGGAATTGCAAAAGATGGAATTTTTTGTTGATTGCCATCATATGACTTCAGTGATGGGCTCTGATCACTGTCCTGTTATCGCTGAGATCCATTCTAATTGGAGGATTATTAGCGGTGCGTTGTTTTTTTTTAAATGTTTTGAGAGTTTGGCTTAGTGGGAAAGCGACGACGAAAAGGCAAGGAGCTTACTTATTATGCAAGACGAAATATTTACAGTTCAAAGAATAAGCTTGTTTGCAATTTTATAGGATAATAAGCTTGTTCACTGATGAGCCAAAGTGAATAAGCTTATGTGATTGGCCGTGATGTTGTTTTTTTGTATAGCGCGAGGGAAGAATTTTCGCCAAGAAAAGAAAAGAGCGTTAGGGGCAGATGTTTTGCTAAGAAAGGAGAAGCGACTCTGGAGAATTTGGCAAATGAGTTCTCACAGCTCATTACGCTGGCATACTATATGTCCTGGCTCGGTACCATTGATGTTAATTATTAAGTGAGTTGTTGGTAAAGAAATGTTATGATCGTCGAAGAATATAACAAATGAGAAGAGAGAATATGAAAGAAGACAAACGTCTAACCGTAAGCTTTTAATGTTTGGCTGTGAAAATATTGAAAGATAGATTATTCAATCTCATAGTTCAAAAGTATCCAAAAATGGAGGGGGGGGGGGGGGTGGGTACGAAGCGATGGAGGCAGGTTTCTGAGTTTCGAAGGGTAAACGCTTTTTTCAAGTTGCCTTATGTGCACAACTTCTCGGCCATCAAGGATCGGGCTGTCAGGATCGCCGGACGGTTTCAAGGATCAGTGAATAGATATCACTAAATAAACAACTGATTATTTCAGCCTATACTTAAGGCGGCGTTTCTTCGTTCACCTCTGTTCAGCCGTTAAGATTTTTTAGTGTTTAGCACGAGAATTACCAACGTTATGTTCGAAACTGATGCCCGAATTCCGTGGTAAACAGACGTCTATTCGTTCGTTCTTATGTATGGATAACTCATCGATTACTACTCAACGTAAGGCGATCACTGAAACTAAAAGGAAACGTCCTTTGCAAAGCTCAATCAAAACCTTCTTCAGCATACAGGTTATTATTAAACTTATTGTCTAGCACTTAGCACCCATCAACCCTCAGATTAATTTATTAAATTTCGTGGATTTCGTAGGACCTTCAGATCATGTTTGCTTTGGATGGATCACCGAAGAATCATCGTGCTATTATTTGTTTGTCAATACCAGCTTAATTATAAAATTCTGCAAGATTACTGGAAGTAATTTTTGAGATTTAAAGCTTTTAAGCTTATTTCTGACTCGTTAATTACGATGCGAGGTTCGGGGAAGGAGATGGAAGAAAGAGGAGGAAAAAAGGTAAAAGAAGGTGTAAAAACGTTTCAAAATCGAAAAGACATCGTTTCAGGGAACATCCTCACTTAACGGCAATCAAAGAGACATTTCTAGCGTTGAAGTTACTGAGATGAGGAGTAGCACTGTCGATGGAAGCGAAACAACGAATGCGTCTGATTTAATAGTCGAATGGCAAAAGACCGTTGTGCCGATAAAACGTGCACCGGAAAATAGTGTTTTCGAGAAGATGATGAGGAAAAAGAAAATCCCCAAGTGCAGTGGACATGGCGAACCAGCAGCTGAAAGGACCGTTAAGAAACCTGGCCCGAATTTCAATCGGCGGTATTGTTTTTTATTTCTCTGAGAACGAAAAATAATTCAGAACCAGTGAGCGGTAATACATACATCGAAGAATTTTATGATTTTCCGGATTTTTTTTTTATTTTTGGCGATCAGTAAGGAATGAGGGTGTTCTACGTAAGGCGCTGTTATCGGTTCGATTTGAATAATTCTTCCATTCGGCATGCGGCTTATAGTCGGCGGTTCTTTGGCAATTAAATGGCTTGTCGTTTTCAGTACGCGATGACCCCGTCTTTTTTTTCTACGAAATTTGCATATATAGAGAAGATTTAGTGGCTGTTAGGATCATTTTGCAACGATTCGTTTATTTTGCAGATTCTATGCATGTGCAAGACCACAAGGTTTTGCAACGGATAAGAACGCTCGCTGTAATTTCTTCCAATGGGCGTAATGTTTGCAACGGGTAAGAACCATATGGACTTTCGAGCTCTCTTTATTTAGTTTCACTTGTTTACGAATCGATCTTAAGATACGCTTATAAACTATGTAGCTTGCATACTTTATTTCCTTAGTGCATTTTTGCAATGATTGCAATTTTTGTAGGTTTTTGATTATAGTTACTTTTTGATTATATCTTGCATATTGTATTACATTTTGCAGTTTGATTGCATATTGCAATTAGAATAAAATTTTGCACATGTTATTATATATTATTGCTTTTGATTATAATTACTCTATTGCATAGTTATATTGCAATTGCAATAGTATTCGTTTTTATTTTCTTATTAAACATTTCAGATTTTTGGAATTTTGGAATTGCAGTTTCAGTCTATGAGGTGTATTGTCTATCAATTATTGCAGTATGAAATGTTATTGCAGTAACTGCTTCTAGTTACTTCGACTTCAGAATTTCCATACGGTTTATAGCTCTTGAATGCTGTCGTAAACTGTCAAATTTACCGGTGTATTCATCGTTAAGAAACTCTTCATATCTTCGAACGTTATATAGTATTGTCCCATCGATAATTTTATAATTAGTAGTTTTTCTTTGTTTTAGAAATTTTTATTGCAACAAACGTTCTTTAGAAGAAGAATTTCATGAGGGGAATGTTGCTTAGGGGCATTTACATCGTTGTGTTCTCTATTATTATCATTAGTTTTACGAAGACTTTGTATAACTTTATTTTCGAAGGTTCATCTTAACTTCTTTTTATGAGCGATGAAATCGGAATGGAATTACTGGAACTATTTTATCCTAGCCTCTAGTCCAAGTTTTGGCTTTTTTATGATTTCGATGCCTCGGACAGTGCGCCAGTTCTTTCCTGCCATTTTGTGTACGTGTGTGTGTGTGTGTTTTAAATTTTCTATATCGTGTCATAACCCCTTTTATTAAGTATCACATGCCAGGTGCTATGTTGATCGTCACTTTCGTGCATGCAAAATTCTTCTTTTGAGTTTCAATTAATAGTACGTTCTCGAATTTGAGTAATTCGCAGAACGTTATCACAATTGTTTACTGATAATGATATGATCATCATTTTATATTCATCGATCTTTGAGATATTCTTTAAATCAAAAGAATGTTAGTGTAATCTCTTGTATGATGTAAATAAGTATGTTTATATTCTCACATACATCTTATCACTATAACGCTTTGATATCGCATTATTGTATTTATAGCTATTGGTAGCATTTTATAAACTTTGAGCGGATTTGATGAATAATAGGAGAAGAGAAACTCGACGCAAATTTTTTCAAGATCGACCTGAACCTCTTATCATTCCTTTTTATGGTTTATTAAATGATATTTTCTCGATCATTATGAATGCGTAATTATTTGAAATGCATTTCTTATATTATTAAATAAATATGTTTTATACAAAAGTGTATATTGTTTTGTTTCAAATTCCTCACAATGAAAGATAGGCGAGCAACGAATAAGGCTGAGCAATTGATGATATTGAATTGTTTCGAAAGAAACTATCTTCAACTATCAAATCGATGGACGATTTTTTAAAATATGATAGACAGGTGCAACTGACGCATTTTTATCATTTTATGCTTTTCTTATGGCTTAAATTGGCGCTTCGAGGGTCCGTTTGTTGTTGCAATTCTGCATAATCCCAATGGCAATCGTCGATTAAAATGGGTCTTATGATCCATTTAATGATTTGTTTTTAAATTATGGTTTTGTGATGGGATATACAGAAGGCCGAAAATATGCAAATTTCAAAATATCAAAGATGTTTGAAGAAATTAACTTACGGATTGTTATTCTCTATTTTGATAGTGCAACATTTGCTTTATTTACTTTAATCGAAAAAGCGTTCATTACGAATAAATGTCTCTTCTTATCACTACCCACTTTTGTTTGATTGAAGTTATGGCTGGCTTATCACTTCATTTCTTGCCCATCGGATGCTGACGAGTCGAGTCATCGTTGTTCCACTCAAGAGAACAGTTCCCACTTGCACCAACGCCTTCGTTCCGATTAGGCCACTGGTCGGAATGATTCAGTAGGACGAGGTTAAAGAGTTTGCTCGGAGCCCTCTTAAAACTGGCCACGCATTAAGCACTACTAAACCATGAGTGAATAAACAACAATAATACAACATATTTTATTCCATAGTTGGAAAATTTTTAAAAGATATTTCAAAGTAAGGAGGAGAGAAGATTGAAAACTGATAGAGAGATGAGAAATAAGCAAAAGAAGAGTGAATTATAGACGTTCATTTTTCGGCTATTAATCTTTACAACGAAAATATTAGCGATATGCAAATCATCATTAGAGTGATATCTATAACTCGTAGAAATTTTTATAGACCTTCAGAAAGAATTAGGAAAATATAGTGTGCAAAAAAAACGAAAAAAAAAACAACAATTTTATTATAGATAGAGAATAAAATATTAGAAGTTATGAGCAAGAACAATATTATAAAACAATATTCGAAAAACAACATAAAATATTATTTAAAAAAACAAAAAAAACAATATTATAATATAATAAGTTATGAGACGAATAACAAAAACAATATTATAGAAGACGAAAAATAACAAAAATAACAAAAAAAACAATATTATAAATAACAAAATATTAGAAGTTATGAGCAAATAACAGAAATAACAAAAAATAACAAAAAAAAAACAACAATATTATAAAATAAGTTATAGAATAAAATATTAGAAGAAGTTATGAGCAAGAAAACGAAAAGAGAAAATAGAAATCCTAATTGTATCACTTCAAATATCGTAGAGATTGTAAAATATAATGAAACTATAAAACTAGACGAAGAATTTTATTATTCATATATGGCGTTTAATGGAGTTTTTTTTTGCGGTATTATAGCTGTTAAATTCGTTAATAGAACGTTGTTGTTGTTTTTTTTTTCCATTTATAAATATAAGAAATTATTGAATTCTAACATTCATGATGATAGAACTTTGCAAATCCGACTCTCTAAGATTAATTGTTGCTTTAAAAATTTTTGCAAATGATTTAATATGAAACAATTTATTATGCTTAATAGTAATATATATATGAAACTTGATAAATATAGGCGCTATTAGAAGTATTGCTGATAATTTTAGAGATAGAGGAGAATATTTATACTTGTTAATTCAGTAATTAGAGAGAGTAAATCTATATCGATAATCATTGCATTGTATGATGAAAATGATTATAAAAATAGATGATGTGAAGTAATTCAAGAATGAGATACTTTTCATATCATTACCCCATCGAAATATACATCAAAAACATAGATCTATAAATGGAATTCAATTTATTTGCATAAATAAATATCCAAATATAACGATTTGATTCGTTTGAATAAAATCTTATTGGAAAATTTGATTTATTTTCCATTAAAATTGCGATATATTTTCATATTTGAATAAACACCTTTAAAGAAGTAAAAAATTTTTCCTCAGATTAACCGCAATAAACTATTGGAGCGATCATATGACGGAATTGCTGATCGATGAACTTTTTCGGAACGTTATCATTAATGAAGAAGCATTTGTGATACCCTAAACTATAATGTATTGATATTAACTTCCTGTTTTGATCAGTTATGCTTCGATATGCAATAGAAAGCTATCAAGAAAATATTTTTATTGAGATCATCGAACACTCATTTCTCTTGCGTTTTCCATAGTGTGCAGAGTAAATATTGACAAAGAGTAATGATCGGCTCAAGCATCGAACTTCTATTTTGTTTTGTTTTGATTTGTTTTGTTTTGATTTGATTTGATTTGATTTGATTTGATTTGATTTAATGTTTTATTTAGATAGTCGGAAATGCGGGTTTTTTTTTTCTGCGGGTATCCAACTGTGAGTGTGTTTTTCCGAGAATATTGAACGACCGACTAATTTGATTCTAATTTCGAAAGGAACCAAAAGTCTATAGTCATTCATTTGTGTCAGCAAATTGAGCGATGGGAACATCGCCTTGGTGGTAGCAGAGTTCAAAGATCACTGGAAACCGCAAAATGCTTCGATTGTTTGCAATATCGATCCAGAATGCCGGAGGAGTTTATCGTCTGCTTCCAAATTGGGCTTATCCGCCATTTTGAGGGTATTGATTCCGTTGGTTTCAAGCTAATTATGAATATGTTTCTAAAAACATGAGTTTTTGCAAGGTCTTTTTGTTTAGCAAGGAGAGGAGGAAGGGTGATGGAGATGGGAGGGATATGGGGAGAGTGGAGAAAGTATGTCGTTCTTGAAATAACCGAAACAGTTGCTTTGAGATTTATTGCTGCAACTGCAACGAAAAGCTACATTATTATCCTCGTTGCAATTTCCTTGGAATTTTCCAATGATAACAGAGATATAAGTATTAACGTTAAATGCCGTATTGAACGCAGCACTTCCTATGGAAACTAATAGATAAATAAACTTGAAACTTCGAATAGGCTTGAAACTTATGCTTGAGAAAAAGGTCCTTGCTTTTCAACACTAAAACTTTGATTCCATCAAAGAACATGACGAGAGAACTTCACAGGTAGCTGATTGGTTTCATTCCACCTTAGTGAAATTATCTGCTAATCAACACCTCATTATAACAACCTTCTCAGGTATTTCTTCGTTGAATATGAATGCTAATCGATGAATATTCCAACGAACAGCTCAGAAATATTTTATTTAGATCAATAAACATAAAAAAATCAATGATCAAATCTTGATCACATTTTTGAGAATGCATAAAAATAATCCCTAAAGAAGTTTCGATTTTTCATGAAATCCATTCTCATAAATAAATATACATTTCTTTTTAGCATAGCTAACAATGAATAGAATAAGTTTATAAAATAATCTGCTAATAATTAAAAAAATGGATATTTTTTTTCGGAGTGTAATTTTAGAAAAATTTTCAATCCAATTAGTTTTTTGCTATTTTTAACGCTTTCAACTGAAAGAAAGAGATGCAAATTCCATTTTATGTTATAATTTTTTGGTATTTTAAGGATCTAAATATCTCAAAATATAAATTTTTTTAAAATTTTACCCAGAAAGGAGTAAAGAAAATAAAGAAGAGCATTTAAAAAAGCCAAAAATTATTTCTTTTTTAAATACAGAAAAATAAACGATTAGCAGTTCATAAATTATTCTCCGCATAAATAACAATATATATATATATATATATATATATATATATATATATATATATATATATATATATATATATATATATATATATATATATATATATATATATATATATATATATATATATATATATATATATATATATATATATATATATATATATATATATATATATATATATATATATATATATATATATATATATATATATATATATATATATATATATATATATATATATATATATATATATATATATATATATATATATATATAAGTAATCGAAATGCCTTTGAGAAAGGTTTTGGTGGAAGTTGAGCTGCCTCAAACTGACGGCGAAGATTGATTTGAAGGAGGTGATAGCCATCGATCTCATTAACTCTTGAAAGCTTGTTTTTTAGCTCATAAAAGTATTTAATCATCGCGGAAATCTAATTCAGAAAGCTTTGAGGGAATAATGGGGGCGAGCATTTAGCCATGACCCCCCGCCACCTTACATGCACCCTCATCGATTTGCCAACCTGTATTTCGAGAAAAATCTCTTTTCCCTTTAAAAAAACAGAACTTATAATCACATTTTTGAATTCCGATCCTTTTTCGGTGTTCGTATTCAACACGAATATTCATCAAATTTATTCAATTCATAATGCGGTCGAGGCGTTTCCCATAATAGCCTGAAATTAGTTACTCGATGATTATGCAGTGATCTTAGCTGAGAGCTCTCATTTGTTTTGTTTCATCTCATATTTCAATTCGAAATTTTATCTTATTGGGAAATTCTTAAAAGTTTTTTTTTTTCATTCGATATTTCTCTTTTCTGAAATTTTCGTTCGTCAATAGTCTCCAACATGCCACACTATCAATGAGTAATTCACTACTTAGTCACCGTATCCTCTAAGATGCTACTGTGTAAAGTTGGATAGATGCCAAATTTGAAAATATTAAAATCTCCTCCATCAAATAAAATATTTTCATAACCTGCATAATTGGCAAATACCCCATGGTCTTTCTAGCTGATCATGATGTATACCATCCAAATAAATCACTGCGTAATCTTTTTTCCATTCAAAGTATTTCCTGAAAAAAAAAATTTTTTTTTCATTTTCAATTCTATATAATCGAAAAAAGAGGAAAATTTTTTAATGCGAACGATTTTATCAAATAAAAAAAAAGAAAAGTAAAGTAAATTCAAAGGGAAAATTTAAAACAAATTTATAAACGAATCGAAGAATTTGTTTCGAAAATCGAGAGACTAAATTATTTACTCGAATTGGTCATCAAAATATTCCATAATTAAAAAATATCGACGTTCAACATTTCTCATTTATCATCTCATAATTCTATGCCTTTTAATAGTTTTGAACTAGTAGTGACGCTTTTTCAAAATAATGCTTTTATTTACTTATTTATTTACTTGTTTGTTTATTTACTTGTTTATTTATTTACTTGTTTATTTATATTTATTATTATTTTTTGTTTATTTATTTATTCATTTATTTTTTTAAAATTATTTGTTTAGTTAACTTTTGAGTCAAGCGAAATCCAACAAAATTTTAATTCCCTCACCTATATGCAGTTTTATTGCGTCGAAGGAATTCAAGATATTTGGCCATTTCGGCTAGGTTATTGAAATCGTCGGCAGCAATAAATGAATGCGGAGGTAAATATTTTTCGACGATACTTCTCTTCAATACGAGTGGTACCACATCGAAATCGAAGCCTTGATGCCATAGTTTCTCGGTTATATAATCTTTACAGATTGTATTTTCGAATGATGCATAGAAGTGGTATCTGATAATATGAAGAAAAAAAAAACGATTATTTGATCATTATTCCATTAAAAATCATTTAAAAAAAGAATTTTTTTTTTAATTGCATAGTGAAACATCAATAAAATTCTATCGTTGATTAGGCTGGAGCAAAAAATATAAATATTATAGATAAAACCGGGAAATCCTTATGATTTAACCACCTTTTTGATTGAGTATCTCTCTCATTAAAGATTGCTACACTTCTTTCTGCTAAAAGCTATAATCTGATGGAAATTTTTGAGTAAATTCATTGCCACTGAAAAAAATTCTCATTAATAATTAAGAATGATTTAGTGTAATAATATTTAATGATAAAAATAAATAATTAGTAATAATTAATAATTTCTCATTAATAATTTAAAAGGTGAGATAATAAGTATCAAAACGTTTCAATTTTAAGTTAGAAGCTATTTCTCTCCAATTTTTTTTTTTTGCTGAAAATTTCATCAAAAAGAGCTCATTTCTATGGTTAAAAGTCTCTTTTGAAGAGAAAGGAAAAACGGATGACAAGAAAAATAAAGAGAAAAATAAAATAAAATAAAAAATCAAATAAAACTATTCAATAGCTTTTTTTTTTTCAAATGAAGTACCACACTAAATGCTAACTCAGTATTAAGGCGTTGTTCACATTTATCTCCTTTATCACATCGCAGATTGCCACAAAATCCAAAAATATCGACATCGATATATTTCTGCAATTATTGATTAAATAAACCTTATTAAATTCTTTCATTTACCTTTATTTACCTTTAGACCTTATCAACTCAATTCATTGAAAATATTTTCATTAATTAATTAATTATGTTAATGTTTATTAAATATTGTTCTCATTATAAGTCCACAATTAATTTGCATAATTAATATGCAAATATGAATTTTAGTTTTAAAAAAAAAAGTTAAGATGAATAGATGATACTCACCTTTAATTCGGAGATAACTTGATTACGTCCACTCTCCGCAATACAATTACTCACAAACCATGCGATTGCTTTACTCTTCTTTCGGAGATGTACTTCATTCACCAACTTACCATATCGTCGTGAAATGGGCGCTAATTTTACCGTATAGCCATATGGCGAAGAAACTGGTGAATTACGAAAAAAATTCATCGTCATATTGATCGGTATTTGTGATGTTTTTATTGCCCATGAAGAGTGAGCCTCCTAAAATGTTGTAATTATGATGACGTCACTTTGCATCATGACGTCACTAAATACCAATTTTAAATGTAATCGAGGGAGGTAAGATGATGTAAAATCGTTTTATGCTCATTCCTTTTTCTTTCCTCACCTTAGTCTCTAATTTCCCATCAGTGAGACAAATACTAAAAACTAAAAGGCAAAGAAAACGATTACCTGACCAAAGAATACAACATATTGTTGTGAGCTTCTACCAGTATAGCTCTCCCAGTTCATAGCGCCAAGAACGATTGCATCAGCATCCTGGTACTTCAATGTTATCTCGTCTAGAATTCGACAATTCCAGTCTGGACATCCTCCCAAATTTGCTTGTGTTATTTCCTCTTCTAATGATAGTATCAGCTTCGGTTGATCTATAATATTTGTTGTTTAATAAATTCCACTATTTTTATACATATATTATGTTTATAATGACTTTTCTTCCGCTCATTTAAGAGAAACGATGATGATGACTAGGGGAAAATATATGCAAAAAATAATACTAATGATGATGATATAGTATCGAAATGAATAAATAATTAAAATATTTCAAATAAAATTAGCAACAATATAATTAGCAAATAAAAAGATTTTATTATAGCATTCATGCCAAATTCATCGTTATCTACACTTGAATAAAATTACTCCATTAAGACAAAGTTATATATGAAAAAAAAAAATTTAGCCTCAAATACAAATGAAATTCACTCGAATATTCCTAGTATTTAAATATTCAACAGTTAATGAGCATATTATTGTATATGCAAATAATATATTTGTAGCTGAATTTGTTAACTACATAATCGTCCATCTCATATATAATGCATCTATTTTATCGAATATTAAAGAAATAATGAATTAATATTAGAATATTCAAAAACCTAATGAATTAATACTAGAAAAAAAAACAATTCATAGATGTAAATAATAAAGGTTTTATGCTAAAGAAGAGGTCTATTTATAATGAGCAATTCAAATAGCTAACCTGATCTCCTCACATTGGCATGAAGTTTATCAACGAGAGTAAAATTATAATCGCCAACGATAGATTCGATGCATAAATCACCGTATCTAACAGAAGAAAGATGAAAACATGATGCATTTCCTTTTAAAATTTTCGCCGAAGGATAGATCGTTGTTTCGTTTCGATGCCTTGACAAGTGACTGACTTCAGCGTGAGGCAATGTTGGTGGCTCTGGATTGGGAAGTGGTTCATCGTTTTGTCGAAACAGTAAATCACCAACATCCTTCCGTTGCTGGATACTTTCCTCGATATCGAAATTTTCGATATGTGATCTTACTGTTCTGATAGCCTGAAATCCGATCACCAACGTCGAGATAGGCTTATTTATAATTTATTTAAATTTCATAGTGAAATACTATTTTAAGGCAAGAGCCGAATAATGACGGCTATAGGCTCATTCACTTCTCACGATCGATGCTTGAAAAAAAAATTACAGTCGCCCGATTTAGTAGATATGATCTAATGCATTGAATTTGTATCAACTTAATCTATTAGAGAAAAAATATTGGCATTTGAAATCAGAAGAAAAGAGAATTTTGTAGCGTTTTAATGGAGCATTTTGAAATTTTGTGGATGCATTTTAGAAAATCTAAATTTGGCAAAATTCCAACTTCAATTTTATTTTCGCTCAGTTTCCGCCACTGAATCGAAAAACCAGTTAATGGAAAAAAAAAACGGGAAAAAAGAACATAATTCAATAAATAAAACTCACATATGCAGTATTGAAGTGATTGATCGGATGAATGAGATCTCTGGGTAAACGAATCAACGAAAATACACAGAATAGCATCACAACGATAATCGGAAACGCCGGTTGTCTAGAAAAGAAATTCGCCGCTCTAATAGCAAAAGACATTTCCGCCTTTTCGTTCCCTTCACTTCACGAACAATAATTTCTGATATTTTCGATACAAATATCAACGCATATCACTTGATTTATTCAAATAGTTCCACATCATTTTTACCCATGATAATTTGCTTATATGTAAAATTTATTTTTTTTTTTTTCGCAATGGATTTGCATTGCAACCGAATAATGCGATAATAATAATAATTCACGAATATTAAACAATCTATCAGATTTTAATTAGCCATTTAATATTTATTATTTAATATGCTATTTTATTGTTGATAAAGTCTATCAGAGATTCGCTTATATTGTTGGTTTATTCGAACTGTGCGAGAATTGCTCTACTATAGCGCAATTATTGTAAGTACGTTTTTTTTTGTTTGCATACTTATCAGTTGCAATTTTTATGTGATGTTCATAAAAGGTGTTTTACCTTATTCTCCTATGTTCCACCTGTCCACCACTTCCCCTTCCCTCCCCCCCCCCCTCCCCTCGTTCCCCTATCGCGAGCGTAGTTCATTCCATTTCTTTCTTGTACTATCGATCGCTCTTAATCTGCATATGATGTATTGGGATGAATAATACTCGAGAGACGAATGATGCAGACTTTTTAAATGGCAATAAGTAGACGATTAAAGCGAATGATAAAGACAGCTATATCAGCTTACAAGAGGAACAATTCTATTCGAGCATCGCATGGTAACGTTTTTCGTAACAAACCGAAGAAGTTCGTCGACGATAATATTCCAAGAATGCGGCTGAGATTCTGGGAAAATTTTTGAGGAAAGATTCCACGGTTTTAGGTGAATCTTCTCGCTAAAAATTGCACCAATGAGGAGGGCAGGTAAAATAGTCTCTCACCTTGAGTCCACCTCTCAAGTCAGGGGAATTGCACTATGGTCTACTCATGAGAAATCGGGTGAAGGAATGTCTTCTTCCCTCATTACTTACGATCCAGAAACTTTCTTTTTTTTTTGGTTTACGATAAACGTTTAATGTTGAATATGGTTCATTCTATCCACTGGGCGATAAATCTTTCAAGCTGAATCCAAAAAACAATGACGTCATATCAACAAATAGCATGGCACAAAGAGCCCAGTGATAAGCTCCTGCATATGAACTATAGAAATTCTCTCCTCGATCTTTCGTGCTTGATTGATAGTGAACAAAGAAACAAACAAATCTGCATATCTTTACTTTTTTTTTATTCATTTTGCATTTTAGTTATTCGGATTGATTTCGAGTAATTCATTACACTCTCTTATTAATAATCTTTAAGCATTGAGTAGTTCAAGTCTTGTTTTTCTCACAACAATTTTCATATGAACTTTGGCACTATTGATCGATCGCTTAGAAAAAAAAAAGGGTTTGACGATGCGTATTGATGGTAAATAGAATAATCGAAGTGATTATTCATGTGTTTTTCAAAAAATCAAATTATGCCAACAAATCTATAAATCTTCATATGTTTTTGAAAATGTTTGAATGATGCATTTTATCAAAAAACCCACTGTTTTTTGTTGTATGAGAAGTGATTTCAACAATTTGTTTGCAACATGCATTATGCTAAAAGGGATTATTTTATATTTAATTATACTGTGGCAAATATAATACATCTCAAGAGGTAATATTGAATGTTCGGTCTATATGTTGTGAGAAGAGGAAATCACTACCTTATACGTTTCATTATTCGTTTCACAATTTAGCACTGAAAATTCCCATACGTTTATGATGTTAGTTATTCCCTCATAGTTATTTTTCTCCAACTTTAGAGCATCAATTTTTCAATGCTACAATTTAACCGTAATTCTTCAAATTGAAGTCCCTAGTCTTGTGTTTTTCTCCACTTTTGAGTGAGGCAACATTCTATTCAAAAGATTTTCCTATAACATTACAAATATTTAACAATTTTAGATTGAAATACATTAGTAAATGGTACATTTTTCATAATGGTACTATCAATAAATATAAGTTATATTTGTAATTTAGGTGAATGCTTCTCATCGATGCTTGATTTGATCTTCAATAAAAATCATCGATCTTTAAATGTCAAGTTGAGGCTTCCTATCTTGATGCTTGAATTTATTAGATGCATTTTTTTTAACCTATGGAAATGCTGATCTATACTTCTTCTTCTTCTTTTTTTGAACTGTTCAACGTTTAAGTATGTTGACATATCGATCTTTTAAAAACGTTTGTTAGTCGTCGAAACTTTTTCCACATAAATTTGCATTTGAATTTCAAATTTTTCAAAAATATATGCCACATTGATCTTGTCTAATGATTCATCCGTTAAATAATGATAATGCAAATATTTTTTATGCTTTTCTTTTTTAAATGCAGCAATTATTCATTCAAAAATAGCAATAAATGAAATTCTAAATGAATAGTTCAACGTGTATATTGGTAAGAAATAGTTGAGCTGTTTGAAAGCAAACGCATAGTGATGCACTTATTGTTTTTATGCACTTGTTTTAATGTCCTAATCAACAAAACGTCGTATCAGTGGTGAGCAGCTGATCACCACGCCACCATTTAAGAACCCACCTTTTGAGGGCAACATTAACATTCATTGCGTTGCTTTCGTTTGAGTTGGTCGCTTAGATTTTACAATACTATTCACTTTTCATTTTTTTTTTCATTCTTGCTTTAATTCAATTATAAAATTTTTTGAAGATTTTATTCAATTATTTTTTATTTTTTATTTTGATATGAAAAATAAATGATCAAAAAAAATTTTTTTTGAAACATTGCAAATTTATAATTGAATTTATTTATAATTTAATTTATTGAAAAATAAAAGAAATTCAATTTTTCGTTGCGTAAAAAAAATATTTATCGAAATTACTCTCTGAGAGATTTTCGCTATATTCTTTATACTCATTCCATTTTTTTTTCTCTTTATTTTTGTTTTACGATTTCATGTTGGAATTTTATAGTAATTTCAGTGATGAAAATAAACGATTTTTTTTTTCGTTATTGATTGTATTTACGATTTCATTGCTATTGTTGGGATAAGTAGATAAAATAAAATAGAATTTACAACGAATTAAAAAAAAACAATGAAATTGACCAATCGGCATACGTTCAACATTATTATAAATCTCGAATCACTTAAAGACTCCAATTATGAATGCATTTTGAAAGTTTCTTCGAATGTCATATAAATTCTAGTCAACCGTATTTATTTTCTTGAATAAATAGCAATGGTTTCTCTGGCCTTTTTTAATCAAGAATTTCTAGAAAGTTGCAATTTCGTTGAGAAGGGAGCTTCCTTTTAACTTTTTCTTAGCTTTATTTTTTTTTTTTTTAGAGCTCAGGAGAGGGGTTTTCATTTCAAAAAATTTTCTTTTCATTCAAATTAGGTATTTTTATTATTTAAGAGCTCTTTTTTTTTTCAAAATTACTCAAGGAGATTTTTTAGGGCGAGTTTATATTACAAGAAGGGCTTGCTATATTTTTGCCAAGTTTTCAGCAGAGGTTTTTCTATTCGAGAAGGGTCTCTATTGAAGGAAATACGATATTATCGGACGCCAACAAAAACAACTAATTTGATAATAGCGAAAATGCTTTAAAAAATTGTTTTTTTTACAAGGCAATTGAAGCTGAACAATGGATGGTTTTCTGCGTATAGCGCTTGCACCACGCTACGATAGTGTGGAAGCGCGACGCTATTTGACAGAGGAGTTACGATATCCGGCGTTATATATCTCAATCGTCTATGTGATTGTAATTTTTTTAATAAAAGCGGCTATGGCTGGACGTAAGCCATTCGAGGTCGGCATCTTTGCGATTATTTGTTAGCTCCAATTATCCGAATTCTAAACCGTTTCATCATCAAAGAAATGATTTTTATTTTTTAACCCATAACTAATCTAAATTTTGATTTCCATTTTAAATACTTTATTTCGTACATTTTCAACATTTATCTATATTCTTCTAATTTTAAAAGAGTCGAGCATCCATTGCTAACACTAAAATAACACTGATTATTTTTGTGCTTTTGAAGATTTGCCTTATGAAATCATATTATCGTAATGTATGATCAATGTATAAGAATGTGTTGTGTCTGTGTCTGTGTGTCTGTGTGTCTGTGTGTCTGTGTGTCTGTGTGCATGCTTGTGTCTGTGTGTTTGTCGGCTGCTCTCAACTCTAGCAACTATTAAAAGTTTCTTTAAAAAAAAAAAAAAACTATGAAATTTATAATTATCACTTCATATCGTATAATATGCAATAAATCGGAGCTTTCAATATTATCTATCCCATTGTATCTATCAAACGCGAAACGAATTTATGATATTCAAATATATTTTAAAAAATTTTCTATGCATTCTCTACTTATTCGATTTTATTATATATCGATTGAAACATAGAAAAATTCTTTTAAGAAATATTTATGGATGTTTATATCAGTTAAAATATAAAGATATTATTCTGTCTGATTTTTTTTTGATAATTTTTGAAACCGGTCGGTTAGATGAGCGAGAGTACAAATGTGCTTCACTTGAAAGATACCAATAGCATTGGAAATTACTTAATTTAGTGAGGTACTGCCCTTCCTAGTTTTAATTTTGAATTCAGCGGGCTAAGCAAAGCTACCATAACTTCCCAAAATTTTCGCCCCATCCTTTAAAATCAAAGAATTACAGAGTGGCCAGGAGAGTCTGGAAAACTTCAGTCGTTTCTTGATGGGGTGAAACTCGATTGCGGATGATAAAATGTTCAATGGATCGATCACTAACGATCGTAAAACGTTGAAGCAAAAAAATTGTCGCTATATCATTAATAACTAGCGCATCTTTCACTATGAAAGTACCATAGTTCTTTCTGGAAAAAAAAAGTTAAAAATTTTTCATTCAATTTCAGCTTACTTTAGCGTTGAACTTATGGAATACTTGGCTAGCTGTATTTAGTATAATCGGCTCTGGGGTAACGACCGTCTCACTTTTCAACGAAATTTGCAATCATGGACTTGTCGGTAATTTTCTTTTTCATTTTATCTCTTTCCATCCGGAAAAATTCATTTCCATTTGATCCTCTTTATCTAAATTTTCCTTTTTTTTTACTTGAAGTCTGACATTTAATTTTTTTTTGATATTTGATCTATTTTTTGATATTCTTTTATTATCTCATCTTCGTTCATTTATTTGGGAGCAATAATTGAGCAAGTGGTACTTGACGAAAACATTTCTGAGAACTGTGAAACCAAGATCATTGGCAATGCGGAAGAACAAATCGATGAATATAGCCACCTGATTGCGCCGTCGTATTAACATAACTCTAAAAATCATTTACACTAGCGGCTGCTTTTATTCTGTTTCCTATCATATCTATAGTTATAAAGTTTGCATTGTTCAAGTATTATTTTAGCATGCGATTATTTTCAGTTCTCTTACTGAATATAATTTTTATTTTGTCTAGTTGCATTATGCGCATTGTAGAAGTGATGGAAGAAATCTCATAAACGATTGGGAAGTGCTGATAACAATGTGATAGCTTAGTCGTTACAGCATTTGGCGAGAAAGTGGTTGATGCTAAATTTGAGTCCCACTCGAGTTCTTCTTGCTAGCAATCACATATTTCTATCGTTTTGAGTCTTCTTTATTTTGTTGTCGAAGTGATTTTTAGTTCTCCATTTTCTTTTGAGGAGTAACATATGTAATATCGTATAGTAAGATGCCGCATAGCATATTACAGCATCCTATACGGTTTATGGTCAGTTCTTCGAAGGGCCCAGCGGTTATTTATCGTTTCTGTTTTGTATATCGAAGATCGCCGAATTGGGTGATACGATTATTCTAGTACTACGAAAGAGACCTTTAATCTTTCTTCATTGGTACCATCATGTGCTTACACTCAACTATGGTATACTATCATTCAGTGAGAAAACGCCATATAATACATGGATCATATGGCTTAATTTCACCGTACATGCAGTCATGTACAGGTAATTTCTCATCTTTCCGATGTTACTACTTAAGTCATTACTAGTTAGGAGCATATTTTTGGAAGACTAACTTTCTTTTGCTAAAAAAAAACAATATTATTATTGTCAGTTTTTGTAGATGAGGGGATTAATGCTGAAATATTATTGGCGCTGTTTTATTTTTGTTATTATGAATGAATCGTTTAATAGCTATGAATAAAACTTTTCCTTTTGCTAAAAGCATTGAAAGTTTTACAGCAATCGTTGTTCAAATTTTTTAAAAATATTTTTACGTATAATCGAAGTTTTCTTTTTTTTTAATTTTCATTTTTTTCAATCGTATTCCGTAATCGAGGACTTTCGAAAGTTGTTTCCGGAAGCATTTTAATTGGTGAAAATTTCCGGAAGCAGAACTAATCGATTAGTAGAAATTTGATTTTTCTTTTTGTTGTTGTTGTTAATAAACTCTTAATAATTGAGTAGCTTTATTAGAATATTGGTAGAGAGTTCAGTTGAGCATCGTTGCCCTCATTCTCTCCCTCCCCGTACAAGAATTACAAATTTATTTTGCAGTTATTATTTGCTACGTTCGATGCATTTCCACGTGCCAGCAGCAATCGCTCGAAGCATAACAATAACTCAAATTCTACAATTTATTATCACAGTCTTAATTCTCACACATATCGCTTATCTAAAACTAATCGGTATACACGTTGATGGGACAACGAGTATTTATATCCTTTGCTTCGCAATGGAAATCTCCTATATCGCTCTATTCGGCAATTTCTTCTATCAATCGTATATAAAAGGAGGCGGGAAAAAATTCAACGCTGAAAAAGAAGCATTGAAGAAAAATAAATAGAAATCATTTGATGATGTTATTGTTGAAGTTTCATTTGATTGAATAAAATTTTAGTGAGAATTGTCTCATTGTTATTTTGCAATCAAAAAAAAAAATTACATGTAAGTTGTGAAAGTAAAGCTTTTTTTTGAAAGAAATTAGGATGCGTTGAAAACTACTCAGGATAAGCGATCATATTCTATTATTAGTGTGAAAATGATTGAAGAAATAGAGCTATACAAGAGATGATTCTATGATGATAGAAACGATTACATTAAAAAATATGAAGTAATACTTAACAGGTTGGAGGACGAAAAGCCAATAGAACACAACAGATAGCCGTTGAAGGCTCTCAAACATATGGAAAAAATTTATACCATCATGTGCGAAAGAATTCTCTAGAAATGATATAGGAGATGACATTGTAAGAGAATACTATATGACATTCGAGTAAGCGTTGGATTTTCTTCACATGAATAGACTGCAAGAGTGCAGAATAAAACTATAAATCTTTCATATGATGTATAGCAAGTTGTAATGTAATATAGTGAGGTACAATTCAGAACGTTTGTCGCAAAGAGGTGATCTCAACGAAATTGCACAAATTCATCGCTGAACATAGGGCTATATGAGCGTATTTCGAGGGAATCGCTGTGTTTTTGCGCCGAATGTACTCTTCTTGAAAGCAATTTTCTCACGTTTTTTTTCCGGATACATTAGAAACATGGGGCAATGTTTAGTCTAATGCATCTATCATTGTATATTTACCTCTAGTGAATTTCCAAATGTTACGGAGGGAAAAATATTTGTTTATTCGAAAAAGTAATGACAAAGATATGATTACAGAATTGTGCACCTATATAGATACCTTTACTTACACAGATAAAATATCATTAGTTGTTGATGATAACAATATTTCAAGAAATGCCAACTTAGCTATATTGCGGATGGTTTCGTTGTAAGATAGGAGCCGAATATCGGTCCTAAATATAGATCATTCGAAAAAGTGCTTCTCATCGTCCTTAAAAGTGACTGTACTTAATGCAATGCTCGACTCAGCACTTTTTGAAAAAAAAATTTCAGCACACATTTAACGATTTCAGCAATAAATTGAAGTCATCATTATAGCTTTCTTAGAGCAATCGATTCTTATTGCATTATCCTCACCTAAAGCTCTAAATTATTTAATGCTTCAATTAATTTTACGCTCTATTTTCACGGAAAATCAGATGATGTGACAATTTTGTTGGAAGGGGGAATTTCGTTGACAGGAGATTATTACCTGAATGGTTACCTGAATAGTTAATATACCTGAGTCTATAGCCTGAATGGGTGAAAGATTATGGATGAATCACCTGAATAGTAGAAGGGAATTATGGACAAAAGAAGCAATATACGATTTAAAAATAAAAAAAAGTTCCACATCTCTAAAATTGACGGGTTTTTCCTCGCTAACCACGAATATAAACTATCGCTTATTCGTCGCAATTACAATATTCAATGCAGAAAGTGCTTTTTTTTCTGGAAATTAATTATTTTTGGATTATTTCTATTTACTATTTATTTGTTTATTTCTAAATACTTTTTCTCAAATAAACATAAACTCATTCTATTAGATATTTATTCTCCATCGAGAAAAATTCCCCTTAATTTGTTTTTGTAGTAATATTTATTAAATAATATGTAAAGAGTGGTTGATTATGGTTTTCGATAGATGTCAAACAACTGATCGCTTCATTGGGTTTTTTTTTCTCCTCATATAAGGCAACTGGTTGATTGTTCGATTAGTGAGTGCATTGATTGACCGACGAATTACCAGCCGAGTGACAAAATTTTGCCAGCCGATCGGATACGTATTTTGATTTACTTCACTCATTCACCTTCAAATACATATTGAGCTTCGTCTGTCGACGTTGTGTTTCACGTTGAACGTGATTCATTTTCGAAAAACACTTCAGAATTGATCAAACAATAAGCATTATCACGTGCATCAACGTAAATTTGACGTAAATTCACGTCTCGTTTAATATGAAGAAATCTTTTCGAGCATTTCAATTTTACTTCAGAAATTTTTTTTGAATGTTTTACGTGGAAATTAATAATATTCTATCAATAAATTTTTTTTCTTCAATTGTGAAATCTTTTGAATTAAACGAATATCTAATTTTCCCCAATTCCATAGTCATTGATTAATGATGGATTTTCTCATGCCGTTATGATTAGATAATATATTTTCTACGCGAATCAAATCATTCTCTATCTCTTGAGTGTTTATAAGTGTGAGCATTTATCTCTTAATGAGGTATGATAGGTGTTTTATTTTTCATGAGTTTATTCCATCTTACTATGCACCGCTTCCCTAAAATTGTGGATGAGCAGAGGAAGATATGGATGAAGGTAGTGCTTGTTGAAGATATGGATGTCGATTTAGAGCTAAAGATGTCGTGAGTAGATTGGAGTTTAATAGCCTATCAATATGCGTTCAACTTATCAGTAACATCGCAAGGAAATGTATTACAGACGATGGCAAAAATGATGGAGCTAACATCCGCTATGGCTTCATAGCGCCGCTGCTCTAAGTATGTGAGATCTTAATCAAGATGTAGTCAGTATTTCGCTTGTGAAAGAGGATAACATCGTCGGATTAATTGATTTCGGCGGTGTGTTAATATGAAGCTCTATACACTCATGAGATGAGGTATGGGATATGCAAAATCTGTGCAAAAAGCAGGAAGAGCCGATTAGAGTGCTATAAAAGCACTCGAAGCTTATCGAGATGCCACATTAACCGTGTACAGATTCCATATCGAGCATCTCTCCAATCACTCTAAGCGATTCTTTATTTTACTGGCTGCAACAATATTCACGCTCATATGAGTCGAATTATTCTGCAACTTGCAACGTATAATATATGTTTGTTTTTTTAATCTCTTTTAGTTATTCAATTAGGGAATGATTTAAAACACAGCCCATAGCTTTAAAAATGCAATTAAACGAAGAAAAAACTCATTGATACACGACTGATTTTTGTAAGTCATAAAAAAAGCCTATGTTTGACAGATATTAAGGGAACAGACCGATGATTCTATGTGTTGTTCCGATGTTGAGCTTATTTAAAATTTTGTTATGTAATAGTCTATTAGAAGAGGGCACTTTATTTAAGCACTAAGTGACAACCATATAGTTGAAAAGGTTGGGGGTTGGGGGGGGGGGGCGTATTACTGTTGTGGTATTCTACTTCAATGATGCCTATATTTAGTGCATAGAATTACTGTACAATACACACCAGCTTCTCCTTCTCTTAAAAACAGTTTCGAACGATATGATATGCGCTTTTGCAAATCACAGCATTAAAACACTGATTTTGGTTAGATGCCAATTATTTATCTTGGCTACTTGCCAGCTATTTTAAACCAATCGTTCATATAAAATCTTTCATAGCCGAAGCAGTTCTAAAATATAAGCCATTAATAGAGGTATTGTAAAACTTTAAAAAAATTTCTTTTCAAAAATCAATAATCAGATAAATTTGAAATATAAGAGAGACATTTTTTTCTATTGTGAAATATATTTTTGAAAGAAAATTCCATATTATATTTCAGAGTGCTCAAGATTTATTCTATAAGGTGATCGAAGAGCTTAGAAATTTATTTTCAATTAAACTCAATAAAAGAACGAATTATTATAGATTTTAGATTCGTCTAAAAAGTCACGATATCCAATCGCATCGACGTTCTGATAGCGGTAATGCTTTACATATTCACATACATCATAAAACATCATAAAGCATTTGCTGAGTATAATAACTATATATATATATATATATATATATATATATATATATATATATATATATATATATATATATATATATATATATATATATATATATATATATAATATATATATATATATATATATATATATATATATATATATATATATATATATATATATATAAACTATATTTATTTATTTATTTATTTCAACCAACGGAGCATTTATTACGAATAAATGTCTCTTCATATCGTTTCCAGTTGTCCCGATTCAATGCTTCTCTGATCCAGTTGGTTCCTGCTGTCTTTTTTAAAGGAACACTCCACCTCATTGCAGATCGGCCTGTACTTCTTTTGCCAATCCATAGTGTCCATTCTGTTATTCTTTTTACCTAACCGTCATTTTTCTGTGCGGATATCGCCCATCTAAATTTCCTCATTCTGGCCTCGGTCACCCAATCCTTTACCTTTGTTACACCTCGCAGCCATTCGTTCGTTTTAATCTCCATCAGTTTGGTTCCTGTCACGATTCTTTCCATTCTTCTCTCTAGCTTGTGCACTTTCTTAGTTGTTACCCATGTCCCCGAACAGTACAAAATTGTTGGCATCACGCTTTTTTCAAAGAGTTTCCGCTTGAGACTCATCGGCATTTTTTTTTTCACGGTAAAAGTCTTTATTCTTAAAAAATGCTTTCCAGCCTTGTTTGACCCTGCGTCGTACATCTGCTTCCGTTCCTTCGCTCATTTTTACATATCTGCCCAAGTAGATAAATTCGTTTAGCTTTCGATCTTCTCGCCTCTTACAACAATCGTCGACTTCAGCTCTCAGTTGCTCATCAGCTTCTTTTTGGAGGTATTTAATCGTAAAACCAACTGCTGCACTTCTCACCTTGAGTTCTCTTACCATTTTCTTTATTTGGTTGAAGTTGTGAGATATTAAGACTACGTCGTCTGCGAACCTCATGTGTGAAAGTCTTTTCCCGTCCACTTTCACGCAGTTGTTTTGCCCATCTACCTCATCGAACACGAAGTGTAAAGCTGCGTTGAGCAGCAGCGGGAATATGCAGTTTCCCTTCCGTACTCCTCTCTTTACCTGTACTGGTATTTGCGTTTCATGTACGAAAATTGTAGTTATCGATTTACTTTGGATTTCTTGAGGGGTGGATATTATTGAAGGTGTGCCGAGGCGCTCTCCAAAGATTTCCATAGGGAGGCATGTTCAACAGAATCGAAGGCTTTTTCGTAGTCCATGAACAGCAAGTGAAGGGGCAAGTTGTACTCTCTGGTTTTCTCGATGAGCATGGTAAGCACGTGGATTTGGTCGATTGTTGACTTTCCCGGCCTAAAGCCTGCCTGCTCGACATCTTGTTTCTGCTCAATTATTTGCTGCAGTCTTTTGCATAAAACTTTCGAGAAACACTTTGAGATTGTTGGTAGGAGTGATATGGAGCGGTAGTTTCTGATATCATCTGGATTGCCTTTCTTTGGTAACAGGATTGTTTTTGAGAAGGCGAAGTCTTCAGGGATTTGTTGATATTTGATAATGTTGTTGAACAGACTTTTCAACGGTGTTACTAATAATCCCTTCCCGAGTCCCAACATTTCTCCAGTTAGTCCATCGATGCCTGGCGCCTTCCCGTTTTCCATGCTTTGGATCGCGTTTCTTATTTCTGAGTCGATGAATTGCAAGAACGGCTCATCGCTTTTTCGTGTAACGAAAGTGCAGTCAGTCTCTCTTCCATACAGTTTAGTATAAAATTCCTGAAAGATGTGGTCGATTTCTCGTGTTTCTGACGTGAGTGACCCGTCGCTTTTCCTCAGCTCAATTATTCTTTTCTTGTTCTCAACTAGCGAGCTTCTTGCCCTCTTCAATTTCCCGGTAGCTGCGGCTTCCTTCATTATAGTCAGATATTTCTGATAACGGTTTTCGCATACTTTCTTTTTGATTAGCTTGAGGGCAAGAAGCTCGCTAGTTGAGAACAAGAAAAGAATAATTGAGCTCATATATATAGAAGAAAGAAAAATTTATACTAAACAAGCTGGAATAACAAGCTGGCAAGCTGATATGTTGAGGGCAAGCTATATATATATATATATATATATATATATATATATATATATATATATATATATATATATATATATATATATATATATATATATATATATATATATATATATATATATATATATATATATATATATATATATATATATATATATATATATATATATATATATATATATATATATATATATATATATATATATATATATATATATATATATATATATATATATATATATAACTTATATTTATATTTCAAAGAATTAAATTATTTTTGTGCATTTAAAATAAGCAGAAGTAATAATTTCACAAAAAATCGAATCGAGATCTTCATTGCTTTATTTGCATATAACACTTAATAATGTGTATGCTCACATAATTTAGAGTTTCTTAACGCATTCTCCGTTAATTTATACACTAAATTTCCTCATCTAAAGTAAAGCATTTAAATGTAGACTTACTTCTTCATTATCATCTTTAATACAACACCTGTGCGTTGTAATTTTTTGAAATTCCGAAAAATGAAGAATAAGGAATGATAATATTTAATGAGATCCACATTTCAAGGTGGGTGAATTCAAGGATGTAACATTATAAAGCTCATATGGTGATTCTTATCGAAAACGTTCGCACAATCATTTCACCTCTTCTATTTTAATTAGAATTTATCTCTCTACTTCTCTCTTTGTTTCTTTTTTTTGTCTCTCTCTCTTTCGTTTGTTTCATCCAACCAATTGCAGTAGCATTCTATTCCTATTTTATCCACTTTGCTGATATTACAAAAGTTTTTTTTTGTCGAGTAAATATTCTATCCACTCATTTAGTAGTATCCCACCAAAGGGCATTCGATTGAAATCGATCACATCAATATTACTAATTAATTCGAGTTTTCTAATTAAAAAAAATTTCTTTTCTTCTCGATCTCAACCTTTGAGGTATTTCGTCGAATCACTAAATTAGATGATGGGAATTGCAATAAGCCAAGGATCGACGATTTAGTTTGATGAATAAAAGCAATGAAAAATAGATCCTTAGATGAAGCGTATTTTCGTCGTCTACGTCGATGGCTTTCTAGAGATAGAAGGTAAATTTTTTCTTAGCGTTGATTAAAATCACAATTTCTCATCGTTTGCTAGCCGGACGCCGACCGTCTAAGATGTACTGATAGATTCTTTAGTGAGTGAGTGTCTCCTGTGAGTTGATCAGTCAACTCTCAACTCGACCTCAAAAATCAAACGCTCCAAATGACAGCTCTATCACGCTACCTGCAGTGTCGCTTTTATGAAGTTGCATAGAATAGGTAAAAACTTTGTACGCTCTAGGCTGATTTTACGATCAACTTGTGGGTAATTAAATGATCTTGACCCGCTCTTATACTAGGTGGTTTTTAAGCATCGTTTACGTTTGCAGTGTTCACTGTTCAATCGCCAATAGTGTGCTGTTTTATTTAGAATGTTGTCATAAAGCATCACTTGGATCACATCCTCAAGTTCTGATTTCTGTTTTCGTCGTCCTCGGATACCTCAAAGCTGATGACATCACCTGAGAGGAATCAACCATTTGCAGACTGCGTGGTTATGCCTCAAACCTTGCAGTAATCCGGTTTTTTTAAAACGTGGAACCATCTGTGCGACAATTGATTGAGTGACGACGACCCGAAAGAGGAGGCGTGTAGTCGTCGCGCGCAGTTCGTATTTGGAGTGCACGAAGGCGGGAGAGTGTGGTGGTGCATTGTGTTGGCCCATAAGCGTTTCTGTATCTTTGAGTGAGGTAGCGATGAGTGTGATGTGTGTGCCTGTTGGTGGGTGGGTGGCCTTGTAGAGAGACACAAATTCGAGGAGAGAGCATTCCAGAAGAGGGGCTTTGTCGGCGGGGTAGCCGCCCGACAAGGTCGCTACCATCACCACTTTCACGTCGGGGACTCGTATCGCCCGGACGTGCTCCTACGCGCGCTGATGCGATGTGCGTTGCGGTTGCTCGCGTACACTCAATGGCACTAGATGAATTCACGGTCCTTTTTGCTGTTCCGTGTATTCACCAGTTCCATAGAGTTGCGTTGGCTATGCTGACAACTACTTTTCTTTGGTCCTTTGTATCTCAAGGATGCCGAATGACCATTTTCTCCGGTCTGTCATCCGTTCCAATCAGTACCTCTACTTTTTCCGCTTATTCCTTATCTGACTCACGTTATCGACGGTAGCCGTCCTCTCTTTCCAGACCCTCCTCACTGATCTAATTGAACTACGTCCATCCTGCATCCTCGATCCTTTGCAGCGCCATCTTCGATTATCGCTCGCATTGTTCCCGCAGTCCTTCTGGTGCCGTCGAGTCGTTTTCGCTTGATTAGTGATATTCGTTATATATACCGCTTATGCGTTTTTCCAGACGAATTTCACCATCAGCTTATTAATAGTGGTGTATTTATGAAAGAGGGGGGGGGGGGGGGGAGGGGAGGGAAGAAGAAGGAAGAGAAAATACTGAACGGAATTGTTTCTCATCATTACCTGCGAGTAAAAATTCGGCGATTGTCTAGCATTATATCAGCGGTAGTTATGGCCGGCGAAGTGGTCGTTCATCAACAATTAAATAAGATGGAAATATTGCTTTACTGTACTACACTAAAAGCAATTTTTATAGACCGCTGTATAGTAATAATTATTAAGTATTGTGTAGAATATGTCAACAGTATTATCATCCATATGATGGTGTTGAGTTTGCTTGACGATGTTCCTATCGTTACAATTATTTGCGCCTAGGTCACATTGCCATTATCCCTCATAATAAGGTGTGCATTGTGTATGCGTATATGCGGCATTCGATTCGATTCGTCGACATGGGGGGATATGTGTGCTTATAGTGCTTTTGTATGCACCAAAATGACGGCTCCGAATATCTCAATTGCACTTATATCAGTGCGATCTTTTGATAGGATATTTCGAGTCGATATTTCGAGCATTTTCCACCTATGCTTCAAGCATATTTTCCGCTACTGTTTTACTCAACGATGTTTTATTTAAGTAAAACTTTTCATTTGAAATTTCCATTTTAGTAAACAATATTTTCTTGTCATTTTCAATCGATTAAATTTTCATCGATTTGAAGTGCAGTTGAAATTTCCATCTTTAACGGATCAAGGTGGGGCAGAAATTATTCGATATTCTAGTTGGGCATCCATATGAAATCTTATTGAAATATTAGAATTTTTTTTTTTTTTTTTTAGTGGAGAAAACATAGAAAATTGTTTTATTTCCTATTTCTTCTTGTAAAATTTCTTGGATTTCTCATTTGCATGAGTTTTTTTTTCTTGTACATTATCGCTAGAGGTGAAATTTTCTCATCCAATGTTTGATTTATTGAGAAAATCTCAACAATCGTTCGTTAATGAATTGAAGATTCATTTTGCGATATCATTGTGATTGGTGATTGAATATCTAATAAGGCAAATGATCATTTCCATAGTAATCAAACCGGCTCAATTTTCACTATTCTCAGAAATTGTTGGTTTTTTTCAACTCATTATTTACGAAATATTTGCTCTCTTTTTAGTTTACAATACTGAGAATAAAAATAATTGTGCATTAGGCTATATAATCTACTTACTTATATTCTTGACTATTAAAATTGACTTCTTGTGGATGTGGGGCTAAGTTGGAAGTTGTAAATAGTGAAATATTTATTAAATCAAACTTGGGCTTGTTTGATGATTGGGCTATTGCAATTGGGAACAACCGGTGTGATTGCTCGAAGCGAGAGGATGAGCTGTGCGCAAATAGTTCACAATCACAGAGCAATTTGATGACACCCATTCGCTCACCAACAATACATAATCGTAGCGCATACCCATGCACAATAATTTTGCGATGCACATCGAAAGTCCTCATCCTTATTCATGCAATCATTCATTTATTCGACCGGTCGGTCGATCTAACATCTCTCTGGCAATAAACTTGACGCCGCCAATTTAACTTCCTTTGGGGACCTCGCACGCGTTTCCCAGTCTGCTAATCTGGACGTTTGGCTTCACTGGTTATCTAAAACTGATCAGCGTCATCCTTCCACCGCCCATCTCATTAGAACTTCTGTCTGTACGTATGTTTTTCTATTCTTTGGCTTCAATTGGACCCAAAGTTGCAGAATTTAGTGGGCACAAAATATATGGTAGATCGAACTTGTTTCCCATTCTCACATTGATTTTTAAGTTTCAAAAAAAAACCCCACATTTTGCTGTTCCGAAATATTACATCATTTTAAAGATATTATTTCATATATTTATTACTCACCAGCAACCTATAAAACTGGTTGATTGGAGCGGTGAAATGCAAAAGTGCATATCATGCTCACCATTTCGGCACGCGCCTTCACTTATCTTACAAGCAAATCAAACGAGTTTCCAGCGTAAATAAATCGAACTCCCACCAAAAAAAAAAACACCTTTGACATTCTCTCAGATAGTTTCGTCTTCTGGATATTATCCTGCAGTGAAAAATATACGAAAAGTATATTCCATAGTGGGTATTACTAAGAAAAATTGGACAAAGGCATTGCTATAAATAGAAATGAAAACTGTCACAGTATAGTTTTTATACCATTAATTGTTGTTTGCAGCGAAGTTAGGCGCTCTTGTTTCCTATTAAACGAGTGGATACGAAGCCGATTGACTTGCTAGGCCGTTCATCGTCCATCGAAAGGTCGACGCAAAGACTCGACGAGAGGTATTTGGCCGAAGAATTCAACAACGTTTTTTATGGAGGATTTCGTCATGATTCTTCTAGCGCTTAAATAATACGGAATGATTACGTTGGCCGATATCAACACATCGGATGAGTGCGACTCTTATGAAGAATATTCAAAAAAATCGTTGCAGATTTCGTGGTCAAGCGGAAATTTATTTCCATTTTGAAACAATTCGATACGATTCGTCAATTTTTTTTAGCAAAGATCAAAGAACTCCCTTAAAACAATTCCTTCATTTTTTTTTCTTTTTTTTTTGACATCTGATGATTTAAATTTAAGAGCTCTAGACGATGCCTATGTCATCGATATTGTCTTACCTCGATACCGAGAACCATCTTCTAAAATTTTCGGTTTCTGCATTGATGGCGATCATGTGGAATGATTCTTCCAGCCAAAAAGGTAGTGGTTGAGTTGTAGAAAAGCTCATCTACGACGGCACTTCGCTTCTTTGACGTGGATCATCTCTTCGAAAATGTAAACCCACTATATTCACACACATGTTCTTGTTGTTTTTCAACGACGAAGTCAACAATTGCACTTCTCACACCTTCCCCTTTCCAAATGGATGCACCCTATGCATGTTTGCGTTCGTATTGCTCACTACACTTCGATCACACTTTATGCTATCAAGATCGTTTACTTAATTAATCATTGCAAAACAACACGTAAACAAACACTGCCACTTGTCCAATAAATACATACCTGTACAAATAGAGGTAAATGAACAATGCAACAATGTTTAATCTTTAAAAGCTTTAAAGCTAAAAGCTTTAAGAGTTTTACAAAAAGCATTTTTCTCGTGTCACATTTCATCTTTCACAATTATTTTCAAGATTTTGTGCTGCAACAAGTGGATGTCAACATTTGCGAGTCTCGACACGAAAGCACGTTTCGATTTTTTTGTGCACCACTTCCAACACTCTATTTCCACCTGCAATTTTTAGGTTACATTTTGCGGTATATATCAATGAGTGCACACATAACGCAAAAAGAATAACGAAAATTCCATTAATTTATATCCCCCATTTGCCGATACCTCTTCTGAACAACGTTCTTCTCCTTTCCTAAAAATATTTTCATATTTCAAGATTAGTGCACTTCTTTAAGGTTTGTGCATTATATGCGATGACGTAAAATGACATCACAACATAATAATAATAATAATAAAAACAAAAGCAAAGCAAACATAAATGCGTCGAAGTCCCTTTCTACCTTGTTCGTCAGCTCAAAAAATTCCTTTCAATAAATCTTCCATAAATTACAAGATATCTGTACGATGGTCAAGAGCAATCCATCATGATTTACTTAACAACATCAGCAGCACAACAACACAAAATACATGACACTAACGACTTGTAACGCAAAGATCCTCGCTGCAAGGAAACATTGCTAATAGATCTCCTTAACTAGATCTATTAGGTCAAACTCCTCCCCTCCCCTCCACCGACTCATATAGCAGCAAGTCAATAACTACACATCCTGAATTTTAGGGTCTTAGGGTTAGGCGTATATGCACATAGGCCAAACAGGCTCTAAAAGAGGCCACCAATTAAGCTGAACATACAGAGAAAATTACGAAAAAAGGCTGATATCAAGTCAACGAAACGGTTGTGGAAACGAAAGGACAAGCAATAAATGCTATCAACAAGCGATGTCGCAAAAATTCACAACAATTTCGTTCGTTTTCTTGAAAGGGGTCGAAGGAATGGTAAGGACTTTCTGGCGTTATAGAGTGATCATAGAAGGGAAAGAAATCGAAAAGAGACGAATTTTTTGGAGGATAAAGTCAAAAAAGTTAGAAGATAACTTCGAGTTCCATTTCGATCTTCTTCTGGATGGTAGCGCCTAGCTCCATCTCTATCTTCTTTTGATGAAAGCTCGAGTTCCATCCCACCTTCAGGATGAGAGCTCTAGTCTCATCTCTATCTCTTTTTTTCTATGAGCTTAGGTACCAGAACACATTCCTAACGAAGAATAACAAAAGATAAGAAACAACACGCATGAATGAAACAACGGATCCAAATTCCTTATGAAAATATCGAATAAGATAACAACATGATGTAGGTCTTAGATTTTGCCTATTGGGAATGAAAAAAGTAAAACAAAAAGATGCTGAAATTTATGCAAAATTTTTCGTCCACTGGTGGAAATAGTATTGGTGGGATTTTAAATCAATCTCCAACTCAAAATAACACATAACAGTGTAGACAAAAACTAGGATCTCATAATAAAAACGGCTGTTTCGTCCTAATATGGTGGAGGATACTATCACTATCCAGAGAAAAATATTAGCATAACGCAAAATCAAAGCCATAAAATTCCCTCTCACCTCCTAAGGTGATTTAATGAACTTATAAATTTTTTTTCGTAGAAAAACCTTTCCATTTATTACCTCTAGTGAATCTTTGAAACTCATTGCAAAATCACCTCACTGATCAATGAATGTTCTGTTGAAAATTTGTGGCACATTTGTTCATCAACAGCATGTATCTGAAATTGGATAGCTTCTGCTTGGCACTCGAGAATTCACGCGTTTTTTTCATCCTTTAGCGTGTATTCCATGGTGTCAAACAAGAAGTACATCCGGTTGTCATAGTAACGTATGACTCGATGAAAATTATGTGATACACTTTCACCTCATCCGGCACAGCTAGCAGCACTCTTAACAGATTAAATCGAATCGATATCAACACGCAGCGATCATATAAATCTGAGTTGATACGATCACAGCATCATATCCGATTTGCATGCATGTCGCCTCATTCTACTCTCTATTGCCTGTCTCATTCTTCATCACTTGGAAGCCACAGATTCTGAAATATCCGTCAACAATTCATTCAAATACGCAATCAAAGCTCTCATCCATTACAAATCCAAATTTCTACAGCATTTATGGGTGAATTCTTGCGAAAAATTTCTTCTCCTACATGAAAAATAAAATTTATTTTTACTATATTTGTTTTTATTAATAAAATATTTTTTATCCTTCCTGAGAACAATTTCATTACAAATGTGACAATCGAAAATATTTGCATAATTTTTATCCGTCTTTATATAAATTACCAAACTTCCACCATTTGAAGCAACTCTCCAATTCAAATAGGCATAATGACCTGCATACTTACTGCACATTACCTTGACACTAACGTATACATTAAGAAAAGTTTAATGAGAAGAACGCTTACAAAAAGCTTTCCTGAAATGGGTACAAAACTTTGATGACAACAACGCTCAGAACCACCTACAACATATGGGAACACAGTGGTCATGTTTCTGCCACCAGTTAATGTCCTATACATAATTCAAGATCAAATATTGCCGATTCGGTGTAAAAAAGTTTAAACGTACCAATGTTGTACATGCCGTAGCTAACATGAAAAAGCGTGGATTGAAGAGCACTTTCTGGATCAAAGGTGAATGCCCTGAGGCAAGTCGTGCCACCTTTTGTCCTGTGACAGCTGACCATACAACGATATGGCTATCAGTCGAGCCACTAAAGATATATTGCGCATCGGCCGAAAACGTCGCATCCAATTCAACTCCTTTGCTATTCTCATGACCTTCAAACGCTTTTATCATCAATGCAGAAAATATTCTTTTGCGTTATCCTCTCGAAAGTGTTGTGCTGTAAAAGACAACGCTAACGCGACATATATCCCTTTTCATATTCTAAGTCTAACAATCCATTTTTTTTACTAAATATTCCACTACCTTAATAAATATTTTGTGTCTATTTTCTATTCATATTCCAGCATAATACCGTTAGAGTTTTCTAGTATATGCTCATAAAAAATAAACGATAAAGACAGATGTCAATTATTAGAGCATAACATGCGTTTTTCACGGTCTTCATCATTGGTTAATCGATCCGATGCTCAAATATTATCAAATGGAATAAAACTTTGTGATACTCAACTAAATAAGCACTAAATTATGCGTACCAAACCTTAATGTTGTAACTTCCCAACTGTAACTTCTATCAGATGATAAGAGTAAGTCTCAGCTGACAGCAGTAATTTGTAGATGATAAGACAGGTATATCCACATGAACAAAATATCTAAGCCCAAACATCTCGCGCCATCCTCCTCTTAAATAGTCAAAACCTTATAGCATTATTCTCCCATAAAACTTTAGCATTCCGTAGCAATTTCACTGATAGAACAGAACTAAATATGGTGATCAAATTAAATAAACTCAAACCTCAACAACTGTACGGTGAGATTCATATAGTGGGATCATAAATGGAAAAATTTAAATGACGCACTGCTTCCCTCTCCTAACAAAGACCGAAATTCAAGCACGATCAATATCCACAAATATATTCCAAAAGTTCGCACTTTTATCGTAGCTACGACTCAACATGACTATGGTCGATCATCTGCTCTTCACTTGTAAAACTAATTGAATAGGTTTCTTTGGCAGAATGCCCTAAAAATTTCACTCAGAATGCGACCGAAAGATCCCAAATGCTCTAAATACAAAAAAAAAGACAAAGTTCAGAATAGATAAAAACCTCTAAGTATGTGGATCATTGTTCCTTTAAACGCATCGAGAAGGGTAATCGCTGCACCATTCGTCGTCAACATTATCATTTTACCATCAGGAGAGAATTTTAGACCTGTCCAGTCGCCTTCTTTCGAATCGCTTTCCACTTTGAATGTCACAAATGGACCCTGAATTTCGATACTCACAAAACTGCCAACTTATTCAGCCAGCTGAATGAATATCCACAAATTCTACAATTGGCAAATTTTTCACTTACATAATTTCATCGTTGATTACTAAAATTCTTTCCATTTTGCAAAATTCAAATGGCTTTTACATTCAAGACCTTATATTTCGAAAGCGTCCCTCACGCTCCCAAAACTCACATACTCGAGAATTCTCAGAGGCAGCCCACTATTGCAAAAAATGTTCTTTCTCTGCGTGGTATTCTCCATTTTATAGCAAAGGTCTTCGTTCCTCAGCTAACTCCTCTTTTTGACGCAAAATGATTTCATCAAACCGAGCCCTGATTGCGGTTTCTGATTCAATCCAGACCTTACATGAAACTCGACCCGAAACCCAGTCGATATAAGCACTGAAGTAAAAAAATTTAACTGTCAAATTAGTAGTAAAGGTGAGCGAGGATGAAGTTACCAATTACATCAACAATTACAGTACAACGTCGTTGAGTCGAAAAGTACGCCGCAATAAAAAAAATCGTCGTGTATGGCGGAATTACTATAAAAAAGATCGATATTTTTTTCCCATGGGTAAACTTAGCAAAGTTTGCTACACCAAAAGACCTATGTGTGCATCACGCTACCTGTAATTTTTTACCCGCTTCGCATTATTCCATGTAGCAAGTATGGTAACGCAATATACAACTGTCTTGCTGGAGACGGCAACATTTACATGCGGGTATATACTTTCCCGCATCGGAATGCAAACTTCTCAACACTGCCTTTCGCAGGAAAAAAATCTTCGAAGAACCAAAGCAAGTATAAAAGCATGCAGCAGAAAGCGTTGTGATATGTGCTTAACTTCGCGTATCAAACCAATTAAATAATAAAATATAATCAGATAATATAATGGCATTCTAAACGACTGCATCGTCGTTCAAATAGATCTGCAAAAACTTCATTCTTTTTGTAACCCGATCGATGCAAAACGCAAATTTCAACAGATTGCAAATTATATGCAAATCCTTTGGCGTACATGAGCGATTATATTTCCTCATAAAGTTCGTATATACAACACTTTTTGCTTCTTGTTGATGCTCTTGAGTGGTTATTCCCTTACAAAGCTTCTATATCAAATGACTTAAGTTTCTGATTTGCGCGAAGATACCATCGGTCAAACATGTATGTAGTGCGCACACATGACATTGATTTGCAAAACGCAAAAATGGACGAATTTAGAAAATCAGCAAAAAACCTTGTCAAATGAGCGAAGATCGTATAATTTGATAGTATCGGAATTGATTCCCGCAGCAAAGATCAATCCCTCGGGATCGAAAGCGGCCACCGGTCGCGATGGTACATGCATAAGACCCTAAAGGGCAATAATTAGTTACAACACACATATTTCTTATATATATATATATATATATATATATATATATATATATATATATATATATATATATATATCATTTTGCTCTGAGGTTTACATATTAAAATGCCTACTGCTTTGCACTCAATCAGCCCCAACAAGTCCTTGTATAAACTAATCTCTGCAAAATGTGAAATGGGAGAGGAAGTAAAGTTTAACAGATAGCAATGGTATCTCCCCTTACACCTCCAACAAGAGCCATTATTCTACCCTATTTCAATTTCCAAACCCCTTCTAAATTGAGTAGCGAACTTATTCAATCACGACTCTCCCGAACCCCCTAAAAAACTTCATTATATTCTGTGCACTTTGGACCTCATTATTTTGCTTAATAAACGTCTGTTATCTGAATTACGATGCTACTTGGATATGCAACTAAATAATAATAGTGATTAAAAATGCAACAAACGGCGGACAAGAAAAATAGAGAAATCCTACCGAACACTGAAGTTCCCGGATTATAAATTCTAAATTTTATGCTGGGGCTCATTTGACGGCGGAAACTTTATTAAAAGTAAGCGTTTATTCAAGGCAATAATGTAATAACAACGACTTCAAGAGAACTGGCAGTAACCACAGGAAAGACAAAATTTATTATAGTCATCATTTTGGAGTGCGTCATATCTAAAGAAACAAGAATCTTACAAGGAGTACTATTCAAGTGAACAAAGGAAGATGCTCAAAAACTTTGAATGGTGCTCTAGAGTTATCCTAGCTAACAACCGCTAACATCAAAAGCTAGCTTCGGAGAATATAAATAAAAGAAATTATGATATGAACCTGGCAACTCTGCATGCGAAGATCCCAAAGGCGAATAGTCCGATCCAATGATCCAGACAGGAACATATCGTCCAACGGTGACATACTCAACGTTACCACCCTAAACGTTATCGTTCATAAAATGCCCGACAATAGGGCTAAAGAACTAAACCGAACAAAAGAAAAAGCTATTCCATCTATGATTTTCTCGAAACACATAATGAAATTTATAAAAGAGAACGTCTACGGGATAAAAAACATACAATCAATATGGGGAAAAACGTGACGAGAAGAAAGAAGTGAAAACTTCAAATTTTCGATTCTCAACAACCCCCTCTCCTGTAATCATTGGCCACGGAGAGTCCATCGCTCTCATCTTCCTCTCTCTCCACTCCCCCACCCACCCCTTCCCCCCCCCCCCCCCCCCCCCACAAAAGAAAACCATCTAACTTTGTCAACCACATCTGCAAAGATTAACAAATAATGCACCATGACCTCCTTTTCTGGACTTCCATAAAAAGGAGAAAATCTCCAATGTTTCTTAAAACAACTTTAAAATATGACACAAGCAATATGACGCTTTCGTTTTAATAATTTAGTTGAAACATTTAAGACACCTCAAAATTTTCAAGCATTTTTTTTATGAAAGCAAAAAAACATAATAATTTCATCCATAATACACTTCACGAAGGATATACATACGAATGACATGGGCGAAAGCCAAAAAAAATTCCAAAGAAATAATTGAGAAGTGGCGAACTTTTTCTGATGTCCAGGAAAATATCGAATATATTTATTGTCATGAAGAGATAAATAGCGAATAACGTCTGAAAATGCAAATATTTTACAGGGAAAAAATTGTCATAAACCGATACAACGATTAATCTCAACTCCGTTAAACGAACAACCAACACAATTATTTGGTGGTTTATTTTCCACGTTATCTATTCGGATTTTCAAAAATTTCATTAATACTTCTTATAAATAATTACGGCTAATAAATTATGGCATATAGAATATCACATATAGAGCCCTCTTCATTCATTATTAAGTCATTTGATTGCATTCTATAGTGGCAATAGAAAAATAGCTGAAAATTCCAATAAATAAATAAATTAACCAACGTAGAATACACCTAAACAGATGAAGAAAACACTATCAGTTGACCTCTATCTTGTCTAAAAATAAAGATCGGAAGCCCCATCACGCTTTTTAATTCATAATTTATGTTGCGCGAAATTTGTGAGCGAATGACTTCAAAAAAAAAAAATTAATAACTCTATAGTTTAGTAGTAAAGTATATAAGTTTATTCACTATAGAATAGAAAAGAAAAGAAAATCGAAATGATATCAACCTATTAAATGATAAAAGACAATAAAGATAACTTTAGCTGATAATAAAAGCAAAACTTGAATACCCCTCAGCTAAAAATCCATCTAAATTAATCGTAATAAATCCGAAAAATGAAGAAGGCAATTTCTGGAAAAGGCCGACAAGAAATTTATTTTCAATAAGACCATTTTGAGGTCACACATAATATAAAAAACGTTAAAGCGTTGAAAATCTTGAGAAAAATAAAATAAAATCAACTATTCTCATCATCATCATTGCCGAATCAGCTGCTTTATTGCCCTCAATTAATTCTGAGTTATTTAAATACTTTTAGATTTTAATTTTTGCATTTCCGATTGCTTCTTTTAAATGAGATAAAGAGAAGGAAAGAATAAATATTCCTATACTGCTATAGTAGAGCTTAAAAAGGCCAATAAACTCAACTGATATTGAAAAATATTTCGTTGGAAGTAATAAAATTCAAAACCGACCATCTACCTTCGTTGAACAATGTATTGCATTCGAGGTATTATGCGCAAATTGTATCAAATCCACTCCATATTTCTTGCTATTTACCTATTCAATAAATAATCACATAATTAAATAAAAAAATAAACAATCATAATTATTTTTTACTTAATTACTCGTCAGTATCCGATGGGCAGGAGACGAGCCTAAGCCCTCACCTTCACGCTACCTCATAACTTCAGCTAAATGGAAGTGATAGTGATATGAAGAGACATTTATTCGTAATGAATGCTTTGTCGATTCAACGAATTAAATAAAAATTAATGAGCGGATTATTCAAGAAATATTTCGATGATAAACTATACAGAAAATAAAATCAACTAATAAATAATTACTCACGTCTAGATTATTCAGGTAAAATTAAAATTTAAAAAAAAAGCAAAACCCTAAAGTAAAATTTTCCACAATTTGTCACGAAATCATACAAAAAAAATCATTACAATTTTGTCGATACCATTCAACGGAAGATTACCACCTATCGCTAGAAAAAATTCGGCATTTATATACAGAACAATATTCTCATATTAAGAAGGGAGACGTTACATGCAAATAAGGATAATATCCATTTGCGGAGATTAATTGTCTCAAAGGTAGAGGAAGAATCTCTTGGTCGGGATAAAGGGAATAAATTTCGAAAATTCGAGATGATCCCATAACTTAGTTATCTGATGATAGAAAATAAAAATATTTAAATGAATATCCACTTATATCGTCGATTTATTTCGAAGATCAGTGAGGAAAGCTTACCGATCGACTCTTTTGCCCTGTACTACAATCATACATAACAATCGAATCATCATCCGACGATGAGATCATTTGTAGACCATCAGCGCTGAAGTCTAAACTATTGATCCTTGCCTGCAAAATAAATATTCCATACATTTATATCAACAAGAATAAAGAATGTTTTAAAGGAAATGCTTGATTTCAATTAAAACCTATTTTTTCACATTAGAAGTTGCAATGAAACATTTATAGATGCCCTATATTCGCCGATCTTATCCACCAAAAGTGATCAGTTCATCGTATAAACTTTCAATTAAATCATGGATGCACCTGAAGCGAGGAATCCTCTCCCATTTTTTTCTAATTCAAAGCTTCATCACAGATGTGCCAATAAACGTGCATATGTAAATATATCAAAGAATACATAAAATTATACTGCTCAAAAAATGCCACCTTCCATCAGGAATATGTCTATAGCAAATAAACCCTATGTTCTAGAGGATTCATTCTGCTATAGTGAAAAACGTTCCCCTCCCCGTCTGCTCGAACTGGTAACATTTAAGGGCATGCTTAAAGCTTGAAATCATGCAAAACAACACAAATAAACGACATCTACGAGAGATAGAGATATTCCGGCAACAGAAATGATAGCTATTGCCAACAAAATATTACCGTCATATGAACAAAAAAAAAACCATCTTCCGTATTTAGCAATGGCCAAAAATGTTTTAATCTATCACTACGCGGCAACGGATCGCCTGTAAGAGCTCCGATTCAATTCAGTGAATACTGTAATTTGAAATCCTGGAATTGAATAAGCATGGTATACTCCAGTTGTTTAACAACAGTGGTAACCACGTTCTTAGTAGTCTTAGTGGGTTTTATTGGTGAAACTCTTAGAAAGTGGCTGTAATAACAATGACTAGATAGCTTCTCAGCTATGGCCAATTTGTGCGTTGACGATTCTAAACAGGTGAAATAATAAAGCGGCAAAAATTTAATAGGCGGATACCTGATTATCGGAGAAACTTTTTGCAGGTCTCATACTTGAAATTGCTTTGTCGCTTGTTTTCATCGTGATCACTTCGTAATTCAAAGAACAACCTAAATTTCAGCGCAATTAAAACGGTTGATGCTTGGTACATTAGTGCAATCGACATATGAATAGTGCAATGAGTAATTTGTACACAACATGATGATTTTACTTCCGGAAGTGGTGTTAGTATGCAGCAACGCTTCCGGATGACCCAAAAAAGCATCAAACGAAGGAAATCTTTCTGAGTAAAAAGGCTCCATCAACTGAGTTCAGACCGGAACACTTGTGGCCAAATTCACGATGGAAGTGGAGTTGCGTTTTGACCAATGACCATACGGAAATGAAAAAAAAGTCATGTCCCAGGCACTTTAAAAGCGATCGCGAGACTGGAAATAGCTCTAGCACATCTTTATATGCTCACAGTTTGATCGCGGTACCTGCAGTGGTACCTGGCTAAAACCGGAAGTGAAATTCATGCGGGAAAAAACGATCTGAAAATGTGGCACATCTTGGCGTGTCATAAAATCCCCAATGTGAAGCGAAGGATTCCGGGATAATAAAGGTAGCAAGTCTGTCTTTGAGAATAGATAAAGCATCCTCCTTCAACCTAGGCACTAAACACCTTCAGTTCTCGGTGGAGTTTAAGTCTAGGCTTTAGGACAACTTGTTGCAATTCGCCTGGATTTTATGCATCGAATAAAACTTGAAAATGACAAAAATATCGAAAAAAAGTTGGCTACATTTAGCTGCGAACATCGAGCCAAGCCACGCTTATCTTCGCATAAAGGTACGCAGCATTACCGTAATGTGCATGTTGTGGGAGCCATAAAACGCACAATATTGTGTAATTGAAATGCATGAAATTGCGGTTTTAATATGCAATTTTTTTTTCGTCCATTTGCTGCAGAATGTCGGGTTATGCTATTAGGCAAAGTTTCAACGCAATCGGGATACCGGAAATAGTTTTCCGGACGTGTTCAGCTTCTTTCCAGTGCTGCCCTCAAAAACTTGGTGCGATTTTCATGAAAAGCAGCATGGGAAGGGGTAGGGGAAGGGATTGGGGAAGTGAGAAGAACAGATATAAACCTCTTCACGCTGGAAAGTTCTATGTGGCGAATGTCAAACCGAAGGAAAGAAGGAGATAGTAAGAACTTGGTGTGGCAATGCTATCGCAAAAACTTCCTGAAAGTAATGCTATGCTAGTGCAATCATAAAAGAAAGAAAAAAAAAGGCAGTTTTTTTTTTCTCCGCCGGTGACGACTTTATACTAAACGCAACGATTTTAGACACCAAAATGAGAAACATTGCTATCAACTCTGGATACCAGATCGTTATTTGCTTGATCCAACCTTATTTTACAATCTTCAAAAATAGGCCTGAAAATCGATCTCCTTTCTCTTCTCCTGATATCCGGCAAAACCTCACGGATTTCTACCGGTAATCAAAAACCATCAAAACTTGTATCGCATTATGTTGCCTATGAATCAACCGATGTCTTTTTCCTTAGTTCCGCTTGTTTTGTTTGCTATGGGTGAAAAGTTTCCTCGCTACCTCCGCGAGGTTATCAACACTGTAATTCGACATCGTTCAGATTTAAATAGTTTCATTTATTGCAGCTTAAAATTTATTAATCAATGATGATGTCGAAATAAGGCGGATCATGCAGAAGAGATTAATTTCTTTTTTATTAAGCGTCAATTTTTTTTTTAAATTTATGCAAATATATGTGATTGCTGTATATGTTTCGTCGGTAAATTCCTCTCTAATGTCTATGTGATACAACATTTTATTTTATCTTTCTATTTGTTATTTTTCTCACTAAGGTTTTTTTGTTCTCTTTATTTAAAGATTAGGATTTATTAATTTTGCATAATTTATTTGCATATTTTAGGATAAAGGAAATTTTCTTTTGCATTTGCATAAAGATGGTCAGTCGAAATGAGCGTGACCGCTATCTTGTGGCGTTGATGCGTGAGGAATTGGCAAATATCGGTGATGAATTATTCGGAAATTCGTCGACTGCAACAAACGCTTGGAAGAGGATGGAGGAAGCTTTTTCGAAAAGAGGACTACACGCTTACGAGAATGATCTGCGTTTTACATTTCGAATCGCAGCTAAATGCGTTAAGGTTGTCTCTTTTCTATTGAGATTTCATTGTGAGGTTTTCGAGATAATTTCCTATTGAATTCTATTGAAATAATTTCTTTTTTTACCTCTTTTTCTTCTTCTAGTATCTAAATTCATAGTTCTTCTATACTAGTGAACGCATTTCGCGAAAATTCTCTGAAATATTTCATTCAGAGACATGGATAATCGTTGGGGCCCATCGAATTTTCAATCATCTTCGTAATGGTAATAAAGTGATCGCATCATTTTTCGTCAAAAAATCTTATCTGTAAACATGCAAATAGAAATATTTGATGCATTTATGCTTATAATACGAAAATACTTAAAACGGATATAGCTATATAAACGAAACAGTAGATATGTTAGCGCGGAATTAAGATTTATCTCAAGCCTCGTTGTGCAAAGTGCTTAATCTTGCTTATATTCCTCGCGTATACTATTTGATTGTTTTCAATTTTCTGAAATATTCGTAGCTATATCCAAGCTCCCTGAGCATAGGGTCTGTTTGAATTTGTTCTTCCTTCACGATGCGATTCTCGTTTGCAGAATAAGAAAAAGGTTGCTTCGTGCAAGGGTAAACCTATCATGCTGAATGATGTCGAATTAGCAATTGAGGAACTCGATGAAATTTACAAACGAACTAAGAGAATTAACGACGCAGATGCGCTTGAACTAGCACTTGCCTTGGAGAAAAGATGGAATGAATTATCAATAGCCAATCGAGGAACGACAGCACGTATTTATAAGGAAATAGCGGCTACTCTTTCTAAGCATAATCGCTATCGTGTCAATAATTTGCATTTATTATATATGAAGCTTTAAGAAATGCTAAGGTTTGTTATTGTTGTTGTTGTTTTTCGATATTTTTTGCGATATTTTCTTCATTTACATTATTATAATTATGCGATCAAACGTAGTACTATGGTTCTGAGCTATATTCATACTCAGGTATACCTCATGAGCATGGTATATATGAAATTATTTCACTGCATTCGATGTGTTAATATTGTGTCATACCCCATTGATCAGTGTGATATTGCTATTTCTCTTGAGAGCATTTTCTTATCTTATTTTACCAATTCGTAATATCTATCAATTGCTATGATATTTCCTCTTTCAAGGAAGAATTTCTTTGAAAGTTTCGTGCAGATTATTTTTTTTTTAATTGCCCACTGCTAAAGTAGAACGATTTAGCATTAAATCTAATAGCTATTTTGTGAGGATTTTCGAAATTAATATAAGACATTTGTTATTGCAAAGAAATCATTTTAGATTTTTTTTTGTTTCATTTATCATAGGTGGAGTATTTGAGATGGATTTTCTAGAACGGATGATGCTAGTTAAATATATTCTGATGCAGCTACTAATATAGCTAAGAATGAATCAAAGTCGATGAAAAGAAAGGAAATAATGAGGTTCTATTGTTGAGTTTTTTTTTCTTTTTTTTTTAAATGAAATCTAAGTGATGAAAAAACAATATTGCTTAACTGTAAGTATTACTAGATATCACTATGAAGAATGGTATAAAGCAATATTTTCTTAGTTGTTAACGAAAATCTCCACTTCTTATTTGTTATTTATACAATTATTAGTATGGGTTTATTTGATTCGTTGTTCGTCTAGTATTTTTTTTCTTGTTTTCAGTTACATTATAATCATTATCACATTGGCACTTCTAGAAAGCCGTTTTCGAATGCTGAGCAAATATTTCTTCGATTGCAAGGAATCACTCTATCGATGGAAAGCAATGATGCACATAATCTAAATGGTTTATATTTGAAGCTATTATTTTCTATTATTATTATTTTTTTAAATATTCCTCAAGCTTCCGCAAAAAAATGGTTTCTTTTATGTGGTCATAAATATTGGGGAAAAATTCCTCAATGTTTTGCTATTCGAGAGAAGATAATATTAAAAAAAGATCTAAATTTAAGCGTCCAATGATGTGGATCTCTTGTTGGGTACTTAAATGTTTTCCCACCATACTAAAAACAGAATTGATATCTTTTTTTTTTTGCATTATAAATCGAGAGTTGAGAGGTCAAATAGGGTTTCATTTTATAGGCATTTGAAAGACAATTAATATTTTTACGAGGTTTTGTTTCATGCCTGCACGCTTTCCATTTCCCAAATTGGAACGATTTATGCGGATATATATTAAGCATAGATGGAAATGCATCTTATAAGTGAGAGAACTCGAATGAAATTTGCATATATAATCGTAATACTTGAAAATTTTCCTTTGAAATTATCAAAATAGAGTTTTTCAATGTTTGCATCTAAATTTTACTATTAATCTAAGCACAAACAACTTTTAGAGAACGTGAGAGAAATTCACTAATGACCTTTGACCTTACGTAATTATAATATAATGAAATACCTTTATAAGTGGTTCGAAGTTTCATTATCCAAATTTAAACAACACGTAGATGAAAAATATAAAACAATTAATTTTAATGCTTCGAATAGAAAAACTTTTTATTGATGAATAAAGAAGTTGATCTATTTCAGCACAACAAAATTCGCTTTGAGACCTCAACAATTTCTATCAAATTTTTTTTCAGGAGAGGACTGATGTCGATTCTGTTATACAAATTTCCGTCCATATATATATATATATATATATATATATATATATATATATATATATATATATATATATATATATATATATATATATATATATATATATATATATATATGAAATGGTATACCTGCAAGGATTGAACACATTAGTGAGAGTTCACTTACAAATTTCCATCAGGAAATAAATAGAAGTATTTTTTCATATAAGCACAAAGAATCCATAGTATATACTTTGTTGTTCTATAGTGCATAATTGGCCGTGTTAAGAACGTTGCGTAGTCGGTAGCATTGCGAGATGGAGTGATTCAAAGGTGGAAGAAGCTGTTCGTTTTAGGGCCTTTGAAGGAGTGGAATCGCTTTTGCTGACCTTCCTTGCTGCCGCTTAAGCGGTTTTGAATTACCGCTGTTGATGTTGTAGTAATTCAATTTATCGCTTATTGCTTGCTGCAGTCAGAGAGGAATTCTTTCAGGTGATCCATCGGGTGAAGGTGTTATGGCTAGAGCTCCACTAAGTTCACTTGAGAATTTCCATAATATTCGGTATGCACAACAATACGATTCTTTTTAATTAATTTGAAAATATGATTACCTTTATATACGATGACGTATCAGAAATTGAGTGCATTGATGAAAGATCCAGAAATTATGGTCGCTGTTTTCGTTATGGAAAAATCTTCAAATCTTCAAGAAAAATCTTAAACTAAATACTTAATGAAAAGACTTTCCCATGATATGCCTGCAAGAGAATTTTACCTACATTCATTCATCCCTTTCTGCCCTTCGTTCACTTCCATCAGTGACGTCCAATTTACGTCAAATCTTTCTGAAGTATGTTATTGATATCCATACTTACGTCATGTATGTTTAAAAGTCTGGAAGCATGTTAGCGAACGGAAAGGCAACTTTTTGCATAATTGAGGGCAAGAAAGGAATCTTCCATATTTTTCAAAATCTCTTCATTCTCTCCCGGATGGTGCTCTCCAGTTCCCTCTCCGATGTAGAGTAACGACAAGTTTCATTTTGAAGATCGTGATATTACCGGCGATCTCAATATATCTCCGATGTTTATTGTTATTAGGCGGTAAAGTGCAAATATTTTGAGGTGTTTTATTCCTGAGATTTTTAAATTATCTTTACTGGAAAGCTTACCTGTATAGTAAAAATTACGTAGAACATTGTTTACTTCGCGCAAGGGAAGGAGAAATGAGCTTAACGCGTGACCAAACTGATAAGTGATAAAAGCATCGCATTAAGCGACAATAAAAAATCACCTTGAGGCTTCTTTTACTCTTTTTTTTGCATTTGATAAGCAATCATCTTTATTCCTATATATTATTATTTGCTTGTGTAAATTCTTAGAGCAGCCGAAAGCCAGGATGATCCAGAAATTGCTGGTCCTTCGCGCATTACGAAGCGTTATTGTTCAACTCGCATCGAACGAAAGCAAAACAATGCAGCGGAATTTAGCGATTTTGAAGAGAATTCCGAAGGTAGAGTATTCTGTTTTATGTAAAAGTAGGCGAAATGACGTCGAATGTGGATATTTCTCAATAGAGAGAGCAAAGCGAGAGAGGATATATGGTGACGAACAATCGTAATCGAAACAGTCGGTCATCAATTACGGTTAAATAACACTGAAGTTAAGAAGTTTTTCAGACTATTCTACAACATATGAATTTGCGCAGTTCAGACTCTAAGGATTTAATTATTTGCGGAGTTCTATAGCGAGAAGCATTTTGCCAGTTTATTTGCATAATGGTGAAAAAATAAAAAAAGAAATTGCCCAGAACCGTAACAGAGAGGAGTTCCGAGCAGAGATTTTTTGACGAGAAGGGAGGGGAGAGGATGGGAAGAGATAATGAGTGCCCAATGGGAAGTTTTTAGGCTATTTTGATTAAAGCAATGGTCACTGATTAATTTGTTTCGCTGATTGCCCACAATATTTAATTGCAGAGATGAGAAAGCGCAAGCGCCTAGATGAGGAGGCACTTCTTCTGAAGGAGAACGAAGCACGATTTGGTAAGCGTCCAGAATATGGAACACGCGAATATTTCGAATGGGTGGGACTTCTCTATGGGATGCCCCCGACCGGTGAGAAATGTTCTACGTTCAATTATTTGATAAGTTCCAATAATTACAACTCATCGATATAAAGTTCGTATCGCAATTTCGTGCCTTAATCGCATCTGTGCTCATCTTTCAGGTTCATTGAGTTATAGTAGACTAAAAAGTTTTATTGTTTGGAAAATTTGACATCGATAGAGAAAAATCGAATATTTGAAAGGCACTTAGGGAAGAGGTAATTCGAGAGTGTTGAAAATGTTAATTTCTACATTGTTTTATAGTATGCACTGTCGAGCAGTTAATAATGATTTATTATTAATAATATATTGTAATATTGCACTGTAATAGTATTTCGTAGTATTTTAATAGTTATTGTTTTATAGTTTAATAGTATTTGAAGAAAAGAGAAAAGAAATAAGCTATAAGAATGTGATTTATATGCTTATGGGCGTAATAAAATATTGCTATTGAAGCGTAAAAGCATTCACCTATGGTCTAGAATTTTATTAGGGAAAGCTTTAAATAGTCATTAAATCGAATTAGCAATAAGCATCAATTCAAAAATTTTTTGTGCAATAATTGAAATGAGCGATACTATGATTGTATATTCATTCGAGAATGCAATGTTATCGGAAATATTGCATTCCGCTTATCTAATTTCTAGTCTGCTATGATGGATTGAAAGATTTAGTCGTCATCATAATAAGGTGTCATTTATCACCATTTTTTCATGTGCTTATCATTTTATCATTAAGTTACAGCAAAATTCTTCGCGATGTTGCACCGTTGTGTTAATAAAACCTTTTAGTTTTGCATATTATTATATCGTGTGGGAATTGCAAGAGGCATTCTTTTCAGGTTCAGTTCCTGAGCTCAAAGATAGCAGCGACGAGGAAGAAGATTGGGAAGAAGAGGAGCAAGAAGAGGATTGTGAAGATACTGAAAACGACAAAAGAGAGCTGAGCCAAGGAACGGTCCTGCAGGAAGCGTCAATGACAGTCAGTGAACAGCCGTTCATTGTTCCGGATGGTCATCCGCAAGCTTCGTTCGGACCACCGCAACCGACTTCAAGCAATGATCCGAAGGGCTGGTTGAAGGCAACCATTGCCGAGGTTCATAATGGAATAATTGCACCGCCGAAGAAGGACATAAAAGAACTCCACGAGCAGGAACTACAATTGAAAATGAAGGAGATGGAGTTAAATACCGAGTTACTCAAAATCAAGACTGACCAGGTCAGAAATGTTTCTTTAGGATAATGTGAAGTGCTTCTTAGTGAAAGAGGGGAACAGCGAGGAGGACTGGAAGCCCTGTTTCCTTTTTTTTGCAACGATATATCGAGGATAAGTTAATTATTCGTTGGGAATTTCAATGTTGTTCATTTTATTTGTCGTCAAAATTCAAAGGATTTTTTTACCTCGTCAGCGGCAAGCATTGAGGAATAACGAGAAGGGGAAAAGGAAGAGGAATATATGTGTCGATTAGAAGAGCGAGCCTTATAAATTGTCTAATTTATTGAAGATTAATTGTGAATATTTCAAAAATTTCATTCTTTATTTATTTATGGGGACAATTTTTACCTCTCTTATCTTCTCATTTACTCTTTATTTCATACTTCTGAGCGATTACTAATTATATGTACGGAAATGAACGAAGATGGAACGAGTAATTCGCTAGATTTATAGCGATTTTGAATGCGATATAGGATTCTTGTTGTCGCAGTACAATTCGATTGAATATGTTTGTTCTAGATGAAGCTGAAGAATTGGTATGTGATGCAAGCAGGACAGATCGATCCATTACCCACTGATGTACTTCTCGAAGAGGGCGCTAAGTTCGTGAATGAATTGAGAGTCAGAGCAATCAAAGAAGGACGTCTTGTAAACAAATCTCAAAGCTTGAAAAGCGATACGACCATTAAGTACGATCTGGACGAAAACGGTGAAGTGAAGACTTATCTTGTGCTATAGCTTGAGATTGTATTCCATGTGTCAAGTACTATCATTTGACATCACTTGTGTTGCTGGAATATTTTAATTTTTTCTTATTCTCCTGAAGTATTTATTCTCTTTTTATTTTTATTTTTTGTTGATAGTGGAATGAACTTGTCGCTATGGATGGATTTCGATTATTTGAGTGCTTCATTACTTGTAGTTTCGGAGGATTTAGGAATATATGTGGAAGATTCTTTTAATAACTGCTGTGCCGAATTGAGTTGAAAGTCTTTCTATATGCACCTTTTGTGATGTGTTCTTGTTTATTTTATGACACTCTATTATCATTACAATAATACCTCTAATGTTTCGAATATATAAATATATTGCTGTATCATATTAAATCTAAATATTTGAATATGACTGCATAGTTTGTAATCGTATAACTGTATAATATAACTAAAATTGTAATTTGAATATAACTGTATAATAATTTAAATGTATAAAAATGCAGAACTATTTTTTCTTCAATTAGGCATTAAATAAGACATGATATCTTATAATAGATCTGTTATCTTTTTATCTCAAAGATATTGATCTCTCCGTATGTTTCAGTAAGGTAAATGACCCTTTTATAAGATATTGAGTCAGTATATTCCGATTTTGTTAGAATTTTATCGATTTCTTATTTCAAAATTTCACTTATTATTATTTCATTAAGAAAACAAAAGAATTCCGAAACTATAGAATTTTATTCTGTATTAATCAATAGGATTTTTATTCCATAATATTTTGAGTTTCACGCTGTAGAGAATTTTCGTAAAAGATATAATCTCGCTTAGTCGATCATTGTCTGTTTTTTTTTTTTGCTGTTGAGGATTGTTTTGTGCATTCAGATTTATATATCTTCTATTGAAATGGTGCTAAATGTGTTATTTGTATTTTAACGGCCTGAGGTTATATATGAGATTAATCTTTTTGTGGTTTAAATCCGTTTGAAAATATTTGGTTTTATTCTTTTTTCTTTTTTTCTTTTTTTTTTTTAGAATTCTCATTCTGAGTATTTTCGACATTTTCCTCCGGTAGAATTCTCCATTGTTGTTGTTTTAGTGAAATTTTTCCATTCATATACACTCATTTATCGCTATGATCACGTTGATATTGAGCAAAAATGTTGCCATTCCACCATATGTTTTGGTTTAGTCGATCGTCGATTGCGCAATCGCGATTGAATTTGTTAACCTATAACCTAAAATTCGTCTCATATTGATACTAGCTGAACATAAGGTAGTCACTCAACGAGGATTGGGGAACCTGGTTTGACTCATCTTAATTCTGGTGGACTGCGTCGGTAGTACGTTTAGCCCAGAATGCTTCTGGTTATATGATATTATTTGTAGAATTGATTTCTTTTGAAGTTACCTCTGTGATTATCGTAATGATTGAGCTGTGAAGTTTTTTCGTTGTCTTATAATTCGTGATGATTCATGTGGAATATTGATTCTATTGTCTTTATGTTTTCTGAGAGAAAAGAATTCAATTTCCATTCTGTTCATTTCATTTTTTTCTTTATTATCTTCGCTATATGCTTGAAGTTTAATAAAATTTTATTTTTAGCATATGGAAGGGGGATTTTTTTTTTCGACTATTCAATTATTATTGTTGTTGAAAAAAAATAAAAATAATATATTATGATTTTATTTTTCATCGCCTTTTTTATTTTCGATATAAGGTGGAAAATTATTGCGATAGAAATTTTGAATTGTGATTTTTTCTTTTTTTTTTTCTTTCTTAGAGAGTTTTATTTTGAAATTTATTTTTTTTTCCCCCTTTCGATTTTAAATACGCACAAATCTTTATGTTGTATCTTGTCTATCTTCGGATCATCCAAAAAGAAAATAAAAAATAAAAGATAAAAATAAAAATACCTTGGGATTTTCGATGATTTTTTACATGGAATCCGTTTTTTTTTTCTTTGTCAAATTTTTTTGCAGTTAATTATAAAAATTCCATAAAAAAGCAATATTAATATCGTGGAAAAAAGTTGATTATATTGTAGATAAATGAATTTTTCGAGAAAATTCTCTATTATTTTCAAAATATTCAATAAGCACTTTACGAAATATGTGCACTCAATGTATATTTGTGTAAATTTCCTTGAATTCTTTTTTTTTTTTGAAAGGGGGATTATATTTGATTATATAACCATTGTGGTGTACCTACAACGATGAATCATTTACAAATATTTAAATATAGAAAGATTAAAAAGTTTATGAGATATATGCGCCAGAAAAGTTCATGAGACATGTGCGCCAAAAAGGTTCATGAGACATATGCGCCAAAAAAAGCATGAGATATATGCAACACATTTATGCAAATATTCGATTTCTTTAAGCTAATATCACAATTGGCTATCGAAAAGGTCAACCAGTAAGTACTCTAACACATCATTAATCATTTTATTCGAAAGATCTTCACTAAACATAATTTGATCGTTACCCTCAGCTATCTTCACCGTTTTATTTACGATATTTTCCTCCCCCTCCCACCTTATTTCAATTTACATATTGATTTACTCTCCACTTTATTCTAAAATAGGTCAAATTTTTTTACTAGTACAAGTTTTTAGAGATCATTCATTGATAGCATTGTGATGATGATCAGCTCATGATCGATATGTTCATATCAGTGACTTATTATCTGAACATGAGCGTGTGGAATATTCTCATTCATTATTGATTCTTATTCATTCTTCATTGCATCTGCATAAGTATATAGCTGCCATAATTCTTTTCTTACAACAACTTATCTCTTATAAATTCAAGCTCAATTTCAAGTTGAATTTGATTTTTAATTAAACTTTAACAGTTTATAGAGTAGAATATACCTAGATGTAAAATGCTTTCACTACAGTTGGTAATAGTGGCTTGGATGGCTCAAACGTTTACCGCTTTATTTTGGTGAATGGGAGCGGAAATTTTTGATAGATAATATGTATATGATCATTTGTTTCGTATCAAATTTAGTGATACTCTATACGTTTGGCGTGTAACATTTTTTGAATAATTTTCATTAAATTTTGCAAATTTCAGCACAGATAGTCGATTGAATATATTCTCTCGATTAAAACTAATGAGGTTATATACTCATACGCTAAATCGCTCTTATAAAGTCAGATATTTCTCAACTTTTTTTTACTCCTCTTTTTGTTTATAATCTTTTTTCTTTTTTCTAAGCAATAAATCATCCGTATAACGATTCTATAAAAGAAAATATATGAAGTTAATTTCGGATGTATATTTGAAACGTTTTCCTACCGTTTTAGAGGAGTACCTCTTTTACGTTGTTGGGTTTTCCGGAAAATTATTAGTTAGGATTTCCGGAAAAATTAAAATTCTGAGGTTAATTAGAGGAAAGGAATTGATAAGGATGAAAGAAATGCGCTTGATGATTGAATAGTATTATTGACGCTGTAATTGATGAGCGTTTTGAATGTGGTCTCAAGTGGAATTTAGATTACGGTATTGGACGCCAGCGATGATTTTTGAAAACGATGCGTTCCGTAAAGAATAGGTTCATTTATTGTGTCGAAGTTGGTAAATCTAATTGCGCGTTTAATTGCGCCTTAAATTCCGCCTTGCAACTTTATTCCATTGTTTAAAGCTATAATTTGATTGTGATCACTTATTATAATATGCATAATGTGGAATTTTTTTTTGTCATTTAATTTCCCATTCGCATTAAATTTGGAAGAAATAAAATTTGAATATTTTTTTATTCGAATGTACTGATAAGATATAATCGTTAAACATCAGTTTATGTGATCAACTAGAATGTGCCATTAATCTATTTATAAACGATAACTTATTCTACAATTATTCATTTCATGTCGCAGATTTTGTGGCATTTAATGAAGACAATTCGGCTCATATAAGAGGTTTCATTGAATGGATGCACAGTTTTATTTCTTATGAAGTGATTTACATATTTACCCGATGAAGTTCCCCGAGAAGGAGGGAAAAAGAATGGGCAAAAAAACAAGAGATAGAATAATGGATGCCAACAAACGCTTTATTATAGGGGTGTTCATTATTCAACTATGGCAGTCGAATGATTAGGTTTGCTTGACTAGAAAATATAGAACGATATCTCAAACGTGTCCCATCTCTTCGTCGTGTCAGTAGTCATCATGATAGCGGTGTTTACTGCTTTATAAGACACTAATTTCATTTCCCAATTGCTATCGTTTCGCCATCTTTTTTTAAAGATTTTCATCTTCCATCGGTATCAGAACACCGCTTAATGTCAAGACGAACATATCACTGAATCGCTAGTGAACTTTTGAGTTTAGGTTCAATCAGACGTAATATCGGCTCCCCTTAACTCTCCCTCCCCCCTTTCTCCCTCCACCCAATCCACTCGTTTTTGACTCTCTCCTTCTAATTTCGCAATAGCGTTGATAGTGGACCATACCATAACGAGCCAATACGTTTGCTATTTGTTGATGCATATTGCTTTATTGTCCGATTTACACATTCGATGTTTATTATGTTCTACGGATCAATAAGTCTATTTATGAAGTGTACCATTCTCGGTTTTTTATAGGAAATGAATGAAGGAAAACGTTGTTCCACACCACCTTCATCGGCGCCGAATGTACCATTAGTGAAGTGGAAGAAAATTGTAAACACCACTGGACCGACACCACGGTAATATCGTTGAATTGTTCTCATTTAATTTAAACGCGTATCATAGATACACTCTAGTTGGTAATAACATCAAAACATTTGCATATGTTTGTTAAAGTTTTCTTCTTTATTGCATTTAATTTTCGCCATTGCATTCTATAAAGTTATATTTTTGAAAATAAGGGGCAGAATTTTTAAAGCAATTTCCAAGATTTCTGTCCAACCCCGACCCCCTCCGCCCTCCCCTTCCCCCAATCCAGCAGCGAGCAATCGAATGTACAATTGAGCTAAAATATTCCCCGCCAACATCCAGCAAAGCGCTTCATCGATGAAGAGCAATAGGCATTAGAACGCTTTGAAATTCCAAAGTGTTCGCCGAAGTGGATGACTGGAAAGCTTGGTGGTATTTGGCTATTGTCAACGAGCTCATAATATATCGGCTAGTTTAACTGCGATGGCAAGAATCTTCCTTAGAGATACTTTCTCTCAGTACAGCTCCTTTGCTTTGAGACTTGGATTTTATGATAGTACGTATTTATGCTGTAGAATTTTTATTAAATGGAATCGATGCCAACATTTCTATTTTCAATTTTTTTTCTCATTCTCTTTTTCTTCATCGAAAACCTTGTATTTTTTGGGGGGGGGGGGGTTGAGGGGGAATATTGCACGTATAGCGGTAGAAAAGCGCGCAGGTAGTTTGCTTATGATGTTGATAAATTTGCTGCTCCTAGACGTAATAGTTGTTGCATGTTCACTCGAATAAGCTCGAAGGTTTTTTTCCTGACAGTCAAGAAATGATCTATATTCAGAGGGTCTTATAAGTTTCAAAAGGATTGCAGACCCCGACATGGTCATCGTGCAGTGGCGATCAAAGATTTAATGATAGTATTCGGTGGCGGAAATGAGGGTATCGTTGATGAATTACACGTTTATAATACAGGTATTTTTAAGTTGCTGATTTTTTTTCTCTTTTCTACTTTTGCTTTCGAAATAGCGTTTGTCTTTATGAGCTCAAGCTCAAGCTCAAGCTCCCTCTTTTTCCACATAGTTCTGAACCATCTATTGTGAAAATCAACTTTTTATCTACGAATGCACATTTTGTAGGTGCGGCTGTAATTGCCGAGGACTTTTCCTCTTTCTCTGCTTTTGCCCATGCTATTGCTGGTCTAGGACCCATTCTCCTTTCCTCTTTTTGCGTCCGTGATATTGCTGATTGAATGCAGAGAAAACATCGAAAGTGATATAACAGTTACAAAAGTTTAGATGTTTGAGCTGTTCATTTGGTAATGATTTTCTGTATAATATGCAAATATGGCCTAGTTTTTTTTTTGAGTAGCGAGCTGCCGGTGTCATTTGATTGGACATGAGTACGGCAGATGGTCGGTCGTAGGGTATCGCTCGAGGAAGGCTGACGATTAATAAATTTGGAAAACTGAACCGTTCAAGCTGATTTTATTAAAAGAAAGAATCTTCCATTAATTCTTATCAATGCTGTCCTAGGTACAGGTTCGATTCTATAGAGGAAATATAAACAACTCAGTGATTAAATTGCTTAATCTTTGTAAGAGGCGATATATTCGTAATTGCTGCTAAATGTGGTTGATTTTATTCATTAAGTTTATTTTATAATCACTTTATCAGTGATAATCTCATTTTCAGCCACTAATCAATGGTTCGTGCCGGCGGTAAGAGGTGACGTACCTCCGGGTTGTGCGGCATACGGTATTGTATGTGATGGCACTCGAATTTTCATCTTCGGCGGAATGGTGGAATATGGACGGTTGGTGTTTTTCTTTACGGTCAACGGAAATAGTCTGTTTTGGCAGATAGAGGCATTTGCATAAATTAGTACCAGCTGATAACTTTTTAGCAATTTCACTTGTAGATGCATAATGTGCTCCTAAAATATAGGATTAAGATGTTATTATCAAGGACTGACTACCTTCGGATACTCCAATCTCTTCCTGGCAAGTATGTGGAGAATTCCTTGTGATCTGGGTCGGCATTTATCGATTTGTGCTAAAATTTCACATTCACACCTTTTCTCTTCGACCCGTGCTGTATCGTTAGTGTTCGATTGTTGTGGATATGGTAGTGTTTGCATATGCATATTTAGTTTTATATATATATATATATATATATATATATATATATATATATATATATATATATATATATATATATATATATATATATATATATAGGTTAATGTGTACAGAAAATCATATGACTTCTTTTTTTCTTATGTAATGAATTTTCTCTAACAAACATGAATCACTTCTGTAGTTAAATTTTATTGACGCCTTTCGTTTGCAGATATTCGGCCGATTTATATGAACTACAAGCAAGCCGATGGGAGTGGAGAAGGCTACGAGCACGTCCACCTAAATCTGGTCATCCAGGACCATGTCCAAGGCTTGGCCACACCTTCACGCTCGCTTCCAATCAGGTACACTAGAGCTCTGCTCGAATCTTTGGAGAGTGAATTTTGCACGCGATGAAGATTTCAAAAAGCGGCGATATTTTTTTGATTCACTAGGGAGCCTCGTTGAGACGAGATGGGAGAGAGGGGGGGGGGGGGTGGGGTTATTGAGGGTAATGTTTGATTGCAATATTCTGCAAGATCTCCTTTAAGAACACTCAAATAGTGTTGTATTTTTGTAAAAGGTTGCAATGATCGCATAAAAAGGTTGATACACAATGGGTATTTCCTCATCGTTCTTGAAAGTCAGCCGATGTTTCGGGTCTTGAGTCAGCTTTGAAAAAAAAGGAGATCTTACATATGCATGCTTCTTGCAGCGTTTTCCTGCACTCTTTTTAATCGTCGCGTTTCGTTGTTTTTTTTTTGGGGGGGGGGGGTATTTTTATTTGATACTTATTTGCATAAAACTAAGAGCTGCTTGATTTATGATCACTTTGTTATTCAACTGAGAGTTTAGGTGCTCGAAGCGACGAGGGGAAGTAGTTTAAGAGAAGTGTTTTTTGACAGATTGGTCAAAAATGGTCGATAGATGGGTGATGAAATCAAATTTATTCCGACAATTAAATGCACAAGTTCCAAGCGTTGCTAACTCATTGTGTGGTCGATAGTGTAAACTTGAATTAATTATGCAAATAGCATACAGCGACAAACGTCGACGATTATTATGGAAATTTCAAAACTTTATATTCTTGATGGTTGACCTTCTTTTATGAAAGATAAGTGATGTTCTTAGCGAATTTTGTCGGTCGTTTTTAATTAATTTAGTTTTTGCATATATGAAGCCATCATTTTCTTTGCTGAAACATTTTATTTAGTATTGCAGAATTTATGGATGAATTGATCAAGATTTATTAAAATTTTTACTCGTTGTACCTCATCAGCCATTGCTTATGCCTTCTTTTGTTTGCCGTCGTCTCGCTCCGTCCCTTACCTCCACTTATCCAACGCTTGATTGTGAAATAAAATTGAGAGCAAACGATAGTACACACTGAAAGACCACATTTTTCTTTATTTGACGAGGATTTCAACCGTGGAATGGTTAATTTCATTAGCACTTTAGATATGTTATGTGTTTGGTGGTTTGGCAAACGACAGTGCTGATCCAAAGAATAATATTCCACGTTATCTTAACGATTTATTTGTAATCGATCTTCGATATGGCTCGAACAATTTGCAGTGGGATTGTCCACAGGTTTGCCTTTTTTTTTAAAACTTTTTATTCAATTTAGTTCATTTCTTTTTTTTTTTCCTGGCAATGAGTACAGCGTTGATCGAAAACAGTGTGGGATACGTGAGGCCATTCGTCGTATCTTAGAGATAGGTGGGAATTGTTTTTATGCCCTTATAGGAATGTGAAGGTCATTCCTGTTATCTTTTCGGCGAACTTTTCGAATCTTTTCAGGGAAATTTTCGCTTTCAATATTTATGATGAAGCTTTTCAATCTTTTTTTGTGCTTGTGAAAATCTATTCAGACGATGGAAGATAGCGCACGCATTTTGCGAATGAGAGCTGGGCTTGTATGGTACAACACGGGGAAGGGAGAGGGGAATAGCAGAAGTTGATGTAGAAAGCATACTACCATAATTTATTTTGTAATTCATCTGCCGTTCTCTTAGTAAGAATGAAGCGAATTTATTGGTCGTTTTGCGTTCTCATAGGGAAAAAGTACCAAAAAAATTGAAACTCAGTAAAGTTGTTTTCATTCTGATTCAAAGAGTGTTAGATAAGGGGGATAAGGATGTCGAATATAGAGCCTCATAATGTTCCCTAAAAGAGAGTGATAACTTTATCATGTTTAATAAATCTTTCAGTCTGTTTCATTACTAGTTCATTCTCTAAATATGGCATAAAAATTTGTTTTTATTCTAATAGTTGTTGTTTTTTTCTTTTAAAATTAATGTTGATTAAATATTTTTTAAAGACATATGGGATGAGTCCACCGCCACGCGAATCACATACGGCAGTAATGTTCGAGACAGATGGTCATCAACAATTGATCATCTATGGAGGAATGAGTGGATGCCGACTTGGTGATGTGTGGATATTGGATATTTCATCGATGACATGGTCAAATCCTCAACCCGATGGAATTCCACCACTCCCAAGGTCTCTTCACTCGGCGAATGTTGTTGGTGAAAGGTAATGCGTTTCATAGTTGTTCTTAACTCATAGAAAGTAAAAGAAATTGTTGTGAAACGATATCTCATTTTGACCCACAAAATTTGAAGTAATTCTAGGCACCTATATTTGATGAAATTTGCAAGTGCAGAATACTTAGTAAGTCAATATGAACTTTGTTGTGAATATTAACTCAAATATTTTGCATTGATTTTGAAGTAGTAATGAGTGGTTCGGCCCGTCGCAAGTCTGTCGGAAATAAAGGTACACGTTTGATAGGTCATTCTGATATGTCATCATATTATGCCGATTCCTTGTTGCATAGGATGTAAAAGCCGAGTGTTGCATTAATGCTTCCGACAAACTGCATTGCGCTCTTTTTATTCTTCAAGCTTTATGGCATACTGAAAGTAAAAAACTTTTTTTTACTGTTCGTTTTGAAAATTTTTGGAATTTTTGTAAATTTTTTCATGGGTATTAGCGTTTTATTATTATTATTATTATTATTGTTATTATTATTATTATTGTTATTATTATTATTATTATTATTATTATTATGGCTAAGGTATATGTAATGTAGTTCGAAATTGTACAGCACCTCAAGATCTCGAGGTAAATTATCATCTCAAGGTTTGAAGTGTTTTGTTTCTTCACTTATCTTACTATCAAAGGCATTCGTAGTAAATAATTGATGAGAGCGTACTGCTCAACGAATCCATTTCAGAATGCTGGTATTTGGTGGATGGGTACCATTGGTGATTGATGATTCAAAAATTCAACAAAACGAGAAAGAATGGAAATGCACCAATACGCTTGCATCGTTGAATCTACGAACTTTGTGTTGGGAGCCCCTCTCTGTGGAAGTTTACGAAGGTTGTCAATTTCTGCTTCGTCATTGATATTTCCTCTGAGATTATGCAAAGTATGTTTCTAATTAAGAAATAGGAAGGTATAGGACAGGTGAGCGGAGAGTACAACATACATAGGATCGTACCTAGATTGGAGCTAACGTTATGCAATTCGAAACTGTTTGTTTTTTCTCGCATAGTATGCACTAATTTGTTGATCTTTTATATTTCAGTTGATCTTTGCTCATGTTCGCCGTCTTTTTTTTATATTTTCAAACAATGCATTTGTTTATTGAGTTTATTTGTTCCGATATAATTTCTTATACGCATTTATTATAGATGCAATTCCACGTGCACGCGCTGGCCATAGTGCTGTTGTTATTAATAAAAGGCTTTACGTATGGTCAGGGCGCGATGGCTATCGAAAGGCCTGGAACAATCAGGTTTATACTCGGCTGTATTTATTACCTGATAGTCGATTCTGTTTATGTGGTTAATCACCGTTCCGCATAATTCAAGTAGAATTGAGACAACCGGCATTTCCAGTTGTTTAATCTTGAGCTTCATTGCACAATGCTGCCTTTTATAGTCGAGAAATGAGTATGTGAGGACAACGACTCTTCTGTTTTATGCTTTGATCCTGTAAAGTTGACGGCCATTTGGCGGAGCAGTTCAGGGTTGATGGTAGGGTACTGATTGCTAATGCAAGGTGATCACCACCTATACCCCTTTAAAATTAGTATACCTGTACCCGTCTGTCATGAAGTGTATTAATGTTGCAGGAGGCATATATTAGGCCTCCAGTCTCGCGCACCTGTAGTGTTGCTTATACATTAGATCATCATTTTTCTGAAGATTCTAAGCATATAATATGCAAATATATGCACTTAATTATTTTGTATATATTAATTCATTTGCGTATCGCGTTCTGTTTCATCGATGTACTTCTGCACATTGAGAGAAGAGTGTATAGTGTAACAAACCCAACTCGTCGAATTGATTGACCCATAAGCGATATAGATATTTGCATATCTCCGTGTTATCTTGTTTATGGAAGATTGATTGAAACATATGTAATTGAAGGTGTGCTGCAAGGATATGTGGTATTTGGAGACGGATAAACCAGCAGCTCCAGGCAGAGTTCAACTAGTAAGGGCATCTGTGTCTGGGCTTGAGGTGTGTTGGAATGCGGTACCCACTGCCGAAGCCTACCTTCTTCAACTACACAAATATGATGCGCAACCGAAACACGACGATGATTGTTAGCATTTATTGGTTTTATATCATCGGCGTCCTCTGAGGATGTCGGTTGTAATTTCTTTGTCTCCGGGATCTTTTTACATTATCCCATCTAAAATAGCCCTTTCAAAAATACCCAGCGGCACTTCTTTTCCAAATACAGGGCTTTTATTGGAGGTCATATGATGCGCCGATCTGATAATTGGCTGACAACAGCTAGGAGCAAAATGAGATCCGCCGAACTGGTTTTGCATCAGAACACGATCTCAAATCTTCGAATTTCTTTGACTTCACTCAGCCGTTCGCTTATGTGCTTGAATCTTCCCACTTTAATAATGGAGTGGATAAGGTTGTCTAGTCTTCTGCAAGAAATGCCTTTCTTCGAGTGAATGGCTCATACATATTCTCCTTATTTTTTTGCACCTGAGACCTCATAACACAAGCTTTATTTCGTTTACTATTTCCGGCGTTGTATAACTCAAAAGTTTACAGATAAATGGGAGTGATCCGAAAATAAAAACAAAGAATTTTATATTTATAGCCGCGAGGCAGATAAGGATGGGATCAAGCAAGCCGCCCTTGAGTAACAAGGTGATCGCAATCCAACGACCTGGCGGAGGTACACAACTGATGAAAGTAGTGAGAGGAGGTACACGTGTTCCTGCAGCAGTACTCACGCATTCACCTGGCACACAACTTCTACGAGTTGTGTCGTCTCCAAAGGCAGCACTTCCTCCTGTTAGTCTTCTTTTTTTTTATGCTTTTTATTCATATTCTTGTTGTCGCAAAATTCTCATCGAGATGCTTTTTTTTCTAAATATTTGCTTGCTGTGTACCACACTCTGTAATTTTTTTTCGTAACTTCTTCAAAATCTCGCAATTATCGATCGCTGAAGTTTCAATCAGTGTTCTGGATCAGTAAAAGAGAAATGAGCGTTACGTTTCAAAATTTTGCATTGAACAATGAATGTTGCATTTTGCACTTTGACAGAATATTGCATATGCTAATGGGATTCTAAATTTTCTGATTTCCATTTCGATGCGGCTATGATATGTTGTTTAGAGTTTGACAGTGAGAAATATTAAGGGCGCCACATTGGCGAAAACGACTACTGGCACAAAGACAATAATCGTTACGAAAACCGGAACGGCCGGTGCTTCGGCTGCACACAAATTACTTTTCGTGCAGCCGTCAAGTAATACGGCTTTAACAACAATTGCCGGCACACATCAAGGTTCGACGCAACTCACAATGGTTGAACCACTACAGACTCAAGCTCCGCTAGCATCACGCATTACAGGCGGTTCACCGGTACCTGAACATGCACCGACCATATCCACTCAAGGCACAACATATACGGCGCCAATGGCTCCCAGTTTAGACGTAAGTAGGCCAATTTGCTATTATTGATTTACCTGTGGACTTTATATCACTACGAGTGGCCCCAAAATTTCTTGTGAGTTGCTTTGAAACAAATTCGAGCAGCATCAGTTATTTTGTGTATTATTCCGGTCGTGGATGTCTTTACAGTATTTACAGAAACATATCATGCGGATTACGATTTGAAGGGAACAGTTTGCTCCGGAGATAAGTTTGGGCTTGTGCCAGGATCTCGAGTAGCAAAGTGCCATAACTTGACCTTAGCGGCCAGTGACGTGAGGGAACGGAGGAGACACTATCCAGTACTCGACTTCTATTCTTTTGATGCGTGATAATCTTCTGCTTTGGGTTAGTGATCATCCACAACGTTATCTAATCATTCTGATGTGTAGTGTAACAGTTCTTCGAAATTTCAGGCAGGATTGCCGCAAAATCTTCTCGATGAGATGCTGCCGGAGGGAGATGGTGGCTGTGGGCAACCTCAGGAAGGTGGTGATGCGCAACCAGACGCACTAGCACAAGCTGTAGGACACATCATTGGTGGAGAGCCTGAAGAACAGCCAGTTCCCGTTGACACGTCATGTTCGCAGCAGGTAGCTGACGCACATTTCTTACCTTCATCGCTTCTTTTTTATTCTTCATGTTTGGTGCTTTCGCTTCGTCGTGCACCATTCCTTGGCAGCACTACTTTCACAGAAGAATAGAACGATTAAAAGCGAATAGTGTAGAATACATCCTGTGTAATAGCGGCGCCTCAGTGCGTAGTGTTTCTAGAGGAGGCTGGGGAGGGGGGACAGGAGCGCAACACATTAAAACACCTTGGAAAGGAGCACTGCAAAATAGTAAAACTCTAAAGTGATATTGCCAGTTAGTTGTTAGTTGTAAATGAATTCACCTTCAGTGTGCATTCTGCGTTCAACATGGGCACAGATCAGTGTTGTGGAAAAACTCATGCGCACAATTTGTGAACCAAATTTCAAATCATAATATCTATAGTGGAGAGTCTGTCCGGAATCACGGTACAGATCTTAGACTCTTTTCATTTTCGGATTAGCACGCAGAGCCTCCATTCGAAGGAGTCACTTCGGGAAACGCGATAAGTTTTTTTAAAAGTTTATTTAGGCTGGACAAACAAATGGTGGAGATGCAGCCGAAGGGATGCAACCTGTGGAGGCAAAAAGTGAGCAACAGTTGCCTGAAGCAGCAGGAGCAGTCTTGGATAGTGCCACTATGGAAGAAAGATCTTCCGATGGACAAAAGGCGGCGCCATCAAATACAGCGGAAGTAATGGGTCTTCAAGAGGGAGCGGATATTGCCCCACAAACCGAATCAAGCTCCTCTGAGGGTCCATCATGCGACATAAACAGTGAGCCATTTTAATGTTTGCCTTTTGTAGACAAGAAATATTTTCACGATTAAGGAACTAAGTAAATGATGAGGCAAATGTTGATAAGTGAACAATAAAGCAGGAATAAAACAATAAATTGATAAGTGAACAATAAAACAATAAAGCAGAATAAAGAATAAGTGAACAAAAGATCGTTTGCAGTGGTGCGCTTTCTTATATTTCATTACTTTTATGCGTACCTGCGGGTTTTTATCAGTGTATGTTAATTGATTGAAAATATGTTGGAAGGTTATGGAATGTCAAGGTGCGCGTTAATACCTGGTGTGAAATATCAGCGTGTGACTTTATCGCCTAAAGGAAATATCTGGGTATGGTGTTACTGTCTAGAGTGAAACATTAAGCTGTGGCGTTATTACCCACAGGGGCATACCGTGAGATTGCTATATTTAAGGAAAGCACACGTTTTTTTTTTCGCTCAAGCTTGCCTGTTTCATTTTGGCAGGTAGTTTTGAGAGGAATCTGCTTTGGATCTTGATATTAATAATCTTTTAATAGTATGACATTGTGGTAGACGAATCTTTTAATCATTGGCATAGATGGCAGTGAGCGGATTTGGGAGAAGATGGTGTATGTGTCGTAAATTTTTGGGCATTTAAGACCCTATCAACCTTAGTCTTTAATCGTCAATTGTTGAAATTATTATCAATTTTTATGCAGTTTCATTTCTTCAAAAAATTTTTTCGAGCAATAGGGAGCTGATGCCGCACTTCTCTTCCTTGAATATTGGCATTTATCTGTATCGCTGCGTTGTGCTTGCTGATGTTTTTTGATTTTATCATCATGTCATAGTTGATTATGGCATCGATGGTGTTTCAGATTCTTCAAACGGGTCACCGAGAAGGTTATCGATGACCTTTCCGGTTACCCATTTGAGGGATTATTTTTTGTTGTTGGATCGACTTCCGTAGAGAATGTCTTCCTTCGGATTATCTGACAAGATCCACGTTATTTTAATCTTCATTGCACAATCAGTCGAATTTCTCGTTGTTCAAATTGATTGATATTATTGTTGATCAACTTATATATGGTTGATCGTGGCAGCAACATTGGGTGGTCGCCTCTGTAGTTTCTTTCTTCGTATTGGGCACCCGGTCTCACTATTAAAATCTGCTATCATTATCATAAAAGGCAAGCCTTGGATGAGTGTGCAAAAAGGCAATTGTGAGATCTTTGTAAAATGAAACCCACCTTGGACACAGAAGATCCCATATTTATAGTGTGGAGCTTATGGAAGTTCTTTAATCAGGACAATGAATTCATCAGGATTGATGAATTGATAGAATTACTTCCGAAAAAATTAATCATCATTGATTTAAACCAATTTTAGGACCATGCGGAGAGAACGAACAGGCGTCGGAGCTGTGCACAGCTGTGTCAGCGGCGGGTGGTGTTGTAGCTCCCAGCCCAAGTGCTGATTCACTAGCCACAACAAATGTTTCACTTTGTTCCCCGGGAACCGAATCCCTACCGTCAGTAACGAATACTTCCATAGAGCCAGTGGCCGGTGAGTTGACCGATTCACAGTGTGAAGCGCGAGGATTGGTCACATCGGGGGTACAACCTTCTGTTGGCACCAGATTACCTGGAGAGCAACAAATAAACACAATGGGGCATGTTGCTGGCACATCGATGGCTACTGGGCAGCAAGTAGGCTCACCAACACAAACGGTCACAATTGTGAAGTTGGATTCAGGAGCGACACAAATGATTCGTCAGCAACAACAGCCACAGGCGATTCCTTACGAGGTTGTTTATATGTTGTTGTCGTTCTTTTTTCATTTCACATTCTATGCCTCTGCGTTCTGAATTTTTTTTTTTTTTTTTTTGAAAATTATTGGTTTAAAGTCTATCGATCTAGCCAAAAATGATCCTTCTCCTGTGCAGCTAAGAACTTATTTTCAAAGGTCAATGAAAAAGCCAGTGCACCTGAGCTTGTTACTATTTCTGCCGAAAAGTACCTTAGTAAAGGAATCAACTTCAATAATGGGTATATTGTTGAGGTGGAAGTAAAGGAAGAGCCACAATGGTTCGACGTTGGTATCATAAAGGGTACAAGCTGCATGGTTACGCATTTCTTTCTTCCTTCCGACATTCCTTTGGAGGACGCATATGGAGTACGTTTACGTTTATTTCGCATTCTTTGTTTCGTTATAGAACTCTGTTCTGTTTTGTGCTGCCTAGAATTTCATAATCACATCCCCCATTGCTCATTTAGCGATGTTCTTATGGGGGCTACTTGTCGAGTAAAGTATGAGGCACCAAAGTCGGGCACGGATTGTGCCTAAGATTGGCTCAAGTGCATTGAAGTTTCGTACCAATTGCAGACGACGCATGATTACGGCAGCGAAGACGTTCTAACTAAACCGTTGGTCGCCATGAATCCAATAGTTTTAGGCTACAAGTATTGCGATACATGTATATCATTTGCTTAGTTTGCCTGGCTTTTGGTTACAAAAGGGGAAGTAGCAAGAATCCATGATATCTTAGGGTGTATGCGCTGTGAAAAAGTAAACTTCGAACTTATGAATTGTTGGCAAACTAAATGTTCCATCCTCGCAGTGCTTTTGCGATGTTGACTTTCAAGTTTTCTATCAGGCAGTTAAGCACTTAACGTTTATTCTGTTCTCTGAAAAAATGTTCAACCTGAGAGAGATGTGAGGTACTCCGGCAAAAGTATATTAAAGCTTCAAAGTTGTAGGTGGAATCAGTGGGAGGGGGAGTCTTTTGAATGCGACCTCTGCTCCTCTCTCATATCGGAATCAGTAATATACCTAAGTGCAAAGTGTATTTTTTCCCAATATTTCTAGAGCTAGACATTAAGAGACGAAGTTTTCTCTAGCTGGGAATAATAAGGTATTGTCTCTTGTAACATAATATTCTCACGTGACAATGAATTGAGGTGTTATAGCAGCACAAGATGAGACACAATCATAGACACTGTCGTAATCGATGTTTACAGAGCGATTTTGACGTCGGTATGCATGCTGGACAAGTTGGATTTCTGCGAAAAGCGGAACTTGAGCCTGGTACCGCCTATAAGTTTCGAGTGGCTGGTATCAATGCTTGTGGACGTGGCGAATGGTCCGAAGTAAGCGGCTTGTTCTTTTCGTACTAACGCTAGCGTTTCGTAGGTTCATTAGATTGTTTTGTTGTTGTTGGGAGGGGGATGAAAATTGCGTCACAATAGACCACGGTAATTTTGCATTACAGGACAGCAGGTAGTATTATTGAAATAGGTTCTAGCAACATTGTTACGGGTAGAAGAGAGACGCTGAAGGCATGGTGCAAAAGCCGAATCGGCCTTTTCATATTCACTAATCATTTCTTTATTTCCATGCTAAAAGAACCTGAAAAGGAGAGGTTAGTTTTTTGCAGCTTACTTTCGACACGGTTATTGCTGATTATTGTCGTTGATATTAGGATTCTTTTTTTCCAACGTTGCAATTGACTGTATAGACTATTGCTGAACCTTCAAATAAACTTTTTTTTGGATTCCAACTGCTATTCAATAACGAAGCGTTTAAGGTGACGGCTTTCAAGACTTGCCTACCGGGATTTCCAGGAGCGCCATCAAGTATTAAAATAACGAAAACCGTCGATGGAGCGCAGTTGAGTTGGGAACCACCTCACAACACCGCTGGTATGTTTATTCACTTTAGTTGCCCGAGATCATTTAAGCTTGCAGTGAATGCATGTCCTCTTAGGGGTGCAGATTATTATCGCTTCGATTCACAATGGACACGCTCATTGCCGAGGCTTGAGATCTCGGGGTTTTTAATATGTGAGAGCTACTTTGCAGTAATAGCTGTTCGCATTTCGAAGGCCACTTTATAGATTTCAAAGAATTTATTGCCGTTTTTCCCGTCGTTGAGAAGGCGTGCAACAAATTTTTAGTTTGCATCAGCGAATGCTGTTGTCAGTGAGTGCAAAAGCAATATTGAAATAATCGCTTAAACGTCGTTTTTTTGCCTGAAAAAGTTAGCTTAGGTCATGTCTCAGAGTAATCTGATACGAGTTAGTGCAATATTTTTTATTTTCCAGAACAGATCATCGGTTTATTTGTTTTTTCAGGTCATGTCTCAGAATATAGTGTGTATTTGGCTGTGCGCAATACACAGGTCGGTCCTGAGGCGCAGTTAGCGTTTGTTCGGGTTTATGTTGGGCCAGAGCCGACATGCATAGTTTCATCGATGAATTTACATGCAGCGCATATAGACACAACCTCGAAGCCGGCTATTATTTTTCGTATAGCGGCACGTAATGAAAAGGTGAGCTATTTCTTTGTCGAATTTCCTGCCAAGGAGTCTTATATTTCATGGCCTAGTTAAATGATGGTGGGGAGGAGGACAAGGGAACGGAACGTATTCACCGTTAACTTAGCGTACTTGATGATCGTTTCTAGTAGCCATAATCATTTATTGCGGTCGACTGTGGTCGCTTTTTAGATCCTTGTCGGGCCTGAGCTATAAATTTGATGTTTTCAATTTTTTCTTAGGAGTTTTGGTAGTAAAGACCGCAGTACTTAAGTTACACTCAAGGCCGAGCTTTCGAGTGGTTCATGTCCTAAGACACAGCTTTAAGTTAAAGGACACAGTCACTATAATCGCTAATATCCTCTGCCTAAGAGACACTACATGCAGGGTTATGGACCGGCAACACAAGTTCGATGGTTACAAGAACCGCGCGCAATTCCATCGACTAATCTGCGACCTGCTGTGGCAGTTATGGGTGACTATCAACGTGTCTCACCGTCAGCATCCGCGCAAACCTATTATAAGAGGATGCGTATGGAGTAATTTGTAAAGAAATGTTTGTAACAATGATCAATTTATCGTTGTGAAGAATATAGCAAATTTATGAATTATAAGAATGCGTAATGTGGAGTTATGAGTTGTGAAGAAATTTACGAGAATAATTTGCGGTGCTCTAATCGCGCCTCCCAAATTTGGTGACATTCTGTTTGGATTTTTCGAGTTTTGGTTGGAATTCTTGAATTTTTTTTCCTTGAATATTAAAATTTTCGAAATTGGAAAAAGAGTTGAAATTTATTTTCGTTCATATGGGTCATGCTATTCCATAGGCTTCGACGAATGAATAATGATCATTTCCTTTCCATATGGAGAAGTGTTTTGTCTTCTTATTACGTATCTGATAGTCTTTTCTCAGTCGTTTAGTTTTTTTTTTTTAAGGCACTAATAAGTTTTTGCATCTCTTTTTTTATTTATTGTCAAATTAAATCAGGAAGTTTCTCCCTCTTTTTTTTTTTTTAAATTGTATGTTGGAATTATTGAAATATTTGCATACAATTTTTCATTGTCATATATATGCAATTTCTTGTCAATTCCACGTTGAAGATTTTTTTTTTTTGAAGTTTTGTATATTTGATTTCTCTACTTTTATTCTTGGTTCTAGAAGGTTCTCTTATTGTTTATAAGTTCTTTTTTTTTGCAGTAATTATTATTGAAAATGGTTTTCAAAAAGACATATTGGGATACTATATACCTGGCCTAGATAACCGAAAAAAATTATGCGATAGTATATTTGAACCCTTTATTATGACTTAGATTATGGTCAGTGGACCTGAATCGAACGAATAACCGGAAATTACCTTTGCCAAAAAAAAAGTCATTTTGGTTTTCCAAGAAGGATCGATTTATTCTCTAATGCCCGGTTATTTAATCTAAGCCATGAATTTCCAGAAAAATGGCACTAACATCAAATGATCTGGCAATTTTGCATTAAGAGTGGATTGTTCATCAGCTAATGTTGTACACTTCCTCGAACCGTCCGCTATGGTCTCATTAAGTTTTTTTTTTCCTTTCCATTCATTTCTTTGCACTTTTTTTTTCAATTTTATCAATTTTAATCGCTATTTTATCATCATTGATATTACGTTGATTTTATTTACGCATTTTGAGGTGTATCGATTTTTTTTTTGGTGTTTTTCTCGTAATTTTTTTTTTTTTTTTTGATCAATGAATTATGATGTTATCATTCAAATATATTTTGTTGTGTACAGTACTATATCAAAGTGAACTGCAAGGTCATTTAAAGGCATAATATATCGAAGTGATTATTTTACAGTCGAAACGTTTAAACTATTGCCACGAGGAATATTCTCAATAGTTTTGGTGATTTAGGATATGAATTTAGCGATTAATTAATGCAACAATTTGAGGATATATTTGGAGAATTCAGAGATTGAAATGCATCTCGAGCTTTTTCGATTGTTTTCCTTATCTCTTAATAGATAAGATAGGAAATATTTACACCTAAACAGTTAGCGTTCCAATCCTTGTGTGTGTGTTTTTTTTTGTGGTGCGAAATGCAGTGAAATCCACTGCAACGAGTATACATATAACTAAATTGAGGATATGATTCATGAGAGTGGTTCTTTCAGTACAAATAGATAAGTGGTTTGTGTTGTAGAGATGAATATGTTTATTTGTTCACATATAAGGTGATGGATGCGAAAACGCTTTTGAATGGAAGAGATGAAATTGGCATTGAATTGGCACTAATCGGCAAATAACCATTGCAATAAAAATACTCAATCATAGATGTAGGAGCTTCTAGGGGGGGGGGTTTTTTTTTGTTTTCATCTATAGAAATCTTTAATAGCCTTGAGTGTAGGTGATCGTCTTATCGTATTTTCAAGATTTGTTTCGTAATTGCTTATTAGGCAAATATAATTACCACGAATATATTTTAACACCTTTAGTTATGGTCGATGTTCACGAAGTAGAGATGCTCTAATGAAAGATCTAGTTGGGTGATTTATGGAATAAATTAGCTGGTGAGTTCTTATGGTGACTTTTATAATAGTTTTTCAATTAGTTGTTTCAATGCAAGGAATTCGTTGGGAAATCATTTAGCGTCTCTCAAACGGTTAACAGATTCCTATATGGATGAAGAAAGGTGCGATTTTCGCAAACAAGTCCACCTCACTATGATTCGCTTTTCGAAATGAGAGTTCATGATCACGGTGAAAGAGGAAATAAAAACGTGCGGGGAAATTGTGAAATTAGGGGGGAGGGGAGGGGAGGGGAAAGATGATATGAAAACTATGCAGACGAGAAGTTCCACACTTGGCCAAAAGAAAAATGAGCACTCAATGCTCATTCACCTATGCGGCAGTACATTCGTTTCGGAGCGCGAAAATCCGCGCATTTACTTACGCAATGAGCATATTTTAAGCAATGCTTAAGTTATTCTGTTCCGGCGCAGATGTCTCCGATCGAACAATTTTCCGTTGTGAAAGTCCACCAAATATGACCACCTTCCAGCAGTGAAGTGTCTGTCGCATTTACTTGGTTAATTGAAATCTCGAATAGTGAAAGACGAAAAATAGTCGCCTAGCGTAGGATAAAATCATGTGGCATATGCTCACTTTGGCAATATCTTTCAGTAGGAATATATAGAAAATGATGCTGTAGAAATTCGAGATCCGAAGTGCAATCGATATAATGTGGTGCCTCATATGAGTGCATTATCGCTCGTTATGACTCACCTGTGGAAGCGAATGAAATGCAGTTCTAATGCTTAAATTTTTAATAATACCGTATACATAAGAATAGAACAACCAGGATGTAATCACTCGCAATTTCGATGTTTGTGGGCAAACAAATTGCATAGACTAAGAGTCAAGTGCTTCTTGACCCCTGAGGGCATTTTTAAGCGAATTATGAGTGAGCAAATTTTCAGTAGATGATATTTTTCAAGAATAAAGACTTCTACCGTGAAAATTACCAATGAGTCTGAAACAAAAACTTCAAAAAAGCTTAATGCTAACCGTTCATTTACAGTTCTGAGACGTGGGTGGCTACCAAGAAAGTGCGCATATTGCTGATAGTGGCAGAGAGAAGAATGGAATAAATCATAACAGGAATCGAAGTGGTTGATAGGAAAGTCAAGGAATGATTCCGAGTGGTAACAATAGTAGAGGACTGGGTGATCGGAGCCGGAATGAGGAAGGTTAGTCGGGCGGCGAAAATGTCCGCAATGAAAAAAAAACGATTGGGTGGAAAAAATAGATGGTCGCCAAAAATTGGTAAAAGTGAAGGCCGATCTGCAGTGAGATGGAATTACCCTCTTTAAAAGACTGCAAGTGCCAGCTGGATTAGAGAAGCATTGAATCGGGAAAAGTGGAGCGATGTGAAGAGATATTTATCCATAAAGAATGCTTTGTTGATTGATGCTAATAAAGGTATAAATAAATAAAAATATATGTGAATAAATAAATAAATAGAATTAATTGAATATATATATATATATATATATATATATATATATATATATATATATATATATATATATATATATATATATATATATATATATATATATATATATATATATATATATATATATATATATATATATATATATATAAGCGCAAAAATGAAGCACATATCGTGCCATTTCAGAAAAACCAACAACGATTCACAATATCTGTTCCTCTTATTCACTTCCATAGTAACGCCAAAATTTTAGTATCTTCTGGCATCCGTTGAAATCATATAATTTTTTGCTGATATTTTGCATTTCTTTGCCTACATCGGCATTCCATTTTTTCTTTCATAGCTGAGCAAAAACTGCACCATATATGAAATATTAAGACTCCTGGAGTTATAGTTTTTTTTTTGAGCGATTATATATGATAGCTGGCTATTGATTCAGTTTGATTTTATGATAGTACGTAGGACAACGGAATCAATATATAATAAATCTATGGAGACGATATATGGAATATTATTGAAGATGAATGTAACTTTCGTAGGATCACCTTAGTATTTTCAAAGAATATTCGCGAAATAATTATTTTCATTTCGAATTTCAATGTTGCATTTTTTTTTGCAAATCGCATGAAAAAATATTTTTTTCGATTCATTGAAATCATCGGTTTCATATGAGTTTAATTTTCTGCATAAATCTATGCATAATGAAATAATAAGGCAAAAAATCGCCTTAAAAAATTCGAAAATTTTGCTTTATTTTTTTAGTGATATTTAAAGATTTTTTAATGCAGATAATAGAACATCATAGTCATTTGACTATGCGAAGTGAAGAATTTTGATCCACTGAAAGTAGTAATTAATAGATATGGTAATTTGCAACTCATTTCAAGTAGAAATACATTAAATTTACATATCCAAATAGATAAGTAAATTGCTCATATCAGGCGAACATCAGCAGGTAATTTCCTGATTGCTGACATTATCAACAGTTAAACTGCTGATTGTTGATATCGTGAAGAGATAAATTGCTGATACCAAATATAATTGCGTTTTAGAATGATAAAACAACAAAACACTCATATATATTTGCAATTTTTCATTTAGTATACACCTCTAGCGTCGTTGTTTCGCTTACGATTCGTGGATGGTTAATGGCAAATGAGCTCTGAACTATATAGACGAACAACAATGAATATTAATCTTCTCTAGGCATCCGGCGTGAAAAGCAAACGAACAACAATGAATACGGCGGATGAATCAACGAATTCGATGTTCATCCGAGCCGATAGTGCAAATTCAATACAGCTTCCTAACAAATAGCTTTTTTTTTCTCACCGTTCCATCTGATGTATTTTTAAATGATAGAATGTGCTATTAGTCTTTTTTAATCGTCTATAAATGATGCGCGTGAAAAAAAAATTACAAATCCACATGAAAATATTATAAAAATTCGATGTTCTTTTTTTTCGATTTTTCATTCAACAATAATCGTTACGAAAATTCACCTAAACATTTTGCATATTATTTTCTTTATTATAGTATCAATCCTATATGATGACTATAAATAATTCATATAGTTTAGATTTTAAAGAATGGAGTTTTTTTTTTCAAATTTTTTAAAGCAATGGTTTCTATACGTCAAATTTCTTCGCGTTTTTTTTTTTTTGAATGAAGATTACATTTTTTTTTTATTTTTCGTTACTTTCCTATATGAATGAAATTGTGAATATTCAAGATAATTGTATGAAATGGATTTTAAAAAAAAAACTTTATTCCAATGAAATATTATCAACATTGAAAAAAATTTTATTAAAAAAAAACAGAAAGAATACAATGAAAAATTCAATTGTACAACCTAAACGGATAGCTGAAACAGTAAGCATATCGATATCGCCTGTGAGAAAAAAAAAAGAATGAAAGGAATAGAATAGAATAGAATAGAATAGAAAATAGAGCAGAAGAATAGTGGCTGGTGCGATGTGGAGGTAAATAACGCACTCAATGTGGATATAACTATAGTTGGAAAAATTTTTAGTGTCGCAGAATAAGCAACACGGGTACCATAAGTGAAAACATTGAGGCGAATATTGGAGCAACACCGTTCGTTTTGCCCTGTACGAGATTGACCAATTGCTGCAGACCCTCCGTTTGGAAAAGTCTCTGAAGTAATTTCTCCCATTCGGCCTTCTTTTGCTCGAACGTTTGACCCACCTCTGATTTCAACTGCAATGTCGAAAATTTTTTATTTCAACTTGATTACAACTTGATTACAACTTGCTAGCATTAGAAAATCTTAATAATAATTATAAAATTGGCATTTACAAGTAAAGAAAATCTAATAAATAAAAAACGCTAATAATATTTATAAAAAGGCATTTACTTTTGTTTATGAACATAAAGTTCGGATTCTATCGGATAATATCGTAATAATCGTCATAAAACATTAACAAAATATGAAATGTTTTATATATTCGACATAATAATAAATTCGCCAATCGAAGCGATATGAATAAAGCAAAAATTATTCACTCTTATTAATTCAAAACATAAATAAATCTGAGACAAATTCTAATTTCGTTTTAATGATTTTTTTATTCGGCTTATTAAATAATCATAACACTCTTGAATGGCGTTTAATATATATATGCGAGTATATATATATATATATATATATATATATATATATATATATATATATATATATATATATATATATATATATATATATATATATATATTATATATATATATATATATATATATATATATATATATGCGTAGTTGCGAGTCGACTTTTACGCATTCCTTCTTTACTAACAGTTATGCATTATATAATGGAAGGGCAAAAAGAATTTTTCAATAAAAAATCCATAATTTTCGTTGATTTATCGAAAGAATTTCAATTTTTATATACAAATATCTTTTTTTTTCTAAATTCTCAACACGTTAGATTTTCAACAGTAACGATAATAAACTTTCATTACTTTTAGACATGAAAATTGTTAGCATTAGATGCGATTCATCGAATTTCTTAAGTATATCAAATTTCGGCTATCTCAATTATTGTATTACTCTTGCATACGATGAAGTTTCCAACATCAGCCTTTACTTAGATCCTCAAAGGATTCAAAAAAAAAAAAGAAACTTGCTATATAGGACGACAATTTGAAAGCTCGAAAAGATGCTAATTTAATATCGCATCCTTTGTGAAAATTTTTAGGTTTTACTAGGAAATCTGGATTATCCACCTTGAAATGAGTTCCCGGATGGATTTATTGATATTTTATGAGAGATGATGATAGCTGCAATAAGTATTAAAAGTTTGATTTAGAAGCGTTTTAGATGAAAGACGTTGCAATGCGTTCTCGAAGTAATATGCAAATAAAGCAAACAACTTTCGATAAATGCAATTTCATTTATCATTTCAAAAGTATTCTCCAAAAAAAAATTATTCATTAATTATTAGCTAATTAATTACATTAACAATCAATTATTCTAATAAATAAAAGAAAAGTTTCATTTAAAAAAAAATTTTTTTTAAATTTTCAAATGAAATAAAAAAAATTTTTTTTAAATTTTCAAATGAAATAAAAAAAAATTTTTTTTTAAAATATTAGCTTCAATTAATAAAATGATAATATTGAAATGAATATTAAAAGAACTCTTTCGATGATAATTAAATATATAAAAATTAGGTTACCATTACTATTTTAATAATTAAATAAAATATTTTTAAGAATATTTTTTGAATAAATTTGAATTTATATGAAAAAAATTTTTTTTTGAATAAAATAATAATGAATACTTTTTTTTTGTAACATTTCTCGAGTATAATTTCAATAATAATAAAATAAACAAATACCTTTTGTTGAAATTGATCAACTTCGCCACTCATCTCATCCACTTTATCTAATGCCGTTTTTTGTGCGTCACTAGCGATTGGTCTTAGAGATGCGGCTTTTTCTTGAATTGTTGCTAAAAGGTCTTTCACTCTTTGTACGTTCTTCTCGAGTTCCTGAAAATCAAATTTACCAAAAAAAAAAAAAAAATTCCAAAGAGAAAATATCAATACAAATTTAGTTTTGTAGGATGCAAATAATAAAACTTCATCTTAATTAGCATATTAGCTGCTTTATTTGCGTGAAATTATTTGCATATTTTCTGACGGATTTATTAAATTTTCGATTGTTTTCATTTGTACAAATATAGCAATCATAATAATACAACGAAATACACTAAATAAATCAAATAAACTAAACAATTTCAACAACATTTTCTCATAATTTTATCACTTCAACTATCCAAACATTCATAGCATAGAGAGGAAACTTCCGCTTGATCAACGCCAAAAAAAAACTTAAAACTTATTGTCAACTTATGCGCTCAAATTAAAACTCCAACGTTATAGTACTCTAAGAATAATCGTCTTTTATAGCAATTCCAGAAATATTAACAGCCGTTGCGGATGTCTCTCTTAATTTTGATTTTCAAAATGTTTAAGGGAATGCCAATGCTCTCTTTATTAAATATCAAGCAGCTTGTATCCCCCCCCCCCCCAAATGATTCACATCGAAAGAATCTCATCCAGAACTTCATGTTGAAATCTTTTACACGTCAAAAAAAAGCCATTTGTTACCTGCAGCATTTTTCGCCAATTTCCGCCTATTTTGATAGGCGGAAATTGGCGAAAATATATGTGAAAATGCTAAAGAAGTAAAAAACTTCATCCTCCATTGCCCCTCTTCGTCGACTCTCTCATTTTCTCTACATTTGTCAGCTACCTGCTTTTAGCGTATTTCTAAAATTCGAAGTGCATTTCTCGAATTATTTCCCTCAATTGTTCAATTCTGATGCTTTTCACTTCACGCAAAAATTCGATGGTGAACGTATCGCGAGCAATCGCATATGTTATGTATACGAGGAAGACGTCGATTTGCCGATCGAATGCCAACCGATTCGTCGTGAAAATACAATTGTTGAGGTGAAATCGACGAGCAAGAAGGGATAAGAACGTTTATTATGATAGATGAGGGAGAAAAACGGGGAATAAGGAATAACTGCACGAGGCAGTAGAGAAGGAAGCAATTAGATGGAAAAAAAGAGGTAACGATTGAAATGCGTCAAGGACGTCAAATTAAAACCGCTGTGCATTCTCATAACACTCTTTCCAGCGTATACCTCAAAAAAGTTGGGAGTATTATAAGACGTATTTTTGTGAACTTGCAATAAGAAATATACAGTGATACGTCCCAAGTCAAGAGACTTTGAATTGTTTTGTTTAGTTGACGAAGCGTACTTCTTTAAGTTCTGGCTTATGCAACTAACATTTGAAAAATTAATCTTCGCGATGGTTCAATCGTTACAGAACCCATCGGGAAAGCGAAAGGTTGCGGGTTCGATTCCTGTTGTGGACGTGATATTTACATATGACTGTAAGCGGAGAATGAGGTGTGTTCCATCTCTGCACTAGTTATGAGACATTGTCGTTTAAAAGAAATTGCAAAATGCAATACAAATGTCATCTGATGAATTTATCAATTACTCTGAGACTTTGTTCGGTAATGAAAATAATTAAAATAGTCTCACATCTATTAAAAAAAAAAACTGATTCTCTATCTCCTTTTTCCAATTATTTTCAAAAATACTTCTTTCTTGAATGCAATTCAACGCTCCCATCCTCCCTCCCCCTCCCTCTCCTAAAAAAGCCCACATAAAGTAATAAAATCGTTAATAAGCTTGCTTTCCTATCTAAACAAATGAATAACAAAGATATTTGAATAAAATATAAAAAACTATAAAGGCTCTAAGGACGAATGCTACTATGAATAGCAGAAATCGGTGAAATTACTGCCGAAGAAAAAGATTAGCGAAAAAAAAAATCGATGAAAACTCTTTAAAATTTTAAAATTCATATGCTATCATTTTATTTTATCATGCATAATTCTCAAATTAAAAAAAAGAAAAAATTCAATTCCCGAAATATTTTCCCCCCAAATAAGTGATTATATTTTTGCATTCATCATAAAATATGAAGGAGGAAAATGTTTGCGTCGAAAAGGAGGAAAAATTTAGGAATTGCGCATATTTAATCGATGGAGGATTATTTTCCTGAAGAGTAAGTATATGCATAGTAAGTGATCCTTACATCGGAGCAGTCATCTGCACACAAATTTCGATATGTTAACTGAAGCATGAGAAGTGCGCTATCGATTTGTCGTATCGCAAATAACATCACATTATTAGCAGATATCCATGACTAGCATTATTCATTCCCAGAATATGCCTATTGCTTTGCAATGAACGATAGAGAGCCATAGAGATGCTCTATGATATAAGTATTGAGATTATTGATATAAATATAACTGTATATAATATTACCTCATAAAATTGTTTTAAACAAATAATTCAGAAGTAATTTCAATTTATAACACTCTCTCAATAATTGAATTGCTCTAAGATATGCAAATTCCAAAGATATGCAAATAATTCTCCTATTTTTCTATGTAATGACATAACTCTTCTCAAAAAAAAGAAAAGAAAAATTAAAAAAAAAAGAGGTAAGTTCAATGAAATTAACCGATTCATTATTTGCGAAGAGTGATTTGAAATCATTGAATTTATTGCTGAAGAATTCGCCAACATCCGATGCGGTACCTTTAATATCGTCCAATATACCACATTGTGCTAGAGCAATCAATCCACATAGCAACAATACCTTCAGCATTCTTCCCACTGAAAAACAAATTATTAAAAAAGAAATTCAGAAATTTCAACAAATAGATTTTCTCGTTGATAAATGATAAAACAATCAGAGAATAGAATATTATTATTGTGATAGAATCTAAACAATAGATAGATTTTAGAATAATAAAAAAAAATTGTAAGTGGAAAATTCTTAACAATGATCACCTAAAAAATCTTATTGATTTAATAAGATGCTAGGTGGGATAAGTGGAAAAATCCTTTTAAAGCATAACACTAAGAGTTGAGTTTAGAGATTAAATGTTAAGAGTTATGACAAATGCGCCTAAAGTACGAGAATTATTTCAATCCTCATCTTCGACTCTTTCCTTCCCATTCCTCTCAATTCCCCTACCCCCTCTCTAACTCCATAGTATTCGGAGAGAATATGACCTGTCAAATGAACTGTTGAAGTAACTATCACAATGGAACAAATAGTGACCATAGAATCGCGTAACATTCACAATGGGACATTCAAAAGTTTCGTTCCTCCCGGTAGCTCATCATGAACCAGGTTAAATCGTTGCTGGAGTGGAGTACCAAAAAAGTTTATGGTATAGATGAAGTTTTCCAGCTGTAGTGTTTAGGAATTAATAGATTCATCATTGATAGCTTTACAATATATGGAGAAGTGCTTTTCTTGATAAGCGACACATGAAATGATCATCCAGCAAAATGACTTATAGCTGAATCCGGTTATCGTTGGTACCTTAATCACTTCAGCACGTAATGTATTCCGCTTAAACCAACGTACGTATATGAGGAGTGGAGGGGGGGAGGGGGAAGGGGGAAGGCAGGAAGAGGAAGAAGGGAGAATTACATAGAGACAAACAACATCTTCCTTTCAAATATGTACAAAATTTTTGCTGAATACAGCTTCAATCAATGAGATGCAATTCGAAATACAAAAAATTCATTTCAGTTTCAACGCAAAATTCGACTCATGCATTTCGAAGTGAAGAGAGCATTCCTTCGGATCGATTATTTTCGCCAGTACCATTAACCACCAACAATGCGTCAAGTGATGTGGGGGGTCCTCTTTATGACGATAAAATATACATTCATAGACATCACCAACATACATAATTCATAGATTCATAGATAATAATCAACAGTTTCTATTGAAATTGTAATTTAAATCAATAATACATTATAAATCCACATTATTTATTCGTCTAAATTCCAATAGCGAATAGGTAACCATCAAATTCATCGAAATAAGGATATTTGAATAAATTTATAATATGCAAATTTTTTTGATTAGCATAACAAATTTTCAAATATTCGGTATTTATGATAAGTTTAGGATTTCTATAAAGCGCATCACGTATTTTCATGCAAAGCGCATTAAGCATTTTTTTAAAAAATGCGTTTCGACCACGTAAATTTGATCGTGTTGATGGAGAACAAAGGTAAACGAATGCCCGAATGGGAAAAAAAAAACATTTTTGATGTAATCAATTTCTTGTCATTACATTACTCCGACAATATTTTTATTCACAGTAAAGATGCGATGAATCAACACCTCCTATACAACTGCACTTTCAAATTCCCTTCAATCTCTCTCATTCTTCTCTCTCTCTCTCTTTTTCCCCCTCCCTCATATCTTTTCAATCGTATTTGTAAGTATCTACTCATTAAGCGGTATGTGATATCCTCAACTGATATTTGCACGATAATCCGCACGATAAAGTTGTGTTATATAAGATTGTAGCTAAATGGTGATGAACTTGTGATGCGCGTTCAATGAGCCTGGATAACCGCACAAAGCAGATTCCTCAATTGGCTGTAGGATATGACAAAACTTAAAAATACCTTTCATCTATATTTCAATTTCAGAATTTTGTTGCACAGTAGGATAGAAGGAATTATTGAAATATTCCATAAATATAATATTATTTCTATGTACTATTTATTTTATCGTTTTAACGCCCATCTAAAATATTTCAAAGAGTAAACAACCCATTGGATTTCTTCGAATGAATATTCGCATAATGAATTGTTAGATGTAGATGATATTTCGAAAATAGAACGAATCCTGTTTTGTTGTATCATTCAATTGCTTCTAAGATATTTATTAATAATGAAAAAAAAAAGAGATAAATGCATAATTCTACTCTAAAATAGCGAAAAACGCAACATTTGATTTTTCGATAAAGAGAATGAAGCTATTGATAAGAGAAATCAATGCGATTATTTTCATAGAAGAATTGATTTGTAGGATTACTTTGCGAATTACTTTGTATCAATTTTATTAGGAAAATTAACGAGTTCAAATCAACTGAAAGGACAATAATCGATTAGACGATATATATCGTTGTGACCATTCAAACTAAGTGACCATTTAAGTGACCATTTCAATTAGTTGATTAAGCAAAAAGTTGAAGTAATCTAATTTTTTTTTTTTTTTTTTTTTTTTTTACTGAGGAATCTCTTTTACTACCCAGTTGTTCGGTTTTACTTTAAAGCTTCATTAACTGAATTGTGGAAGAACGACTCTGTAATGAAAAGAGGTAAAACATAGAGAACCCTGGAAAAAAAAGTGAAATAATAAAAATAAAATTCAATATTTAATCGATCATCTAGAAATAAAACACAACAAGCAAATAAAATAAGAGCATAATTGAAAAAAAAAATAAATGAAAATATAGCTGATAGAGGGAGAAAAAAAAAACTCATTTTATAAAATAAGTGAATATTATTATTCAATTGATGGAATATCTCTAAGATTTATATTGAGTGAAATTAAAGATTTTGAAAAAAAAATTGCTTCAATTTGGAAATTTTCAATTTCATTTGAATTTGAAAAAAAAAATCTGGAAAAAGGTGTGTTTTTTTTTTAAATTTAGAAAATTTAATGAAAAAGATAGAAATTTTAGAGGGAATAAGTTGAATTAGTGGAATAGAAAGAGAAAAAAAATTGCACTTTATCGATGAGCTTGTTTTTATGACGTAAACAGAGTAGATTTTTGCCGATTTATTCGTTTTTGCCTCAATTTAGAGCGCTTTCTATCGATTCGCCTCCATCTGTGAGAGTTATTTCTTACTCGATACAAAGTAAAATTACTATCTTCAATTCAATTCAATAAATGAGTGGAAAATCTAAGCAATGACCACAACAAGATCCATAATTCTAATGCTTGTCGCTTCATTTCATAAGGTGAGTAATTGATACGAACACGAATTCAATGAATAAACTAATTGGCTAATTACTGCAATAGCAAATTTAGGCGATTTGGACAATCGAGTGAAGTAAAGTAAATTGGCCTAGTCATCATATTGGCTATGAGTGAATTTAGAAATAAAGCCTAATGATGTGTTATGCAAAAATCGACAAAACAAAAATGCAAATAATATATAGTGAATTGATGAAAAAAAAAAAAAGAGTGTGCGCACTTGTAGTGTTTTATACAATAAAAAACAGTGAACTGTTCAACGCTATAAAAGTGGGAAATTTTCGAATGCAAAGAGATGGAACAAAGTGGGCGATTTTTCAAAAGGAACCGGTTCTTACTCCACTCTTAATAACGCTGACAATTAAACGAGCAAAAAAAAAATATACGGCTTACGTTCAAATGAATACCTGAATACCTATCAAAGATCTCTAAGACGTATAGGGAATGACGCTTATATTGCAATATCTATTCGTTTCATAGATAGATGAATTATGCATAAAATATTTTTTAAAAATTTTTATTTTATTAAATTTTAATGAGGAATAATTATCGCTAATAATTAACAAAATATATGAGATAGTAAAAGATTTAGAAACTATTGAAGAAATTTTTGAAAACAATTCTTTGATAATTTCAAAAAAAAAAAAATTGAAAATATGATTGAATAATATTAGATATTGAAAAATGCGTAAATATTTGTAAAGGATAATTTCTTAAATAATTTAAGTATAATTTAACCGATACGAATAGGAATAGCAATGATGAGGACAACCATAAATGACAAAAATAAACTATGTTAAAGTTTTACATAATTTTACCCATTGCAATTTTGTTGAGGATCCGTAATAACGCAATTCTATAACCTAATATACGCATCTACCTATTCTATCTCCGACCCCCCCCCCCCCCCCTCCCACTTCTCCTCCACCTTCCCTTTCAGCTCCCTTCTTCCTCGTCCGATTCTGACGAGCTGTGGCATCGAATCGAGCTAATATTTCGTGAGTGCGTGTTGAACTAAGCAATTTCTGAGAACACTATTAGCCAAAAATCGATGAGGAAAAGACGTGACACAAAGCTGATTGCATTCTAGTTGTACTTTTCACCCATCGCAATAGATCACTCCCTCTTTCGATAAATAAGAGAGCAAATGAGTCGGAAAAAAAAAAACAACGTCCAAGAGAAAAACGTCAATTAAAAAACCAGATAGGGGGATTTAATAGCGCGATACGATAGTGACATTTTCGAATTTATTAATCGCTTATTAATTTTGTCCAAAAAAAGAGATAAAATTTAAGCATTTATAAGGTTTGTTAGATTTTCTTCTAGTATGGACCACCATAATAATAAAAGCATTGCTCGAATTTCTCTAACTATAACTTCATGTATTAAAAAAAAATATTTGAAACGATGAAAGTCTTTTTTTTCACTAAAATCAAAATTTTCACTTAATTTGCAATCGAAATTCGATCGTCGTAAATGAAAAAATCAAACGTAAACAATTGTATACGAAACAACAAACTGATACGTCGACATTAGTATTGAAATAACTGAAGCTGTTCATAGTTGTGCATTTATTCGATTATTTTTATCGATTTCTTTTGCAATTTTGACTTGTATTTTCTATGATTTTGATCACTTTATGCGTTACATTTGAAAGTTTTTTTTTCGAGGTTTCTTTGATGATGGTCTTTGATCTAAGTGAGATGTGATCTTTGATCTCAATTTGATGCAATAAGATATATTAGCAGCAAAATAAACTTTTAAATTTATTAAGACGAATGAATTTAGATTTAATAAAACTATTTAATAAAGCTATTTGTATAATATTACGATGAAGTTATGCTTCAAGAGATGGTGTGCTTTATAGATCATTATTATTCATATATTTAATGGCGGTCCTCCCTTCTCCCCCTCCCCCCCCTCCCCTCCCCACCATCCTTAAACGGCCCTATTTACTCAACTGGTGTCTCCATATATCATCTATACACTCAATAAATTCGTTGAACGTCTCTTGAGCGAAAGCCATATCGTACATTCAAATACTTGTAACCAGATCACTGGAGCGGATTGCATAGTTTCTGTGAGGAGGACAGGATTGCAACGTCTTTGTGGAGGGAATTGCAACGTCTATGAGGAGAGGATTGCATCATTCCATTTTAAAAACGATCGAATAACTCTGCAGTTATGTTATGATAACTCAGCAGTTATGATCGACGTGCAGCAGCTACGTATACCCAGATAGTAGGTTCAACGGTCTTCAAAAGGTCACATAGAGTCAATAATGTCTCATGCAATCAAACAAGTACATAACCAGGCTACTTTGAATTAGGCTCTGATGCTATATCACCCAGTCTAACAAGTACATAAAGAGGCTGTTTTAAATAGGCTCTGATGTTTATAGTACTGAGAGCTGCTCAACGAGTAAGAGATATATCCAATCGTTTGTTGTATGCAGCATTGATTCATTGGGCAACGACTAAAACAACGTTCACAAACAAGCCCTAATATGGATTACTGAAATATGCAGTTTTCATATGGTAAGTAAACAAAAGGTCAAATTTGTTTTTTTTGGTAACAAAAGGTCAAATTCGTTTTTTCACTAAATAAAAGGTCAAAATCGTTTTTTTTACTAAACAAAAGGTCAAATCCATTTTTTTAGTAAACAAAAGGTCAGATTCGTCTTTTTGAAAGAATGTTGACGTCGGAATTTTATTTCATTGGAAAGGAAGATATTTTTGACAGCTGTGGATAGTGTAATGTGCATGACGAGTGATGCGGAGAATATGCCAACGTACTGTGTATGAAAATTTTGCCTCTCTAACAAATGTATAGCGTAATTCTTTGAAGAGAAACCCCTTTTCGAGAGACTCAGAAAAGAATTCGGTCCTCCTTGTGTGGAAATAATTCCTTTTGATTTTTTTCTTTTTTTTTTTTGAAATGAAAAACTCAATAAAATTTTTCAATTTTTTATTCTAATTTTTCAATTTCATTTATAACTAGTATCCTATAAAATATTTTCACATTTATCACCTTATTTCCTAATTATTTATCATTTCAACCGCATCTAAATATAGGTTTAACCAAACTTGATCATTCAAAAAAAAATCTATGTAATAGCAGCCGAATTATATCAATTTTTTATTGCTACTCAAATACTAAAAAAAAAAAATAAGCGAAAAGCATATTAACAAGCGCATAGATTCATTTTAATTTTCTTTTTTGAAAATATTGCATTCTAAGCTTTCAAGCGGCTTTAATACTTCTAAAGAGAGTACATATAAGTTCAAATATAACCTATCCGATTAACACTAGCACATCTCATCACCATTGCTAATACTCAACAACATATATTTACGCATCATACATTTGTGATCATAACCTCTCGAAGTTATCAATTCTTTACGAATCAATCCATTGCATCTTGAAGTCAATTAGGAAAATTTGCAAAAAAAAAAAAACTCACTATAATAAAGTAAAAATTTGAAGGAAGTCGAAATTTATTTTTCCTTTCGAAATGATAATCTCAAATTCCAATTTTATTTCGATTAACCTATTTTGATGTGAATTATTAAAAAATAATTTCTTTAATAAATTGCTAAAATAAAAAGCTTTTATTGCAAAATTTTTTTTCTTGCGCATTTAGATATACGATATTTCGTGTCTATTATGGATGAAAATTCATGAAAAATGCCATCTTTCCCATTCATCGCATAAGAACTTTTGCTTCTTTTTTTTTTAATGTTGAGCAGGGATTACATTATAAAAGTTTGTTGTTGAGCATTTTTATAAACAACGATGAATTCATTGCACGAACTATCGATGCTCAACTGATAAGATATCAAAGAGAGTTTCTTTTTTCCCATGATTATCACTAAATCTGAGAGAAGATGATGCCCGCTATGCATGTGAACGATTCTTAACAACAACATAAGTGAAAATCAACGCTGATTTCAAATATCAATGACCCGATCCGTATACGTCTAACACATTTTTTTTTTCGTAAAGTCCAATTTAGGCTCATCTAGAATTTTTAGGAAAATCACCTTTAGACGAGAAACGAAAGCAAAGCCTGCAAATGTGCGCCGATCGGTCCGCAAATGTGATCGGAACGTTCGATATTCCGTTTGCTGAGCAGATGCTTTACCAACTCAACTGTCACGAGTGCTTTTGAAACGTTTGTCAACAATTGTTGCTTAAGTCTCATCATTTGTATTGTGTGCATTTAATATGACGGACTTGATGAACGCGTAATGCAAACAATTGTGTATGATACAACCAACATCACATAAGACAGATTCATATAGATATACTTTGTTGAGATCATAGGATAAGGACAATTTTTCAGTTCATTGATAATGTTTTTCATTTACGATCAAATCGTTGAGAAATTTTTTGCAAAAAAAAAACTTATTTTTCTAGAATGCATTCAAAAATTCAACCATAACAGAACATAGAGATAAAGCTTGTATTAAAATTTAAAGAGAATGGAAAAAATGATTAACTCCACAAAAAAAAAGAAAACGGAGAAAAATATAAGAAAGAATGTTTGCTAAGAAAAAATAAAAATATTGGTGATGTCGGAAAAAAAAGAAGAAAAAGAGTATAAAATAAAAGCGAAAAAAGCAACAAATTAATCAAAGATTGATATTTTCGAGCATAATTCATAACGGGAACTTTTTCATTTCTAATAAAATAAATTCTTCTAATAGTGACCAAATCTGAAAACAGTATTTTATCAATTGGCTTCCGGCTTTCAAACGTGTTACACCAAAAATAATCGCCAAACATTAGCATCTTTTTAATATCAGTGGATAATAACATGGACTTATTTTATTCAATATATGATGGAAAACATACCATAAGCAAGCTAGGAATAAAAATCGAACCCCAAGTCTTGAAATAATATCTAGATTCTTTGTCACTACGCTATATACTTTACTTTTATCTTCCAGTGAGTACAAGTGAAGCAAATCGTTCCAACGAACGCTTCATTTTTGAGCACTAAAATTTCAGTGAGGTTGGGGGGGGGGGGGGGAGGGAGGGAGGGTAACGGAGGAGTTGCGATGCCAAAAATATTCATAAAGGATAGATGAAGAACATCAACGAAAGATTTTTAAATTTTCGCTGAAGAAAGTAATCAACAAGTGAAATTGTAGTGGCATATAGCACAATAGTTGTCAATCGATCAAAAGCTCTCTTTGTGCTGTCAATCGTAAAGCCGTTTGAAGCTTACAAAAAGTTATCCCAAACAAATCAACACCCAATACTAAACATTCCATATCAAATAGAATTGTTATCGAATTTGATATATATGTTATTGATAAATTGTGCATTGATTTAATCAATGTGTTTATTTCATTCGTTAGCTTTAACAGCGAAGAAACACTTCTATGCATTCGTATTTTCCCCCCCCCCCCCCCCCCCATATTCTCAATAAAACAATCCATATTTTGCAGATTTTCCATATCAAATAAGAATTTCGAGATGTAAACGTCAATCTTTTTCTCAGTTAGATTTGTTGAAAAAATTTTCAAAATTTTACCCATTTAGTTTAATGGCGTAAAATTCAAAAGAAAATTCTAGAAGTTTTATCCCTTTTTTCATTACAAAAAAAAAATCTTCATTTTCAAATTCCTATTGAAACATTGAAAAAAAAAATTCAACTCTTTATTTTTTTTTCTTTCTTTCACTCATTCATTTGATAGCGAGGATCGACGAATGCGTCTTAAAAAATAAAATGAGTAATCGTTGTGGTGTACTTGTTTGATACTTTTAAATTCCTATTGACAAGATTGGTGTACGCTAAAATGGTTGCTGTTCTATTAGTGAATTGATTTTTCTTATCTCGAGGGAATACTAGCATCCTTAGACGTTTGGAACTCGCTTACAAAGAAAATGGATATGCTAAAATTTTTTCCATCGCATTGTGCAGTTAGTTTTTTTTTTTTTTTTGAATAATAGCCTATGGGGATTTTTTTTGTAATATTCCCATGCGAAAAAGTTCATAAGCTATCAGCAATAAAGTTTTTTTTTTAGCTGTTTTCAGCGGAAATCAAGAAACCTGTAATCATAGGACTTAACAAACGTGATCTTTCGCGATGATAAGATCCTATCATGTAGTCGATAACGGACAAGATACTTGTGCAAGGTTAAACATAGATACCTGACCATTAACCTGTTTAAATTTGAATTCAGCCATTTGATAATGACTGACGCAAGCAAATTAATATCAAGGCCAGTGATTGCTGAACTAAAATAAATAAGCATAAAATAGCAACCGGCCATATTTAGTGCTCCCACAAGAAAAGTCGGGAAATATATTTGAATAAAATATAAACCGATTTAAATAAATTTTTCATATATTTTTATTAGTTGTTGTTTTTATCGAGAGAACTTGAATAGTAGAATCATTTCATATTCAGCAGTTATTCATGTGATGCTGAATTATCATTAATTCCGTCTTCTAAATTTTAAAGTATAAGCACTTTCATCATTAGAGAATAAGCTTAGCTTCAATAAGAGTAAAGGTATGGAGAAGGTAAGTGAGCCGACTGATTACGGCTATTGAATCTCCTAGTTAAAGATCCAGAATTATAGGAGAAGCAAAATTCATTTCCATAGATCGCACATGTATGCAACTACATAGTCAAACAATCAGACTATGAAAATGCAGAAGAAAAAAAAAAACCTAAACCTATAAGTTTGGGAGAAGTCGATGACGTGGGAAAAATTTCTCGCCAAATACACTCAAGAAAAATTACCTTCAAACATCAAACGCTAAAGCAAAAAAGTTTTTTTCAAATGGCATTAAGTAAACATTACAGAAGTTTATATGATAAATAAATTTAGTATCGAATAAATTGGCAAAATAACGATTTCAATATTGGAAGTTAAATAAGTGGAAAAACGCATGAAGTAGGCTAGTACGATGCAAGTGCTTTTTAGCTCCTATCGCTCTTCAGCTACTCTCTCTCTCGTCAGTTCAGCCGATTCCCGAAAGTCCCAACAAAAAAAAAAAAAAAAAAAAACAGGTGGAAAAGCGCGGCAGATAAGCTAACATGATATGAACCTTTCCATCCTATTTATTTGACCAACCGAAGTAAGTCCAGGAAAAGCGTACGAAAAGAAAAAGAAAGCAAATAATGAAATTTACGTAGTAATATATTCATGTTCTCATCGAATCGACCGCTACAACAAATCTTCAACAAAAAAAAGCATAAATATATATATATATTTTTTGAGGTTCTATAAATCAGATTTCTTAGCTCTAGCTATAAGGGTCCCTGAGCTCAGGTAATTAGTTACCTGACATATAAAGAAACACTCATATATTAACATATATTGACAAGTGTATACGCACAAATATGAACATTTCATAAAACGTTGAAGCAAATAAAAAGCACTTGTCAATATGCGAAACAACAAGTAGACAAGATTTTATAGAAGGAACATATCGTTAGCATATAGGCGCACATAAACTTATTGACACCCTCCTGATCGCTATGAAAGAAAATAACCCTAAGATAGAACTCGTTGCAAATAGATTAAATGGGTGCTGCAGCCGTGTGTCAGCAACAACGGACAACCGATTCGACATTGCGTAAACAGCTGCAGAAAATACACGCAATATGAAAGCAAAAGAAGGCGGGGATCATTGCGGGCGGAGCATATTGCCCGATAATTGACCAATCGAAACCACTCGTGTAAATCACACACAACCATGTTCGCCAAATTCATCCATAACAGTTTTTTGATAATGAAAAAAAAAAGAGAGAGAGAAAACATCTGAAGATCGTAATTACAGTAAAATCATTAAAAAAATTTCTTAGAAATTTTATGATATTTTATAAGGAAAATGAGATAAAAATACTTTGGCTATTTTTTTATTAGGCGATATTCGTCGCTATAATTTTGCATTCCCCCCCCCCTCCCCCCCAAAAAAAAAGTTTAAAAAATTCGGACAGAAAAAGTTTACAATCAATAAAGAAATGAAAAATTTCTATATGAGGATTTTCTTGTTGTAATACTTTTAAAATAAACAATTTTCGTTTTTTATTTTTTTTTATTTTTTTTTTTTGCAATTTTTTTCCTGCAGTTATTTTTTTTTTCTGCAAATGCAATCTTTTTCTCTCTTCAATTGAGAATAAAATGTTGAAAATATTCTTTTAATAAGAATCATGTAAAATTTTCCACTCCAACTAGACGAAGCGTACTATCGTTTAGAAGTGGAAATTCGTTGCCTTTTTGAGTGGTCCAGATTTGCTAGCTAGGTGGTCGGGCAATGGTCTCCTCCGATCGCTAATATTTTAAAATAAACTTATCTTCAAACACTTCATTCTTAATCACGCCATCTTTCCGAACATCATTCAGCAAATTCCCATGATGTGGAGCATTGAATGATTAGCTTCTTCTGCTAATTGTCTAGATGAATGCACTTATTAACAATCGGCTTTTAACGCATATAAAATTTCGTTCAAGATTTGCCTAGAAAGCGGAAATCTTGTGACATAAATATCCGAACGCGAATACTGCAACAATTTATGATCACAAGTTAACTCTATATATAATTATAAATTGAAATGAATTATTCAGCATATTTTCATTTATATTCTTCTCTTATGGCTCGGCACTATAGTAGTCTCATTTTCGAGCAGCGTTGAATTCAGCAGATTGATTGCTCTACATGCGAATTAAACACTATCGAGAGAAGAGATTAATATTTAGCCAATGTGCCACTTATCATGAGATGGTCTATATTTGCTAATCTGGACAACATTCCCACTAGCTCATTGTTCTTAATTAGCTAGCCGAGAAACGATACTCAAAGATATTTATGACAATTTCGTATTGTAGTTTGCATAATTGTATTTAACTATAAATGGAAAGAAATTTACTGATAGAAATTTTACATGGCGTAGTAATTTGAATAAAAGTAGCTTATAATTTCTACAATTGTGATTATATATATCATATAATAATGTGATATATATATATATATATATATAATATATATATATATATATATATATATATATATATATATATATATATATATATATATATATATATATATATATATATATATATATATATATATATATATATATATACAGAAGATCACAAATAACAATGGGCTTGTAGACACTCGAATTTTCTTCAAACTTTAACTTTCTTGGAAATTTCTTTTTCATTACATAGCATGGCCGCGTGCCTAGACAAAATTCGTTGCTGGGCAAAACCCGGTGAAAGGAACACGGAAAATTTTCGGAACATTTTTTTCCGTGGTTAACTACCAATCCAGGCACTCTGACTCTTCTGTGCTACCGAGCGCCGAAGGCACGAGTCTTTTATCTATTTTATGGACTTCTCTTTTTCCAGCGCCGAAGGTGCGAGTCATTTATCCATTTCATGGAATCCTGTCTTTCCGAGCGAAGGCGCGAGTCTATTATCCATTTCTTCGTCGCCGAAGTCCGTTAGCCATTTCTTCGTCTCCCGTCTTTCCGACTGCCTAAGGCGCGAGTATGTTATCCGCTTCTTCGTCTCCTGTCTTTCCTAGCGCCCACGGCGCGAGCCTTTTAACCATTTGCTGGTCTTTTCTCATTCCAGCTCCGAAGGCGCGAGTCCGTTATCCATTTCTTCTTCTTTTGTCCTTCGGTTCGCCGACGGCGGGAATCTTTTATCCATTTCCTGGTCTTCTCTCTTCCCAGAGCCGAAGGAGCGGGTCGTTTAGAAGTTTCTTCGTCTTCTGTCTTTCCGAGCGCCGGAGGCGCGAGTCCGTATCGGTATTTTCGTCCTCTATGTTTCCGAGCGCCGAACGTGCGTTTATGTCATCCATTTCTTCGTCTTCTGTCTTCCCGAGCGCCGAGGGCGCGAGTCTGTTGTGTATTACTTGGCTTATTGTCTTTCTGTGACTTGGTGAGTGTGTGATCTGTGAGAAAAGATGCGGGGGCGTGTCGGAGCGGCGCGTGCGTTGTCGTGCGCGTCCCTGATTTCTCCTATGTCATATTTCAACCCAGATGGACGAATTTTGATCCGGTTTTTGCAAAATACGTCGCGTAAGATGTGGAAAAGTGTGAGACGTGAGCAAGTGTGACACACGCTAGTTATATAAAGTCAGAACAACACAACTATCTACTTGTACATAAAGTGAAGTATCCGGTGTTAAGTATCATTCTCATTTAAGCACATCATTGAGCATATTTTTCCAACAGCGTTATCAGATAAAAGTGAAAAAATATTTGATAAAGTGTGAATTACATAATGATAATCTTTTCCGATCGTGATCTTTAATTTTACGTCTTATACTTTATATTACTAAAAGACAGAATCATATCGATAGAATGGAAAATAAATGCATTTCTAATAAGAGATAAAATCCACTAAAATGGACCTATTCAATGGTGTAAAAAACACACACACACATACAATCGCTTTACCAAATTACAAAAAAAAGGAAAAAATATAGAATAAAATAAATAGTTAATGATTAAGAAAGTTTCATCTTAAAGAAAGACTCATCTTCTACGTTTCCGACCTATGCGTAAGGAACGATTTTCTTATCGTATCGATCGATGAGTATGTCCTTCGGTTAGTATTTTTCCTCCTTTTCATATACAAATGCAATTGCATGGCAATTGCTGAAAATTGCTCATAGAGTTCTCGAAGGAAGACGAAAAGATAAAAAGCAGAAAGAAAATTCCGGCGAATAATTTACGACGAAAGAAAAGCACTAGAGAGGATAAAATCGACAGAAAGGAAATGAAAGAATGATTATGATATGATCGTTACGATAATTTTGAAAGAAAGTGCAAAAGAATTAAATTTTTTTTTCTTTCCTTCTTTTTTTTTTTTTTTGCTAAGTGGCAATATTTCTAAATCAATGAGTGAAGTAATAAACAATTGCTCTAACTGTGAAATATTTCTAACGTCCTTCTAATATCCTTCTAATATCCTTCTAATGTCCTTCTAATATCCTTAAATAAATCCGTCCTCCTCAGAATCTTATTGATCATCCTTTACTTAACCTCTAATAATATTTTTGATGCAAGTTATTATAAAATAAACTTCTGCCTTCAAATTTTGATATTTAAGGAAAAAAATTTTTTAAAAACTATTTTCGAAAAGTATCATTTCAATTAAATGAATTCTTCTTCATGTAGCGTTTCTTCTCCTTAACGCATCCAAACTATCAACATATACAATCAAGACTTTCTCAACTTTTTAATTCTATGAGGAAACGTGAAAACTTATAAAAAAAAAACAAGAAAGGATCGTCTAGAAAAAATAATCCAACTAAGGAGAAAAATATTCAACGAAGAAAACAGTTCGAGGAAGTTGGCGCATTTGATGCTAAAGTAATTAGAATACGATCAGATATATTAGAATGAACTATCGAATTTTTCGAAATAACTTTTTTTTTTCATTTTCAAATCGTTTACTTTAGTCAACACAAGTGAAAATTCAGGATTTTTTTCTTTTCCAAAAGAAGACATATCAATAAATTTTCTCCTTCCAATCATTTATCTTTTGAAATGTACTGTAGCATATTTGAGGTATTTTTTTTGAATGTTATTGATGTATTATTCATGTAGATTATTCATACATTCCTATGTCATCATTATGCTTTTTTTTTACATTTTAGGTCACTTCTGTCGACATTCCACTATATGTTGGCGAGTAAATTATAAAAGTAAAATCGGCAGTACTGAAATACATATCATCTATGAGTCCATTATCACTAGTATTTGTCTAGCAATCGTATGCTCTAGAAAGTATTATTCGATCAACGCTGAATGAGGGACTTGTAAGAAAAAAAAAGCGCAAATCGCCAACTTATCGTAAAAAAGATGAGTATTTTTTTTGCAATGTACTCTATAAAATATTACAATTCACTATCGATCGAGTTTTTTTATTTGTATATTAATTAAAATAATACGAAATGAATAAGTTGCCTGTGAAAAAAAAAATTTCCAAATGATTGAAAATTTTGTAGCGAAAAAATTATTGAAATTGGAAAATAATGAGAGTAATATGGAAATGTCCATAAAATAAATAAATTTAGATTAGCGATTGAAGCATAAGCAAATAGAATAAATACTCAGCGAAATATTTTGGTCTTAAGCGTTGATCCTTTCGTTGTACTTAGTTGGATGTGCACCTATAGAATAACTGACTCTATTTTTCCCTATCTTCCATCCATTCCTCTTTTGCTCGATGAAGATAGAAAAACGACTACATTCCTGACATCATCACTTTTCCATTCCTTCCATCTTTCGAATCCAATTTAAGTGGAAGAGATTAAATCGGAAAATTCAAATTTTTCATGAAGTGATTCGCTGTAAGACACAAAGTAGACGCTAAAAATATCGAAAATTTGAGAAATGTTGGAGAAAAATCGCTGCAAAAGCTTAAATGTTAGAAAAATTCGAGGTTCCGCCGAAGTAAATCCAGTGAGTTATTGTTAAAATCTAATAAGCCGCGAACGTTTATCATATTGAACACTAATTTTGGCATAAAATTTTTTCGTTGATAGTATTGATATGTTTTTGCATAAATAATAAAAATTTATGCACGAGCGCCTCAAATATTGCAAAAACAACAAAAAAAAAACATCGAATGCAATTCGTTGTCATGCATGCACGATGCAATACAATTGCAAAAATATATCTTTTATGCGCGTAATATGCAATCATTGCATTCCCCATTCTCAACTCCCTCTCTTTCTCGTTTTTTATTTCTCAGAGCAAAATTCACCACTTTGAAGCTTTTTACTTTAGGATTTTCGGGAAGTTGTTGAATTTCAAGACGATTAATCATTTGCTTATGATCACACATGACTTTCATCATTACGATAAATTGCTTTTACAACTTGAATTTCTTTTTTTTTTTTTGAATGTTTGCCCTTAGATAATTTAGTGTCAACAACATGAGTGCTCTAAGCGCTGTCATACTACCACCTCTCTATCTCAACTTACAAAAATAAATCCACTAGCATAGCCTACTTTCGGTACATTTTGTTCGATAAGCCCATGAATGCATTTGGCATATTGCGTGGTGGTGCCACGCAGTGAACGCAACGCTTTGCCTCTCGAAAAAAAAAACGCAATTTTCCACTCAGGTGACATTTTGTACCTGAAGCTATAAGCATAATCGAAACCGATGAATATTGCCGATCCTTACGAAAAAAACTTACTTAAATCAAAACCTCTTTTGCGGCTTTATGAATAATTGCTGTTCATACGGACCATATTGCTATTGAAGACGTGTTATCGAAAACACACTCATTGTAACTATTGACTTTAAACGCGTTCCGTGATCATCAAATAGTTCCTTGATAAACCTGTTCCTATTCGAATATCGCTTTTTTTTAAAAAACAACAAACAGTCTATGAATGTTCATCGAAAAATTAATAAAAATATTCCAATTAATGTTGAACAAAATATTTCTTTGTAATTTGGTGTAAATTTTTGTCGTTTAATTGTAATCTTCTTTTTTTCTTAATAACACTAAAAAAGAGGTTAACTTTCAAATAGCAAAGACGTTTATCTACAGAAGTAATTTGTTCTATTGTTAATGCATGGAATAATGATTATATATGTATATTTAAAATTATATAATATTTGTCTAGGTCGTTATCTGTTTCATTAGACGGCGGACGAATTGGCAGGCAGGTGGCAGACAAACTGCCAAACAGACAGACAAACTGCCAGACAGACGCACAAACTAGCAGAGACAGACAGACGTGTAAGCACACAACGAATAAGATGAATGAAAGAAAGACACCACAACACCTCACTTAGCAGAGAATGAATTCAATTTTAAAAAAATCATCGCATTTGCATTGTAAATTGAAAGCAGCTCGCACTACAGTATCTCCATTAATGTTGGAGAGTGAATGCTTCGCAAGATGCATTTAGAACAACTCTTTTTTTTTACAATTTCATAGCTCATGAGGAAATATCAAGGACATAAGATAGAGGGGGGGGGGGGGGAAGGAAGGGATAAAAGAAAAGTGCGGGGCACTATTTGTGCATTCTAATTCCATTCCTGGATTTTTTGTGGGCACATTCCTGGATTTCCAGGAATCGTCCTGGAAAACATGCATTCGAAAAGATTTCGTCAATCGGAATATCTCAAAAATATAATTAGTGACATCTCGCTGAAAATAGTCGCACAACTAGTGATTTCCACCGAAATCCTTTCGACGTGGAAATGAGAAACAAATAAAACGATTATAAGAAGAGAAAGATTAGAAGATAGTGAAGAGAATTGCTAAAATATTTCCGACTGCATTTTTTCGACCTCTTGGACGATATTCTTCGTGAAAAGGCTCTTTTTCCTATGAAATGAAGCGATTTTTATCGTTATTATAGGCACATGTATTTCTTAACGTGATCAGCTGCGCTGCCCATAGAGGAGTTAATTGAATTTTTGTGATGATCATAACAAGATGCTGCACCCAGCATGACATCAACCCGATAACGTATTTGTTTGCACGTAGTGGCGAATCTTTCGCTCATATATATACAAATTTAACAGTTGTCGTATCCACTAGATGGAGGCTCTTGTTCTTATGCAAGATATCCTTGAACTCCAGGCACCTTTTCGAACCTTGTTTTTTTGCATATGCATTTCAGAACGGAAAATCCTCTTCTCCAGAAATTTAACGATCTATGAGAAATCAGTAAGAAACATCAAGCTCGCAGCTTGGCGAATCGAATGCGACAGCGAATAGCTGATACCGTTCTCCCAAAGAAACTTAGTTGTTTGTTCAGTTGCTTAACAGGAGTAATCCAGAAGTCCAACGCAATGGATTAACTCACCGTTGAAGAAAATTTGTGTTTCTGATTGACAGAGGAAATACGAAGAGACACTTCGAATCGATTAGGAAACGGCTATGAGATCGGCGCCATTGAGCTCAATTTAAATACAATGCCGCAAAGGATAACCAAATATGCGGGTGGTAGATTTACCAAAACTATCCAAAAGCAATTGATCCCATAACCAATAAAACTATGCATTATAGAGGAAATAATACATGAATATCGGCATCACCATCATATATTCCTTTCTCGCCAAAAAAAAATCTTCAACAATTTTGTCTACAGATAAAAGAGATAAATAAACTAGCTTATAGCGATAAGAAAAAAAAAATAGATGAATTTTATAAGAAAGAAGGAAAATATTTTTCTGCTTCAATACATAGAACTTAACAAACGATATGTTTGCATTTGATACGTACATATACCTTGCAATGTTATTAGAAATCTCTCGACTCTTCTCCATTTTTTTCTCCGTTCTCCTTATTTATGCAAAAAAAAAAAAAAAAATTGCCACGTTATCTGCATGCAAAAACGAATGTATACATTTGTTAAACGTAATTGAAAGACGAAATTATAAGATAATAAATTTTATAATTCAACATTTTTTTTTTGTTTTATTAAATTTTCTCAGAGAAACAACAACAACCAACATTTTAATGCAATAAACAAAAAAAAAAAAACATTTCAAGCAAAAAAAAAATGCGCTGTTTGCAACACACGTTTGAAATATTCGTGCATCTTGAATGGCTATTATTTTTAGGCATTTTGAAATGGATGCATAAATTTCTAATTAAAAGTCTCTTTTGAATGAAATAAAATTCCTTCAACGATTCAAGATATAATCTTAAATTCTTTTGACCTCACCGGATCGGGGAGGGATCAGGAGTGGGCGGAGTGGTGGAAAGGGGAAGGGAAGAGAGGTATCTAACAAATATTTCCTTATATTTAATGCAATTATGCAAAAAAGAAAAAAACTTCCTTCCAAGATACTCGAAATATATTCATAAAATGTGAGAAGTTAAACCGAACTTTGAATGAGCACCAAAAGCCAAAACGTAATACCCTCTCTCGCATCATTGCCATGCAAATAGCACTGCGCCAAATGGGCGATTGTAAACCGATCAATTACCACATTTAATCTCAACAAAACACGAAGTGCATTTATTTTTTACCTGGATCATTACCTGTAAAAATATTAAAATTGTTCTTTAAAAAAAAGGCAAAATTTGGAATCTTTTGAGCATTCTAGAAGAAAGGGAAAATTTCTCATTGGAAATTTGCATGGGCCGAATATATGAATAGAAAGCATCGGAAAAAAAAGCACTTTTAGGAAAAACTTTTTTTTTGGAATTTTGTCAATTAAAATGTTTTTTTAACGAAGGGGCTATGAGGGGGGTTTTTTTTGGCTTTTAAACATTAGAAATGAATGAATTAAATGATAAATAATGAATGAAAATAGTTTCAAGGTGAAACCCGTATTTGGCTTCTGATACCTTTATAATTATATATCACTCAATGAAGTGTTAAAGCCATAATGTTATCAATTAAATACAACGTTATCAAATGAGCAAATGAGCGCAATATAATAGAAATTTCAAGGAAAACAAAAAACAAAAAACAAAAAAGGTTGCAATTCGACTTTATTTTTCGACGTTTAATTCGAAATGATGAGCTGAATTTCGTTCAACGATGAAATCTCATTTGCAAAAAAATATCATTAAATAAAAAATCTTCTACTGCCACATTCCACTCTATTCCATCTAATAAAAAATTTACAAAATTATAGAAATTTACAAATTAAAAAAAAACGTTTATTTCATGAATTTTTAAATTATCGTTTATAATTTTTTTTTTTTGATAAGAATTTCAATAAATATTGAGGCGAACGTTCCTATTTAATTACGATAGGAAAAATCTTCAAAAATCTTAACGACAGCTGTTGCATTTGCTTGAATGACGTCATATCTTCTCAATTAAAATGCCAACTGCTAAAATCTCTTGAATAAAATATATGCTGGAGATAAAAGAAGCAAGCTATATCATATCTCAAAAAACTTCATCGCTCTTGAAAAAAGACCTGCTAGTATTACTGCATGCTCATTTCCGCCGTAAAATCCTGCGCCAAAGATCATTGTTTTGATATGATAGTGTGTAGACATGTGGCAGCAAAAGGGTAAACCGAGGTTGGAAAGGAATGAGTGCATCTCGTGTTATTACATAAGCCAACAACGAAACAACAAGTATCGTCAAGACTTCGTCCTTCCAGGACTTCTTTCATTTCTTTCACGTATACGCCTATCGAAGAATCGAGTCAAGTCGCGAACAGGACGTTGCCTCTCGGCATGCATTCCATCGATAGGATTCCAGTCAAGACTCTCGTTCGAGCTGCTTGATTTTTCTTGTACTTCTTCCTCTCCAATTTGCTCGTCATTATGCGGCGTTGATGGATCGGCCGAACGCCTTCCATCTCTTCTCCGTCCACGTCGTTGACGGCTCTTTGCTTTCACCTCCTAAAATCCATTGAACTTTGATTTCGAAACTTTTGCTCGAAAATTCAAAAATCAATTTAATAAAAAAATCAAATTGAGGTAAAAATGAGCAAAAATTTCAGAGATTTCAAGAAAACAGTTGTGAACTTAATTTTACTTCATTACTTTATTATTATTTTAGATAATTTATGAATCCCAACAATACACAAATGCTCTATCATTTTCAACATCTTATCCCATCATATAACTTTCACAACCGAGCAATATCTATGTGAATTAAATTATTTTTCCTCATAGACGAATATAAGTTTTATTATTGGAACGCTAAACAAATATATAACAAAATGCGCTATTAGCTAATCGCTTTTGAATATAAACAACTTGAATCATGAGGCCATTATCTATATTTGCTAAAGCATGAGAAAAATTTAAATACAGTGGCTCCAATTAGTGGCGATCCGTTGCACTGAATCATGAAAGTTTATAAGCATCGAACTCTTAGTATTTTAATAACGATTTCGCTCATTAAAAGATAATCACAAATATGATAGAACGCACAAATCTGTCAAAAAAAAAAAATCTGGATCTTCGGTGAAATTCGATCAATTGAGCCGGTTCCACTCTTGGCCAACATCTTTTCACGTTTGGCCTATGATTGGGAGACGAAACCATTCATCAACACGGTTTTAGTCATCGAGCATTCAGCAGTCGTCGTCGACGAATTAATCGACGAAAAATTAGGCATTCATATCAAATCGACCAAGCGGACTTATAGCTAAGAATTCTTTTACGCCTAAAACGGGACTTTATGCCTAGAACTTAAAATAAACGGTTTCAGAGGCAAAGTGAACATAAAGCGATCATTAAATGAAATCAAATTACTATTTCATCGGTTTGTATTTCACTTTCGATGAGATCGACATGTGGTGTTTGTGCAATTTCACATTTATATTCGACAATTTCAGTTTGAGCATCACACTCCAAATAGTCAACGAGATGTGTTTGTAAGTGCTGCTCTTTGGTTGTGATGCGCTCCGTTTGTATGGCGCTTTCCTGAAATAACGCTTATGTTTGCATCCTTCATCATTCAACTGGTGGGAATCCAGCAAGAATGAATACATAGATGAAAAAACTATGGCGGCTTGCTTAATATCTCATCAAATAAACAAATATTCTCTAATTCAGCTAGCCTAGAATCCAATGATCATTGCATGAAGTCTAAATCCGTTGGTAGCTCAACTAAAAATAACATGGTCAATTAGGGGCTAATCTAATATGCAAATAACTAGCCAGCGAAAAGATATGTATGGACAGAAAGATAGACATAATGCAATTGCTCAATTGAAAGAACACTATTGTTTCATTGTTTTGGATAAATATGGCGGACTTTAGATAAATATAGCGGACTAAGAACAGAAAGATAGGCATATTTTTTGAATAAATATGGCGGAAAATTCGTCGAATTTTGCTAGAATTTGAGATTGAGAGTTGAATTTATGATTTGCTTATATTGATGTTTGGTTTTTTTTCACTAGAAATTGATGAGAACGAGTTATAAGTAGGTTAATTCAATAGGTCAAGTTGATGTATATTTTCTAGCTGAATTGTTTGCACGATCTCATTGTTTTACCCATTTATGCCTTTAGATGTGGTTTTTGTGCTGCTTACGATTGCTTTTTGTTTAAACGTGAGCGTAGTTGTGTTCAATATTAATGGAATTTCCAAGGTACGCCACTCTCGATGCATGTTGGTAAGAGCGAGCTAATGTCCGAGTTATCTTAGGATATTAATTCAATCACCATGCGCCGAAAGTGACCTAGTAGTCCTAGGTCATATCTCAACTCCACATAAACGGAATCTCACCAATCCTAGATATCGTTCAAAAGCATACAGCATGGGAAGTCGTGTAACCTGAGTGATATTAGCCGCCACGGATGATCACCTTACCTGCTTTTCATTTCTCTTATTCTTCTCATTGATATAAAAGGGCAAAATTGAATACCCAAAATGAAGTTGATAATAAAAAATAAGTCTCATAATCACAAATAATGCATCAAAAATTACTTTCCGGCTGGATAATTTCATCGTTTACTATCGAATCATTAATGCTGTATCATCACTGAACGGGGAAAAAAAAACATCACATAAGCCCACTTTCAATTAAGTTAACATCTAATTGGAATCGGAGATTAGCGCAAATCGCATTCCTAGAAATCACAAAATTTGCAAAGAAATTTTGAGACCGCAATGATCTGAATGCTTAAAGAAATCGATCGTCCACGATATCAAAAGCATATGAGGCAAATGAATCGCAATAAAGACGTATCGTTAGATTTATGCTACTTTTAAACGTTAGAAAGATTTCGGAAACTCTCGAAATTACTTGTCCAACGATCGAATTCGGAGTTGATACTTTATTTAGCACTCTTATGTTGAGAATTTCTAATACTTTCAAACTTACACTTTAAAATGCTACTCTCATAAAAAGTAATTAAAAGTTATATCAATTACTATCATTAAACTATGGACTTATTGATGTAGAAAACCCTATAGAAATTAGATTAAATTATTTAGAAAAAGGAAAATTATAATAAGATAATAAATATAAATATTAAATATACCTATCAATTAGTCAGATGAAAGAGAAAATCAAAGCAAAGGATTTTAGCTCATCTCAGCTATATTACTCGTCATATCTAATAAAAACAATATTTTCACACCCCATAAATATAAATACGATGAAATTTGCAGATTCCCTTACGAAAATAAACGCAATAAATGCAGAGGGATAAATGGAAGCTAATGGTATCTGTGATCAACATTGCTTGTATCCATATATCCCTCGATCTCAGATGCTTTCATCACAGCTGTTATAAAAATGAAGCAGAAAAGTTGAATGCACTCATGATTTTAGAACGTAATTCTAGGAATTATAAGGAAAAATCAGTAGATTCCGGAAATTTGGAAGGCGGCATGAATATAGAGATGATATAGAGCAAAAAAAATCGATTAGATATACCGAAGAAGGCTCGCAGAATGTCATCATTTCAGTGTCGCTCGTCTCGACGCTTGTCGTTTGTGTCTGTTCGCTTACTGTCTCCCATTCGTCGCATTGCACCGCACAGCTGAGGCAATCGGCGAATCGGATCTCCGTGCAAATACCCGAGTCATGCATCTCAGCGGAATCGGTTTGCCCGGTTTTTTCACATCTATATAATCATCAGAACTCTTTTACGTCGTAAAAATTATTTGAATCATTGACTCTTAGAATCAATTTCGCCCGATTTCTTTTATTACCTAGATCTGTGTTCAACAACGGTAACCAATGCATAGGTGGTAATAGTGGACAATTGCACAACTTCTCTCGTGACAGTTTTCTTTATTCTTATGCGAATAATGTTGAACTAGTTATTCATTTCGCATGAGACGTTGAAGAAGCCATTTATGATTTTAAAAATCATAAGTGGCTTCTCCAACGTCTCATGCGAACAATGGTCACTTTTGCTGACCACAACAATGTCGATGCATATCGGTTGTGTCGGTGTATATGTCGGTACAAAACAAAACAATATCGATAAAACTCTCTGTTTTCATGGATCATGTTGCACCCTTTGATATGCGTTCCATAATGTGCATCATCGATCACATATAATAACAACTTTATGTGAATGTACATTAAAAGTGTGCTTCCTATGTTTGTTGGTGTATTTATTTTTACCCACCGTTTTATTGTTGTTGTGCAGATATCTTCGTTCATCGTAAATAAATAGTTTACAGCAATAATAATAACGACTACACAAATGATATACGGTAACGTTGTCCATTCTACAGTATGCGTGAACTACTTACTGTACGCTTGAAGAATGAAAAAAAAGAAATAATAGCGCTTTGCTCGAAATTTTTCACTCTCTAACATTTAAAAATTTAAGTTGTTTTGAAAATTCGATGTGCTGATAGGCCTAAACCTTTGAAAAAAAAAAAAGAGGCATTGTTGCTGATTCCTGGCTTATTCCAGCGCATACAGTGTGAGTGTCGTATTAATTCCCATACCCATAATGAATTAATTTCTTTTACTTACATATTGAACAATCATTTCTTTTGCTATTCAAAACGTTGATAGCATTTAAAATAAAATCAATTCTTCCAGGAATTAGAAATCCAAAGGAGAACATGTTGAATAGAAATTTATGACGATAATCTCATTCGTGAAATATTGATTGAACAAACTCTTTATGATTCAATTTGCATAAGTATTAATATTTTCATATATTTTACATTGATCATCTCATAGGTTAGTGCAAAATTCAATTTCAATTACTATTCAATTAAATATTATTCTATTTGATTACAAATATTAATATATTCGATACTGGTATTATAGTAATAAATCGTATAATATTCAACTGGTATGCTAAATTTTTTCATTCAATTAGTTAACCTGATTTGATAAAAATAAAATTCAAACATACAATGTGGGATTATCCGTCTGTGTATCCGAGTCATAAAAGACGATCGTTGGCATTGATATTAATGGTGGAGAGATACGTGACGCTAATGTTGCACTATGTTCGGCATGAAATACTGCATCTTGTATAGCCAAATTTGATTCCTCATTTGGAATCGATAGAATCTTCGGTATACCAGAATCCTCATCGAGATCGGAGAAAATCGGAGGGATTTCGATACCTTTCGATTCGGCTTCCTCTTGAACTTTTGCCATTGCTGTCATACGTGTACTTTTGCTGCAGATATCCACAACACTCGTATATTACAATATTATTATCGTTGGAGGTGATATATTATTATATTTTACTATATGCTTATATATTATATATATATATATATATATATATATATATATATATATATATATATATATATATATATATATAATTTATTTATTTATATTATATTTATATTTATATGTTTATATACTTACAACCTAAGTAATAACATCTCTTATAACTGACCAAAGATAGTGTTAGAAATTGTAGACATTATTTTTACATACTGAATTACATAAACAGCTGCACACTAAATACAGTCGTATGCCTAAAGAGTTAATATGCTCGAAATTTGTAAAATATAGATGGAAGTTTTAAAAAAGATAGGGAGAAAAAATAGGACGAGTTGACGACAGTAAAATGTCATGTCCTATCAAAATCGCCTCTATCCCACATTGAAAAAAAAATAGTTAAAAAAATTCAAAAGTAACGATAGGCTTAAAAAAACTGTAAAAATTAAAAGAAAAAGGCCCAAAAAGATATGCATTCCATATCAAAAAGAAATGAAAAATTCTAATGATAGAAAACGAACGAATATTAAACAAATAAAAATATAATTTTATTTTGTGATAAATTTAAAAAAAATGCTTAAATTTATAAATAACAATGCGTTCTACATTTGATAGGATGTAGTCGATTATCTAATACGTTTAGCTAATAATAAAAAAAAAAATCAAATCATAAATTCATTTTTATCATTTTAATTCATTGATTCTTCATTCATGAAAATAATTTTCACGTATTGCAAATGTGCATAATTGCTGAGGATCGTTCACTTACGCTCTTCGAAGATACTTTTTTTCTTTAATTAAAAACTTTTAATGAATTACCAAATATTTTCGATTTTTTTTCCCCCCCAATGAACTCACATCTCTTTTTTTTTCTCTCTCTTAAATTCACATTTCTTCTCACTCTAGAGGTTTCGTAAAAGATCGCCTTGAACAACTTTTAATCAATTTTCCAAAAAAAAAAGTTTCACTCAAGTTGAAAGTGCGAATGAAAAAAAAAACCGATACGAACGATGTAGCCTGAAATTTTCAACGCATTCTAGCTAAACATCAACTAATTTCGATCAGTATAAATTTTTATATTTTTTAAATTAGACCTTAGTCTAACTTTATTTCATAACCTATACCATAATTTAATCACTCCGAATTAGAACTTTGCATCGTTTATACCCGTATATCATATCCTAAGTAAAACAGCACCGTTAGAACTTTGAATGTTTTGAGTTAAAACTGTTGAGTTAAATAGAGAGTATTTACCCGTCATGGACATTGATCACTGATAGCAAGAATAATATTTTCGCATTAATTTCCTAAATTTAACTACTTTTACCGATGAAGTCTCTAATAAAAATACCCAAAAAGTATAAATGGGTAAAATTTTACCTCAAAAGAGGCATAAGATACTTGGCTGTCCTATTTTCACCCCAAATTTTCATCATACCCACTGAAGCGCCAACCGAATCGCTGCCTGAAATTGAAATGCCTTAAGGATTGTTTCTTAAATGGTAGGACGTGTCATATGATCAAAATACGCTTTTAGCGCTTATTTTTTACAACCAAATTCAAGAATAAAGGGTGACGTCATTTTGATGGATCATTATTTTGTTCAATATTCGTGATTTCTACTTTTGAAATACACAACCTCTTTCTCCTCTCTCATTCAAACCTCCCACCTTCCCCCCTTCCTCCTTACTCCACATTTTCTACTATCGAATTTTGTTGGACAGTTTGAAAATCCTAGTAGTAAAACCTGCTCCTAGGAAAATATTTTTAAAAAAATACCTATTAAAAGTTGGAAAGTAAGGAGATTTTAGAGAAAAATAAATAAATAAACCATATACACTGAAATCGACAACAATTTTATATTGGATCATCATGTTGTGAGATGCAATAAAGTACGCTAACTGTAAGAAGAAATATACTGAAAACGATAAGGATGCGTATATTCGTTTTAGAATATCTTTTTTTTTTTTCTAGGAGAGTTCCATCTCTCGTTTCCTCTCTTTTCTCCTCTCTTTCCTCTCTTCTCTCTTTCTTCATTTTCTCAATCCTAAGTGTTTTAAAGGTATTCTTGAATGTGCGCAATAATATTCAGCGAAACCCCTAAAATCCCTAAAACCCTAAAACCCCTAAAACCCCTAAAATCCCCTAAAACCCCTAAGACCCCTAAAACCCTAAAAAATTAGTATATGAAAAGAAAGTTTGAAAAATAGTAAAAAAAGAAAACATATTAGAGCGATTGAAATATAAATATTATATTCACCTTGAGCTAATTTTGATTGATATTCGAGAAGAAGTTTCATAAGAAGCTTCATATAAAGATCTTCGAGTGATGATTGAATAACATTAATGCACATACTAACCAACGAAAGACCAATTATGACGAATACAAAACAAATCACCATTAAACTGAAATTAATTATTGCTAATCATTGCTGAAAATAATAATAATAATAATACATTTAAATACTATTTTATAATTATAAGTGAAATTTTAGAATTTATTTTGAGTTAAATTATAATTAAATATAATCAAATTTATTTTATAATTGAAACCATCTAATGGTATACAATCTAAGGGAAAATTTTTATTGAAATACTTATGAATAATGATCAATAATTTGCGATTCTTTTAAATACAAAAATATGTAATTAATAATTTCCTTTTCAGAATTTTTTTTTTTTTATCAGAGAGGTTCATTTGAAATTCTTTTTTTTTAGAGTCATTTATAATCATTGGGGTTTTTTCGATTCGAGCAATAGAAATAAAATTCAATAGAATTTAGTGAGACTTACTCTCGGCGTTTAACGGCAATATCACCGAGACCAATGGTTGATAAACTGAAAAGAAAAAATTAATACAAATATAGGTACCATTTAATATAGGTTTAAAAAAAATACCAGAAATCAATAGAAATATATTCATTTAATTGAAAACAGTCTCATTATAAATTACCATCAAAATAAGTGCAGATGATGGTGATCGCTCAAAGTGTGGATGAAAGCAAAGGATCTATTTCGAGAGTGATGTGTTTTTTAAATTCTTACAAAAATAGTTGTGCTCATTGGAAAATTCGAAACGCAAAGATAGCATTTAATAGGGGAAAAAAATCTATATCGTCAATTTTGCATGAAAACCAACAAGAAATCTGACTCCTTCCTCCCCCCCCCCCCCCCCCCCAACCTTATCATGAGTACCGACTCTCTATTGTACATCCATTCTTTCTCCTCTGTGTCGCATTTGCATTTGACGCAGAAGAAGAAGAACCTACACATAAATTACCATAAATTTAAGCAAACTAACGGCCCCTTACGTTCATGAATGGTCACTTTCTTTCGCGACTTTATTTATAGAAGCCTAATTTTTCATTGAAGCTTAGCATCTACAAGTAAAGCCGGCTTCTACGACAGTAATTGAAATCTCTCCAGTGATAGAGAAGTGTTGATAAAATCTGCTTTTATCAATAATACATCCAGATGCATAGTCATTCCACAGTCATTAATCGATATTTTGCATCTCCTACTTGACTTTTATTCATCTGAAAGCAACATCGTCATTCCGAAGCAAACACACAACGATCGGTTCAACTACACGCAATTTCACTTACTCGTAGTTTTCGGTGACATATTACCACCCTCTCCTAATAACAACGAATAAAAATCCATTCTAGAAGATTTTCGAATCAATTGCCACACAACGTCGGTTTCAATCATTTACGATGAGTTGTTGAACATTTTCTACCATGAATGCGTGTAATTAGTTCATTTATTTCTAGTCAGAATTCCACTAATAGTTTTTTTTTTCGCACATATTCACCAATAGCTTAATTGACGAACCTGATAAACATGAAGTAACAACTTTCAGCATAAGTCCATTCATGCTCCCAAATTTTGAATAAACCCGCGCAGAAAAATATCCAACCGACAGTTATACCAATAGCGACTGTTACTGGCATAGGAGGTGGTGGTCCAGGTTTTTCGATTGGCGAGACGTCCTCTTCGTTCGATTCGACCGTTAGCAATTCGTCGCCATCTAAGCTAAGCTGAAACTCGACCTGAGGTGTTGACGATAATGGCGGATTTTGCCCGCCACGCTCCATAATATCCACTTGATCCGCTTGGTTTTGTTTGGTGGCAAATGTAAACGGATGTGCACTCTTGGCGAGTTTCACCACTCCGTTGATCGCTTTATAAAGAAATTTACCCAAATCGTTGAGCGTTATTAGCATAAGTGGTATACCGACGATTGCATATAGCACAGTCATTATACGACCCGATACCGTATAACATGAGACATCACCATAACCTGCAACAATAATCAAATTCTTACAAATGAACCGAGAAATCGGCGAAAAATCGGATAGTGCATTAGCCTTTAGGATATTTGCTAGTCAATGTACCGGAAAGGGATTTTAGAGAAAAAACAGAATCCGGAAAAAATCCGGAAAAAGGACCAAAAACTGAATAATGTGGAAATGAAGGGGGATATGTGAAAAGAAATTGTTATAGTTTGCAATGCATTTGCAATTCACATATTTTAATTCTTGTTAGCATTTTACGGCAACAAATTGCAAAATCACAAATGAAGTAACAGAAAGTTCTAGCCCAAAACGAGAATATGTGTGCATTTGCATCGTATTTGGTTGCAATTATTGACTGATCAGTAATCGATCATTTTTTTGCACATCATTTTCGTATATTGCAAGAACTATTCTATGCCAATATTGTCTACAACCGCGATTGTTCCCACAATAAATGTCGGTTGAGGAGCAAAAAAAAAACGACGTCAGGTGCTTCTCGCAATTGTTTAGATTTATGATCTCATCCATCTACTAGTATAATGGAGGCGAGAGGATCCTTTTAATGGCTTTAAAGAAGCTGTTGTGATTGTGCGTACACAACTCGATGGTGGCAGCAAAAAATACACATGAAATTTGGCACTAACTGAGGTGAGGCTTCACTGCTCTAAGGTCGGCTGCTATCTAACGACAGCCATAATTCTTCATGGCAGCCGCCACACTATGTCAACACCAGAAGTACCTAACAGTCTATCCATCAGTGCCAATAAATCTAACACCAATTTTCAAGTTGTTCATTTTCCACCCTACTCAACTGCTACATCAAATTCAAATTTCGGTGGATGCCATATAAACCGAGATGCTTACATCGTTACCTCACTCATTCGAATTTCGTACCTCAGTATCGCATCCTGTAAGTTGTTTCCTAGTTCTAGTAAGCTTCAAACCCTCGATGCTTTTTTTAAAATTACACGGTAAATGCACCAAAACAGAAGCTGAAGTAAGATTCTCAAAAAAAAAAATCGGTTTGAATGAAATGAGCTATTTTCGAATTGAAATCCATATCTTTTTCAGCAAGCGCATTTGCGGCAGTATATTTTTAGAGAATAATTTGAAACGCTAAATATTATTTAAAATTCATAGAACAATGCTTCTATATAGCTATTGAAATGCTTTCGCTTTGTGTAGAAATGATAAGGGATTTTATCGGAATGAGAGAAATCATATAAGGAAGTTCGCGACGATATTTCGAGAATTTCGCATTTTGAATTGATAAGAAAAAATTTGGAGAGTGGAAACATGCTAATAATATGCGTAAAACTAATCAAAGTACTCGTATCTGCCTATATTTGCGAAGATAGTAGCTACATAACAAACAGTAACAATCACCTACTCTAAATAAAAAATAGTTAAACACTCTCATAAATACAATGTGATCATTTGAGAAGGATATAAATTCAACACTAGTTTTCATCATTTGTAAATATGTTTTATCCATCATCTCGATAATAGCGTGAATTAGACACTCTCAAAACTAGCGAAGGCATAAATTTGATAGCTCCCTCCCACCCTCCCCCCCCTCCCCTTCAAAAAGCATTATACTGTCAAAAATTACAATACAAATATTTCATAGCAAGTCGGATATGGCTACTAATGAATAGTTGATAGTATAGCAGCGTGAAAAAACAAATCACATCGCATTCAATTATGTCATAAAAATGCAAACGAATGAAAAATGATTTTCTGGAATTTAAATCTATCCAGAATTTCAAGATATGGACAGATTTTCGTATTCTCGACATGGATTCAATGGATTCAATAAATAAATAAATAAATAAATAAATAAATAAATAAAAACTTTTCAAAGTACACCATGAATAAAATATAAGAGAGCGAGGACTGCTATAAAAGAAAAAAAAATACAACAAAAAACCACCTAAATAAAGCAAATAATGGTTAATAAACTAACGCAAAGCGATGACATCATTACGATTTGATTCACTATAGGTTATGTAAGTCTAAATCATGCAAGTCAAATACGGAATCAAGCAATTCACCTTAGAAATAGCGCAGAAATTGAAAAATTTTGCTCGGCTATTAATCGCTTAGGTTCAATTCCTCAATAAAGTAAACGTTTTCTGTTAGAATTGTGTTATACCGATTGATATATTGCAAATAAATAGTGCTTTCATCACTTCATAAAAATCACAAACGATTCATATCTCTCATAATTACCAAATTATGAAACGCAATAGAGGTGATAAGATGATTATAACGATATCATGTAAGTAAAAGAAACTTAACGTTTTCAGCTCTTTTATTCAGAATTAAATAATTCAGAGAATAATTTCGTAGTTTTCATTCAATAATTAACGCAAAAGATCTTACTAAAGAATAACTGATGATTATTGAAGAATCGTATTGCCTCAAGCTGCTCGCTTGAGGCAGTACGACGATTCTTGCTTCATTCAATAATTAATTGGAAGCTTTTTTTTTCCTAATAAGCGTATCCCCCTCCCCCATTCTCCCCGAATATGCTAATTTTAAAACATACGCTAATTTCCATATTAGAAGGCAGTAAACATGTCTAGCAAAAATAATTGTCACGTATTGTTACCTAACAATAGTTAATAGTTAAATAATAGTTAAATAATATAACAGAAATAATTATAATCTCTTTCTAGATGCCTCAATGTTACTCCTCTCATTCGTTCACATAGAATTCTTATCAAGAATATTTGCTCTCAATAGTGATTCAATGAGAAACGTAAATGAGATGAATTATAGAAAAGATTCAAATTTTGCGCGCATTATTTTCTTCGATGAAATTTTACGTTGAGAAAATTTTTTAAAACAATATTGCATATAATTTGGAAATTTTCAAATAGTGTCGTTTATTTGCATAATATATTTACAGCATTATTATTACAATAGATAATTATCAGCACTATTTCTATAAAACTATTATTTTCGTTTATTTCAATAAAAATGGAAATTCTTTTCTAAAAGATCCAGAAAATTGTTTAATAAAATCCAGAAAATTATTTGATAAAATCCAGAAAATTAAAAAAATCCAGAAAATTATTTAATAAAATCCAGAAAATTATTTTATTTGTCCCATGCAAATGTTTTTTTTTCATGCATTATTATTGCCAGCCTGGTTGCCATCGTATATTATTTTCTCTCCCAATCAATTTTCCACCATCGAATAGGATTGATTAGCACATTGATCACATCACTATTATCCTCAATGCTATTATGGTCGATCGTTACGAGTAGTCTAAAGTTGATGCCACATCTGTGTTTCACTTTAAGATCATTCAATTCCATATGTCACCTTCATCAATATTACAATCGCATTACTGCGTTTTTTGTTTCCTTTCATATTTGCTAACGAATATATTTATGTATATTTATTATTTTGTTAAATTAATTATCATATGAAAACAAAAGAAATAAATATTTATTGCATATTGCTAATCGATGAACATAAATTTGCATACACCTAAGCAAAATTGTTCGTCTCTGCCGTAATATTTGTTTTGTTTTGTTTTATTTTGTTTGTTTGTTTTCGAATAATTCAACTGAATTTTTAGGTACGTGGGGATGATATTCATATAAGTTTCAATAATTTATGCAAATTAACCATTGTAAATAAGATATTTTAACTTTTGCTGAATGGGATATTGTTGTAATTGCAATTTATCAAAGAGGATTTATCGTTCTTTTAGCAACGGTCAAAGTACCATATTTCTTAGTTTAGGTATGGCTTATCTATCCTAGCTTGTATTTTTAGCAATAAAAATAATGGATGTGATTTATCCTTGCATGTGATTTCTCGGAGAAGAATACAACGCAATTCATAGTGTGAGTAACTCGATCATTTAATGAAGGTAACGTTATCGCTTTTAAATTTGCATCATAATTTAAAGCTGTAAATTTCGAGTAAATCACATCACTATTTAAAATGAGTCTATAGGTGTGCTACGTGGATAGAATTTTTAGCACTCTTGCTAATCGATTAAATTAAACACCTCTACCGTATAAATGACCGGCAATTTTTCATTTGCAAAAAATACGCAACGTTACTTTCGAATGAGTGGGAAAAATTTTCACCATTCGTTTATCGTCATTAATCACTATTTCAAAATATTCTTCAACTTTTAATTGTTATTTATTATTTACATTTTATTTCGAGGAGGAGCTCATCTTTCGAACGTCTCTCAAATAGCACCTAAGAAATTCATTGTAGATTTTTTTTTTTGGGAGAAAAAATATCTCATTGTTTCTGAAATATTATTGCATAATATATTGTTCGTATAAAGTAAGAAGATAAACAAATAAACTATCACCTTAAATGATTCCCTATTGAATTAAAAAGAATTTCAACGAGATGAGGAGAACTCATTTGTGAAATATATTTTCCAAACAAAAATTGACAATTAATGAAACAACTCATAACGAAACACTTATTGACGACGAATCCATAATCTATCCTCTGGAAGTTACCAATAGTGAAATCACTTTTGTGATGTTGTGCTCTGATTAGATTCGACTTAGCAATATAATCGCGGAAATATCATATTGCATTTAAAGACTGCAATTTATTTCTTTGCGGTGATTGTGGATAATGAATGCATAAAACATTCAACGAAAGTAGAAATTCCCTTCACTTCAGTCGTAATATCTCGTTCAATTCCATACTAGTTTTGACTAATTCTCCCCCGTTTTACATACTGAAAATGAGTAATAGTAAGATCGTTCCCGTTGAATGATTCATTCATAAACATAAAGTGCAGAAAAAAAAAATGACATCATCACTTAAAATTTTGTAAAGAGTACATGAACCATAAGAACTCTTAGTTAGTTTGCATAAAAGCTTACTCGTAGTTAATTTGCATAAAAAAATTAATTTGCATAAAAACTTTATATAACTAATTTTTAAATAATGTATACGGTAATCGATACCATATACCATAGACTAGATCACATGTTAACAATAACAACAACGTTAGTATCGCTCTATGCTTGTTGATCGCTATGATTTCGATCACTATCACGAACACATTAATATTAAGCCAATAGCAGCCGCTATTAACATCATCATGTTTTCGAAATTTCTTTCGTATCACCCCTATGCGTTTTTTTTTTCGCCAACGCTGCAAATATATTCTAAAATTCGTTTCCGTTCATTGAATCTAAATATTTGATAATCGAATTTTAAGTATCGAAGAAAAAAAAATTAATCCAATTAGATGATGTTGGAAATCGATCTCTTAAATTATATAGCGTGGCTATCAATTTCCATCGGAAAGAAAAAGCATCGATTTCTTTTTTGTTTTATTTTGTTTCGAAAAAAAATCTATTGGAATTCAATTGATAATGTGGCATTTGTGTGTTGTTTTATGAAGTAAATAATATAGTGCCATTTGGATCGTTCATTTAAACGAATGTGATGACGTTTAAAAATGCTATACAAAAACATTTTATATTCTTTGTTCATCTTTGAAATGGTCATTTAATTTTACATCTACTCAATTCTGAGAGTTTAAATTTGAATAATAGCTAAAATAAACGGGGGCAAAAAATTCTGCATAAATAAAATTGAAAAATTTAAAATATCTTCAAAAAAAAAATTATTATTTGCAAAAAAAAAATTCAAATTTTTCTATGAATAGGGTTATTATTAGTTCGATCATTAACAAAAGTTTCTAGTACAGTACTATAAGTTTGTAATCTATGAAACATACGCGTTGCTTCAATAATATGCAAATTAATCGGCTATTAGTAATACTATAGAAATTGTTGATAATCGACGATGAAAAAATATTCCAGGTGATAAGCAAAATAAAATGATAATGATATGATAGCAATAGACTGTTTTTTTTAAAGAAATGCTTTTAATAGATGCGCATCTCCAGTAACAATAATCAGATCACTTTACTTGCTTCTGAAAATTTCCGAAATAAATAGTAGGCCTAATGAAAACTTGAGTGATACGAATATAGGGATGAAAAACTTTTTTTTTCTTCTTCTTTTTTCTTCGAATCGAAAAAAAACGATGAAATTTCGTAAAAATGAGACAAAGAGAATGCGATAAATTCTTTCATCGAACACTAATGAATTTATTTTTCTCTTTGAAAAACTTTTCGTTCGAAATGAAGAGATTTTAAAAGTTGACGTTGTCGATTTAACAGAATAGCTTTTCGAGTTTATGCAATCAAGATCACACAGATACATCGACAAACCGACACGCAGACAAGCTTTAACGCCTAGAAATATGCGTCAATAAATGGTAAATGAAACGTTCATATTAACGGTGCTCGAATGTGTTTTTCTAATTAGTCCATTACATCAATCATTGGATTTATTGTGGTTTTAGCCTCATGATCGCTTGATTTATGGATTAACTTTGTGGGCGGTCGAAAATCCGACAGGAAACGAAATTTATCGTTGCCGTACCATATGCGTGTACGAAGAATATAGACGTTCACCAATGTTTATAGCTGTTAAAAGTGCAAGTTTCTCGTAAATGAAATTCAGAAGCGATCCTAGAACATTTGAAATGTAAATGAGTGAAAAAGTGCAATAGATGGATATTAATATCTTTTTACTGCCGGAATATTTTATCAATGATTAAGCAGCATATATGTTAATGGCCGTTTCTTGTGGAATTTTACAATAGAATAGCGGTTGCCATATTATTGGGATACTTTCAGCTATAAATGAACTGATATGAATCTAAATGGCATCGATCAATAAATCCAACGAAGCATTATCATTTTTGCATAAAATCTTGCAGCTAAGAAAGGAAGTCACACTTTAAGATGCCTCTAAGAGGTGACCAATAAATCGTAGATCAGCTGCTTTTGTGCAGAACAGATGATCATGAGATTGAGCAAACTCTCTACAGATGCGTCGAGGAAAGGCCTGCTGCCTCTAAAAGGACAGCGTGTTTAATCACAGGTCATCGGTATGCTTCTCGCTTTTCATGTGAGGTGTCATCCCTGCAAGGGATGGTTCAGACCGTAGCTGTGTGCAGTGAGGCAGCGAAATGTCTCGGGCGTGAGGAGATCGTGTTGTTGGGTGACGCTAAGGTGGCACCATTTGTGCCAAGTGCCGTCGAAGCGAAATTCCCCTGCCGTCGTGTTACCTCTCCGCCTTTCTATTGTTAATTTTATTGAGGCTTAATAAAAAACCTTAACCTCTCGTCTTGTTCCTATATTACATAGTATCTGACCGAGTCTCGAAAGAGAACGAATTTGCGAGTCCTTCGGAGACAAATCAAAGGTAGAGAGTAAAACGGAGCTCAACACTCTTATATGTGGCATATGCTTAACTCTGGCCTTAACTACCGTCTTAATATTCGTATCTTCATATTCATATGATGAGACCATAATTAAACCTTCGTCACAACGCCATTCGCGTGAATTGCTAATGATGCACGAAAAAAAGTGTACACTTTAGTGAATTCAATCTGAATGAAATGTTCGAACTAGGATAAGAGTACTACTCTCCATCAAATATGCAGCAACAGATGATTTCATGAATAATATTGCTTAAGATGGTTAAGCATTAATTTTTTGCGATGAATTAAACTACTCTTCAAGTATTTACATATGAAAGAAAGCAATTTCCACATGCGAATTCTCTGTGAAAATTTCGATATCCGACCCTTTAACTATTCAGGACTTACTTGATGTAAAAACAATAAAGTGAAGGAGTAATCGGCATCTGTACGAGAAAGAAAGTAAAAATAGAAGTCCTTAGGGTAAAATATTGCCTCATACTTTATTTACCTTCCACCTATTCCACCTGTAAAAACCTGGATTTAAATGGTAAGCTGCTGTGCTTGCCGATGATAATATGTCGAAATCGAACCTCAGAGATCAACGATGATGCAAGCAAAAATGGATGAAGACGTGAGTAAAATTGCAACACTTCCGAAGGGGCTAACAGTTCGTTATAAGCGTTCCGGAATCACCGACCCATCTGTTCAAAATCACAGGTAGCCAGGTATTCAGAAAATATTTCGAAAACGTTTAGAAAAGCTACACGGAAATCGCCTATCAATTTAAAACGCTATAATCACTAACAACAAAAAGTGCAAACAATGAAACGATTGACTCTTTTTGGTGATTTATGCAGTCAAAACAAACTCCGACAAACGTGTTCTCCAAAGAATAATTTATTGCGATATTAGAAAAATGCACATTTTTAGGTATTCGACCACGTAGAAAGCTTTCAACGCCTACGTAAATTGAGTTGAGGCAGACAACCTGGCAGATTAGGGACTCTTCACATAGAAAACGCAAAAGATAGAAAACAAACAGACGAATAGATACCTCAATGAGGCCGATTGTATAGATTAGCAGAGAACAAAACACGGCATTAATGTCATCTGAATGAACGAAAGCAAAACTAATAACAGGAAAAGAAAAAAACTCTTGCAGGATGTTAATGTGTGCCTAAAATGTTGTAAGCCACAAAAATGACTGGAAGATGCAATAGCCGTCATCATTATATGCTGTGCAAAATTATCCTTTCCTATTCACTAAAATTGTTTATCTTCTAAATAGCCTATCATATATGTCTTCCTATCATATAGAAATTGCGAATAGTTTGCTTTTGGTGTTGGTTTTCGTCTTTTTGCATTCGTAAAAATTGACGAACTAAATATTAGACAAACTAGAGAATTTGATTCGAACATAAAGAACAATTTTCGAGTTTTAATTTCTCCTAGAAAAAAAAAACACCAAGTAACATACATGCAAAAAAAAATTGCATGAATATATAGACCTATATATTTTCTTATTGCAAAAAAAGGTTTTGTCTCATTTTTCAGTTGATGTGGTACTTCTTTCAAATAAGCTATTATTGCACACAATTATAACCCCATCGTTATGGTAATAATGGCAAATGCGTTTTTCAATATTGATCAATATAGAATATCGATCGTCGATGATATTGATCCCCATACTTAGATGTCATAAATAGAGAAGGGGAAAAGTATATTTTTCTATTGCTTTATTGTTGCACCTTTAAGTTACGCCAAACTTGGCATGAAAGCCTACAAAAAAAAAAAATTACTGACAAAAAATGCAGCCATAACTTTGGCATTATTTCCGACTTGCAAGGATATAAGAAGTGAATGCGGATGATACGACATCAGCAGAAAAACTTTTAGCACATAAAGTTGATGGCTCTAAATTTTGTGTTGTTTTTTTTTTGAAAGGTGACATTGAAATTGAAAGTGAGAAATAAGACGAGAAAATACAGGTAAGAACTGAGAGCGAAAGGTATTGATGGTTCAAGTGGCGATGAAGCTTTAAAAAAAATTTAAATTATATTCATATATAAAATCGAAACTTTACACTTAAAGGATTTGCTTTTTCTTATTTTAAAAAAAATGGTAGTATGCGATTCTTTGATAAACTATGAGTCGATTAGAAATTATTTATCAATCGCTAAATTTTGTCTTCTTTTTTTTAAACGACATAAACGATTTGAAACGTAACATTTTGTGCATTTTTCATTCATAAGTAGATTTTATTGTGCAAAAGCGATTCTAAATCATTTTGTGGAATAGAGGCAAATCCGCTAATATTTCAAGCAATGATGGCATATTAAAATTTAAAAGAAGCACTAATTTAATTCTATAGCATTGGCGCGAAGTGGTAAATGAAGTTTTTTTTTTTTCTGTAATTCTAATATATTCAATGCACAATTTTGAAAAATCGATGAAGCGATGAGAACTTCAACATATCGTCACTGATTTGATTACGTCTAACAAATCCGAATGCACTTAGCAAAACTTTTTCTTAAATTATAAATAAACAACTAGAATTCAAACAAAAATTGTTTATGCAAAGAATTCACAAGTAAACAGAATGCAATCGACGTTGAATATTAGATCAAATTCAAAATGTTGATGCAATTATTAAATGATCGAGTGCATTATATATGAATTTACTGTACATTCGAAATTTGTGCGGATAGTCCTCTGGAATGGTACCCTTGTTTGGTGAAAAAACACATCAGGTAAATGAATACATTAAAATATCACCATAAGGCCAAGTTATGCCTATCATTTACTTTACTTTCTCTGCATTATTCAACATTTCATATGCTGGTATAAAAATATTCCACCATAAATATCATTTCGCTCATCTAGAACTCTTCAAAACCGAGATTAACAAACGCATAAAATTATATCATTTGATATCAAATTGTAGCGTTTATGATGCGTGATTCATTTTTTAAAAAAAATTCGCTCTCATTGATGCATAAATTTAGTAACACAAAAACATCTAATAACATTCATCCCGATTTTATTTCCTAGCCATCATATCGAACAAGTGCGATGAGAAAATGACTTATCGCTAGCATGAGTTCTTCATACGAAAAAATCAGGCGAAGCAGCAGAGATTTTGATAACGGAAGTGAATCCTGAAGCAAAACTAGTACCTGAACTTGAACTCAAATTAACATCCGATCCTGAACTTCAATTAGCGCATTTTAGACGAGTCAATAAAATAGCATTGAATTGCAACAATAGTATTTTGAGGTTTCTGTGAATATAGCAGACATAGATTTTAGTGAATAAAATGAACACTTGAAAAGATATGTGGGAGAAGAGATGAAACCCCCCCCCCCCCACTAAACACCTCAAAAAAAAGAAGCAATAACCATTCAAATATCATAGTTGTAAGCGCCCGTTAATTTGCTGCTTCTTATTCACGAACAGTGATCATTTGAAATATCTTTTGAAACCGGATGAAAATTAACACCGGAAGAAAAAAAATCAATAACACTGATCAATCGATAATAAATTTGAATCAATAACGGACAACAACAAATCAAATAATTCAGGCAAATTAGAGCTAGAGACATGTAAGAAACTATGAGGAACTATAAATATGTTTCGTATGTTAAAGAGCGTTAAATATTGCACATTGAAGATATAGCGCAAACGATGCAAATGAAGTTAATGAAGAACGAATGGACATTGCATAGATGATATGAAGAAATGTGTTTTATAAAGGCGCGCGTTCGATGAAAAGTTATGTATTGCTAAGGCAAGATTTGTTGTATACGTGGAGGGGAAACACGGAAAAAGAGCCTAATCTTCTCATAGTGCTGATATCTGCTATGACAACAATGATCTCTGATGTAGATATTTAACTGAAAGCTTGTATTAAGAAAGTATTTCTTCAATAAGATAAACAAACATCAGAGCATCTATAACTCTAATTAAAGAAGGGCAATTAAAAATGATATAGAAATTATAAGCAATAACGTTTATAAAGATAAAAATGATTGCATACATAGGAAATAAATTCTTCTAAGAGCAAAAACATGCAAAAAAAAAAGGAAAGAGGAATATATGAGACGGCAGCGGAAAATGACGGTGCTAACAACTAGCGGCGCATTCCACTATTCAAAAGGTTATTCTCGCAATATGGAGAATGCAAATATATTTCACCTAATAAAATCTTTTTTTAAGGCTATTTCTGGTAAACAAAACAATAATTATAGATGTATAAAATTTTATAAAGCAATTAATTTTATTCGTATTCGACTAATGAAGGGAGCAATTTTATTTACGAAAGAATTGATGAAAATCATAGATGAAGATTAAAAGATCCACGCTGATAGAAAGCGAATTATCGAGGAGAATCCTCTTCAGCGGAATAATTCTTGCTGATACAGCAGTAAATATGATACTGTGAAGGATTCAGATCACTGGACGCTACTGTAATTGTATCTCAAAAGTTCGTATATCATGCACTAAATTTAGCTCCAGTTCTCGATTCAAAAATATTCCAATCTCTTACTGATATTATGTGATGGTTGCTGTGGTACCGCAAGAGAACTTGAAGAGTAGGAGTAGCAGCGGATGTGACGAAGAGGGGAGGGGGCGGAGAGGAGGTGCGAAAACTATGGCGCAAAACCTCATACCTGGAACTATATACTGTGGATAAAGATTTCAGTTTTTGCGTAATAATAAGAAAAAATGGTGCATATAAAGGAATGAAAGGCCTTATTTATTATATGCAATCTTTCTTTCATCTACCTGAAGGTTTCTAACGTGGCATTTTTAACGTCTTAACTATCTTTTTAAAGAGCGCCTTCAAGTGCATGATCTCGCTTCTCCTCAGGCAATGATGTTTTCAAAATTCGGTTATATAAGCGTACAATTTGCAACTTGTGCTGCCTCTGCAATGTGCAATCTTCCTTCATTCAACACCACCTGTACAACCTGCGCAATTTTTATTGCTGCTATTTAGCATTTTCAGTGCACTTTAGGGCTGAAAAAGAAAGGAATCAGCCTTTTCTTGGCATACTGGAAAATCGAAGCGATTGAATCGACGCGATGCTTAATCCTCTGTTTGTGAAGAACTGACCTGACAGATGCCTCAAGATACGATGGCGCTATATCCAAGATTCTAACCTATATCCAAACAAAAACATAATATTCAAAAAAATGTTCAATTCTAAAAGCGAATTGTGCAATCTACTAGATTCGGTTAAAGAAAAACAGCAGATAATTTCGAAACGAACCAATTGTGGTGAACACAGTGCCCGAATAATAGAGTGCCGTTGTGAGTGACCAATCAGTCTGATTTGTGAACGTGACACTGATCTGTTGATGAAAATAGTCGATTGCCTCCTCTAAGAAGAGTCTCCTTTGTAAAGGTTCTGCAGCGGCACGATCTACATAAATCTCCTCCATTCGTTTCAAAAATAATTCACGTTCTCGTCTATAGTATGCAAAATCAATCGATCTACGATGAAGATCAGCGGCGCCTTCGATCCACAAAAATAGCACCGCACCAATAACCATATAAAACATCATAAATGTCAGCGGTAATAAATTCTTCAGATGCAACTTTCTATAGCATAACTTCACATTGGCCAATATGCCCTTCTTTCGCGGTGATGGCGGTGGTAACAGTTGGGGAAATTCGATTACCGATACGACCGTACGTCGACTTACATTTGTGGCCGATTGATTCGAGTCACGCCTTGTTTTAATGCCACCCAACGTACGTGGAAATGATGGCGCCTCATGAGATGGCGGATGCAACAAACCAGACGGACGTGACGTCAAATTTGTGCGGCTTCCACGTGTATGGTCTAATTGACTCCGTAGAAGAACAGGCATTATGAGGTGTTTAGTTTAGCTTCGTGCTAATTCAAGAAGTGATTTTTTTTTCTTCACACAACAATGTATTTTGCCACTTCAAAAATCGTATCAAAAACATGAGACCCAAATGAATCGCTGCTTAGAAATTAGAGAACTGAGATTCGGATAGCGGATATAGCAGAAAAGTGATGATCGATTCGAATCAAAGTGAAATCGGAAGCGATGAGCTATATGTTGATAGTTAGCCGCAGTAAAAATAAAGCCGCGAAATACATATTATGTATAAAAGCAATGAATTGCACCCTCCCTGCTTCGCTAACTCTTCCGCGGTGCGGTATTGCACATATACACAATATGCCTTGGAACGCCGAGACGACAAATCCAGGAAGATAAGCGCCAAATAAACAGAAACCTGCTGCACTTCAGAAGCAGCTTAGAATAGAATGAATTTGTGCGAAAAGCGTAATACCTGAGCCGAATCGCTCAGATGGAGAGGAAATTAACAAAAAAATAACTGATGGCGTGAATATGAAAAGAATAACGACAGCAAGAGAAACGACGCAAGGACACTTCTGATGGACGAGCGGTAACGGATCGACCTTGAGCTGTAGCAGCAACAAGAGCAGCTGAACAGCAGCACCTAAAGATCCTCAGGCACACTCAAACCTAGCTGAGCTATACGCCTTTCAACAACCATCCAACCAACACGCACACACACACAACACAACACCAGTCGCTCGTGTGCAGCAACAATTCATCCTTTCACTCTTTATTCTGCTTCTCACATAAACGTTAAAGCGTCGCTAAATTGCGATCACAAGTCGTACCTCTCGACGAATATTGCCTTTAGGCATCAATCCTTCATCGTAGTCGTGCCGCTATATATTCGGATGATGGCCATTCATGTGTCCTTCCTGTAAAAGTGATCACTCATTTCAGTATTTATTTTCACCATTAAAACCTAATCACTTTACAACTGAAAGAAATATTTGTTCAATTGGCAACTGCGAATTGCTTCATTATCCATATCGCCGTAAAACAAAACAAATGCTTGTTATGTAAAACGTGCTAAACAATCAATCAAATCAACGTTTGCAATGGTGAATTTAAAAAAAAAAAAAACAACTCAGAGAAGATGGGTTGCTTTAAATAGGGCCGTAAAAACTGAAAATTAAATAACAATAGCCGGCATTTTGAGGGCACTTTTACTTCCGGAACAAAAGTGGTTCGCATTCCTTTTCAACCCCATACGTGTGAAAAAGTCAATTATAAAGAAACAAATTATACAGCTAAATGATTGTGTATTATGCAGGCATTAATTTACAAATATCGGAGGTGAAAAAAAAAACGGATAATAGCCATGTGACTTTCAATATAACTGAGAAATAAGAAATAAGTGTCGAATGCAGCGAAAAAAAGACGAATTTTAAGGCAATATGAACAAATATTTTGTTGCCGAACTTGTTAAATAATCTGTCATTTATCGGCTAGTCATATTGATTTCGCGCTGTTGCAACATATTATTTAAAAAAGCCTTAATAATTGCACTTTTTTTTTCAGTACATACGAGGAAATTTTGGTCTTAGATGCAAATGAGAGAATATTTAGGCCGATTGTATTATGATTACAGGAAAAAAGTACCCCATAAAAAACAATAAATGGTACGACCGGAAAGTATCATAAATATCGAGAAGCATAGAAAGGATCCAGGAAAATGCAGGAAACTTTACTTCAAAATTAACTTGTATACATTTTATTGAACGAATAGGAATGAAATTTATACAGTGATCGCTTTACAATCTACAATAATACGCTCACTAAAATAAAACATAAAAATTACTATCATACAAATTTTTACTTTATGATTTGCTCTGACTATCTTCATTTTCGCTTATTATAATCTAAACGAATAACTTGAATTTCACTAATATTGCTGCCGATAATTGAATGCCCAAGGCTTATATGGTGGTTACGTTTCAGAATGCTGAATTCATAGCAATGCTATTTACAAAATAAAAACCATCAATACCTAAAAGTTGAGTGGAAATGTTGGTGCTATATTTTCATCGCAAAACATAGTATTACACAGAATTAGTTGTATACATGCACTGCTTCATGTTTTGCAAGTCACGGCAAGATACATTCAATCAACATCAACGGCGATCCAACAGATGACAGCAGAGTTAACTTACGGAGCGCACCTGTTAATTTATGCATCTCATTACATTCGCGCTAATATTCGTCATGAACTGATTTCTACGCTCACATAGCAAAGAAAAGATAACACTCCCTCGAAGCAAATGAGATGAATCTCGTCTTGCCTCTCCCTCTTCTCTTATTCTTTGAAAATATTCCGCGATTCCCCGCATATTCTTTGCATATCGGTGATATGCACTTAAGAGAGCCTATTGAAATACGACGCTGCGCAGCATTTAGAAGTCCTTGAATAATTGCAGCACTTCAACAACTTCATAGAGCTCCTCAATTTGTCAGTCCCACTCAGTACAAACCATCATAATGAATGAGAAGACTGAGAGCAGATGAGATGAAACGCCTTACGGCGTAGTTCAATTACCGCCTCCTAATATTTCACCTTCATTTCGCCTTAAACTGCTTGCAAACACTGAACGGCCCTCTTGAATACTGCGGTGTAATTATGTGCATCTTGGGAGTGGCTAAAATAAGATGATCATAACGTTCCCTTACTCTGTCTATTCGATTCCCTCTCAAATCGTACATTCTCATATTTAATTCTTTTTCTTTTCATATGCATCATTTAAGAAAACAAAGATTATAGTGCAATTACAACAAATGAAATCAATTCGCGTGGTACCTTCCTCTCTTAGCCTCACCACTTCAAGCAACTATCTCATTCGGTCTAGAGGAAATTATTTCCCCTCTCAAAAGATCCGCTAATTTTTTGTGCCAGCAATGGGATGTTCATTAATTAAACGCTACCCTCAATGGTCATTTTTTTTTAATATGAATATCATTTGGGCAAGGATTGTTCTTAGTGTGCACAAAGCGGAATGTCATACTGGCATCATATAGAAAAAAAGATCACACTCAGTTGGTTGGGCCATATTGCGCATATCGATTGTTGTTGTCTCAAAGATGTCAAAAAAGTACAAATTAAACGATTTCTCCAAAAAGCGCGAATATCGCTCCATACTTTTAAAAACTCATTTTAATGTTTGTTCTGCCCCTCTCTCCCTCTCTCTCTCTTTCATCATCCTCTCGCATTGCATTGAAAAATTGCTTCTGGGCATTCTTTTGTTCCATTGCTTAGATGCACTCGAAAATTGCTTTTAAATTTGCATTTATTTTCAACGATGGTAAAAATAAACCGAAAATTTTCGAGTGATGACGTTTAAAAGATTCGTCACATTCGGAAAATTTTTAAAAAGAACAGCGAAAATACTAAATTAATGTTAGTGGTCGGCTAAGTTTTGGGAAGATGGATGGATGGGATGAGGCGGGTAGGCGAATGCGGAAAGGAGTCTCAAAATCAACGGAAAGAGTCATTCTCCCTCCTAAAATCTCTAAATCACCTCAATGCTTTCAACCACCATTATTCCATTTGAACGTAATTTTTTTTGAGCAAGCAACTTTAGTCGACTTTCTATAAACTGTGCATGAAATATGTGAAAGCGATGAGTTTGGCAACTTTTTTAAAGGCTCAATCAAATCGTTCAATTCTCGCTCGAATTAACAAATTTACCTGGAATTAAAATAATCGACCGGCTAACTGAAAAATTTTTTGAAATTTAATTTCAAAAAAAAAAAACAACTACAATACAATAAAATGCACATAACTTACCAACAACCGTATAAGCGAAAGGCCGATTTCGAAACACATGTGATGATACGTCGCGTACTGTTTGCGTATTTACCGCCTAAAATGAAAATACTTACTTGTATATTACTCTATTATAAATTATAACTTTTTAGTAAAATCAACTTTTTTAGTATTCATCATAATCAATGAAGATGTTTCCCTTATTTAAAAACGTTTAATGATTCCCTCAACAATAGTGATATACCTGAAAAACCTTCATATATGGATTATATTACTATCATCGTATATTTAAAATGAACAACAAATCACTACTAAAAGAAAACTTTCAATAATTTATAATATCTATATCACTGTGCAATTATACCGCAAAAAAAAAAATATCCGCCTGGTTATACTTAATTAATACTCATCCGATCCTAACACATATATAAATGTTTAATCGGCTAAATTAATCGAAAAACAACAATGATTAATCGGCTAAATTTCAATTATCTCTGACGAAAAAAAAAAACTTTTACTAAATTTAGCTTTAAAGTCGTTCATTATTGATAAAAACTATGATTTTTTTTTTTTTTGAACAAATCTAAATGAGCGAATGAAGAAAAAACCTCGACTGCGCGCTAAGTTGATCGCTAATTAAACGTTTATTCAGACAACCACTTGAAAATAAAAAGAGTGGACAAGAAAGAGCAATTAAGGCGAACTCAAACTGAATGACGATAAACATCCCCCGTCGCATTCCTATCCACTGTATGAAATGCTTCCACCTTTCAATTAGATTCTAATATTTTCCCACTAAAAATCGCAACAGATGATCATTCTCTGATTTCAATACCATAGATATCACAAGCCCTATCCTTTTGAGTTTATTTGCTAAATGCTATTCCCTCTCATCGTAATATTAGGTTCTTTTTTTTAAAACCATATTTGCATATATAAGTTCCGTTTTTATTCATATTTAAGGATTTTTTTAAATGATGAAAAGAAAAATTGAATCGAATAATAAATAGAAACATATATGTCAACGAGTCATAATACGAATGATAGAGAGGGAAGCGAAGAGAAGAAAGAAAAACAGCGGGGAAAGGAGATGTGGTGGGGGGGGGGGGGGAAAGAGCATAAAATGAGGTAATAATGATATGTAACTCAATTAAGGTAACCCATAAAAAACAACAAAGCAAAGAAGTAGACATGAGATTAATTAGTTAGTAAATTAATGAAACAATAAACATAAATAGGAGTGAATAGAAAGAATGAAAAGCAGAAGATAACTCGGCCTCAATCATCAGAAATCAGAATTAATCAAGCAAATATATTTCATCTCATATCAAAATAAACGAATTGAAAGACAATATCGATCGAAAAAGGATGAGCACTTTTATGCAAATTATACACCATTAAAACCTTGAAGCCGAATTAATCTCTAATTCTAAGCCAAGCGTAAATGGAATGAATTTTATTTGCAATGAATTGAAATCATGACGGCTATTGCTATCAACTTTTCTCTCTAAGGAACACTTAAATCTAACTATTCACTTCACGCTCATATCGCTTTCATTCATACGATCTGATGATATTTCCATAGCAATCTTCAATCATTGCACTTCTTCGCAAAGATATTCCTAGAGTGGAGTTTCGCTCGCTAAAATGAAACAACTGAAACCTGATAAGATGAACTTATCAGATAAGGTATCAATTTATTGACTTATTGAAGTAAATCTCATTCTATGTATATTAACCTCTTATCTAAATTGCCCGATATCGACCATTTTTTTAAAAAAATCACCCATATTCTTTAAAAAAATTGATGAAAGTAGATGAACATGTCATTTAGCTTCTCTAATTGCTTCAACGATATTGATAAAATTGTCGATTAGTCAGTAATCATACAAATAATATGTCATAATGCTATCGAAGTTCGACATTACTTTGTTCACTTTAAATGATAGCTAGAGCTTCCGCGTACATGACATCTCGACAACACACCACAAATTCTTTAAATATCTCTTTGCAATATCATATTCTATTGCATATGTTGCCATATCAACATATTGTGTGATTAATCGTGTCGATTGAAGATTTTGTTGCGATGTGCTTTGTCGTCAATCTATCTTGAACACGACAACCTCAGATACTTCGACGTGACAATTTCGACAACGTAACGAAAATTTCGATCAGAAATTAGAAAGAATGAAATGTAATTCAGTGTATATGAGACATTTTTCTTCACTTCACTTCCCACTTAACTTTCAGATAATACGAGAAAATTCATCATGTTTCTTCCCTTTCGACTTAAAAAAAGAATACTTCAAACTATGTTCATCCGGTCAATTCAGAGCGGAAATAACTGTCAAAGTAAGGATATCTGCAATCGCTCCACAGTAGAGTATGTTGATTTTTGTAAATTTTAAAAACGCTGATGAAATGAAGAGAGAATAACTGCCGCAACACGAAGCAAGTAAACAAACAAACAAATGAGTGAATAAATAAATAAATATATAAATAAATAAACAAATTTAAATTGGAAAGAAAATATTCAAATATGCTCAGTCTATGTGAAAGTTGTGCAACGCTAAAGTAAAAAAGAAATTCTATATCTTTGAACAGTTAGAGTAATTCAAAAAGAATTGATAACATACAAAAAAATGCACCCAAAACTTGGCATATAATCAATCAACGCTAAAGAGTGGAAGTTTATTCCAAGCAACGAAGACAATTTTGAAGCAAAAGACCTTTATGCAAAAAAATGAGAAAATTTTGAGAAGCTACCCACCAAATGCCATATGCCGATAATACCACAGGTACCTAGCTATATATAGAGAGAGGCAAGGAGCTGATGTACACACCGGCTCAATATTTCGACTTTTATTTAGTGATTTCATATTCGGCTCTTTCAACGGTTCGCTCATACGCTTTCAACGTAAATGCAATAACTTTGTGAATTCTTTGTCCGCAATTTTATCTATAGTCCTCTATTCCAATCTTTATTGAAATCTACTTAATATTTTCAAACTTTTTAAGTTCACTTTAAAAAAATCTTTTTGTATTATAGATTTGTTTCTGAAGTTTCTTTCTCTTTCGGATGGGCAAACGCATCCTGGATAATGAAGTAAATATCCATTTTGCCTAATAAGATAATTCATTATTATTTTGTAATTTCTTTTTTTTTTTGATAAAATTAGTCGTATTGTCTTGAAGGGATAATAATATCGTTGAACAATTTTTGAGAGTACTATTCACTGAGATCAAATCGATCCAAGAGTGATCGATGACCGATCCAAGACTTTTCCAGCGAGAAAAAATTGGTGAAATTTTTCTACGTCAAATGGTTTCGTTTGTCGCTAGCCTTGCTAAGTTGTTATGAGATGGCCATATCTGCTTCTAATTAACTGTTTTCTGCCGGTTGAGTTATATTTGCAGCGCTAATTCAAAAAGCGATTTATTGTTTTTATACATCTATAATCGTTTTTTTATCTCGTCGTTATTGCCTAAGAGGCTCTACATAGAGGGGGTATCCGTGATTCGCCTAAACAGATATTTTAGCTTTCAGGTATAGGTTTTCAGTACTATGCAAGTAGAAAATGCAACCAGAGCAGGGGGAAAAATTGCTCCCTCTAATGACCGCAACTTGAGATTTCTTCAATCGTATCTATTGTCTACAACATAATTCATGTCTACAATTCGCATATTGTCTACAACATATGTTGTCAATAATGAAATGTCTACCATATAAATCGTACATATGTTTGCGTCTCTGTGCCGGTCAAATAATTTCTCAATAAAGCAGAAATATAAGAAATATATTCATCGTCTCGTACGTTTTTTTTTTTTTTTGATTATTCAAATATATAAGTTGGGAAATAACTTTTTTGATTTTTTTTTTGCGTGGAACATTTCATTAATTATAGATAAATCATCACTAATTTGAAGAGAATACACGTTGAAGTAATGAAATTTTTAGCTCAATTGTGATGAATGGTCATTCGATGGTCATTCGAAATGCACAATAGCAATAGCAATATGTTGATAATTTTACAAACAAATTCTCTTTATAATAATTCATTTTTTCAATTTTCTCGCATATCGAAAAATACAACAAAATAGGGATGTGTGTAATTTCGTTGAGATTTCGAATTTCTCTCGTCTTAATTTTCCGGAAATGATGCTATCAAGCTTGAATGCTTTCGCCTAACTATAACGAGAAAATGCTTCTGAAGATAGCATTTGTGTTTATCGCATTTAGTGTAGACGTCATTTCTGGCAATATTTTTCCACGCTAACGGAATTTATTCTAATGCTGCTAACGCTCTTTTCAATGACGCAAAAACAGGATGTTTCGTTATTTTGTTTGCATAAATGTCCCAATTAGTCTTCATTTTTTTCTTTCTAGCCTATTAGCTCGTTTATAATTTTCACACACTTTGTGCTGTTCTCTTTTTTTTTTTGCCTCCAGACAATTTTCTATTTGTTCGAACGTTGTTATTTTCTCTTCTCTAAAATGCTCACAAAATTTCATTCTCATTTTTTTTCAATTATTTCCTCATTTTTACACTATCATCTTAAGCCCAAAAATTTTTCATTAAATTTTAGAATTTCCATTTACAGCAAAAATTTCGCTTTCTTGAAGGTTACATTTTTTTTAAAATAGTCGATTCCATCGTTTTATCTATTTTCTGACTTCTTTTATTGATTATATATCGTTTTTTTTTTCTTCTTCTTCAGTGATAAAGATGCTATTTTGTCATATGTAAGGAAAATATACTAGTAGAGTATCCTTTCTATTTACATCATTCTCGAATACTTCTAGTTCAAAATTCACATCAAATGCTCTTTTCTTTTTCTGAATCATCGCTATATTAAATTAAATTTCTACAATCCTTTCGCGAATTATGCTCAACATTTTGGATTTTGCTAATGTTCATTCGCAACATCACTATATTAAGAGGAGGATCACTTATGATCGACTCCAATATTATGCGTGCTCATAATCCACATAGATTTCCCGAAGGAGATAACACACATTAACGATGCGGTAGCCATGAGAGACAAAATGCCTAGAAATTGTGCAGCAAGAAAATCCTTTATGAAAGGATCATTGTTGATTTTCCCTAAGAAAAGATACGAATATTTAAGCTGCAGCGCTCATGCATTATAATTGTTTCTCAGCTTTGAGGATAATTTTGAGATTTTATATAGTTGCTAATTATGCACTTATTATAATTCAAATGCGCAAAATTAAGATAATTTTCATATAATTTCGTTCCTATTGCAAGGAATTCTTTATATTTTACGCGTTCGAAGTTAATCTTATCTAGTCGTTGACATTTAGCTGATGTATGCTTCTCTTCTCGCATCTCATATTTTACTTCTTTGTTCAGCATTCGTCAAATTGCAGCGCAGTTAGGTCGCTCGAAGCGGAAACACTATTTTGAGCTCGTTGTTTGATTTTAGTTGACTACTGCATTCGCTTAATGTTTGTGGCATTTTACATTATATTTTGATAGGTTTTGACTCTTACACTTCGTAGATTTTGTGATGAAAAATTTTCCCGAGTTGGACTATGTGCATATCCGTTTGAAAATTCTTGATAGTCTTACTTTGTTGCTTCTTCTTCTTCCACTTTATATCAATTGCAAGGATCATCAAAATATGCTTCTTCTGCTTGTTTTCGGCGATCTCCACTACGACTGCAGCCATTGCGAGAAGATAGGGATAGCTTAACTTGCTAAAGACAGCAAGCATGATTGTCGTTGAGCGTTCTGATATTCCAATACTTTCATTGCGAAAGTCGCTAGCACGCATAACTCTAACGAAAGCATTTTCTTTCTTCACTTAGTGAATAACTTTTCAAAATCACTCAACGCCAAATAATAAACCCCTAAGGCACATTTATATCCGCATAAATAAAGATAGGAACAAAAAAAAAGGAATAAACGGAATGCACTTATCAATATTTCAATTATTCATGCATTGATCAAAGTTAGTCGATTCAATGAAAAAAGCCCACGAAAAATGAATATTGCAGCTAAATATTAATTTCTATCTTGACCAAATGTTACTTGCTGTTTGCATCGCCGATCAATACCACATGATGTCATTTATATTTGCTTTCTTCGCAGATATACTCAAAAAAAAAAGTAGCATGCCCCATGTTTCATTGACAAGATCTGCAATGAAAATCGAAAAGTGATTAATGACTGAAAAAATATATCACAAATACGTTCGTCTATCTAGTCTATATAATTTCATAAATTTACTTCTCATTAATAAGGAAATGATTGTAAAATTTGAAAATGAGAAAATAATTTAAAAATTCAAAATCTTTTAACAATCTCATTAAAAGTCTTTAAAAATTTGCATATGCCTGCAATATTTCTTTCATTTGCATAATATTTGCTAATTTCAAATTTGGGGCTAAAATAACAAAAAAAAAAATGAAACGGGAAAAGTGCACCTACCATAAATTTTAGCTCTATGAGTTACATACCCTAACGGGAAATATATTTCGTTACAGAGGGGGAGAGGAATAAATAAACGCAAAAAAAAAAATCACTAACTCATCGAGCGCTTACAATAATGGTATAAATCCCCAGTAAGCCTTATATTCTCCTCACGATTAATAGCATATAATATGCGATAAAAGAAAACGGAAGGGGAGGAGTCGTTTCCTCTCATATTCATTCTCGAGTTTTATGCGTCATTTCACATCAAAATGAATAGCCAAGTGATTTTGCACACAAAGCAATCAAAAATATTTTCCACATAAACTTACCAAATAATCGCATATAAATCTTTCATCTTAAAATAATGATCGCATTTCTGGATAATCAAGGAAACGTATCGCCAAATGGCAGCATTTCTATGACGCCAATTGGCCAAATCAACGACATATGAATGGTCCTACGATAAAATACACTATTCAATCATAAAGTTAAATCAACTACTGTAAAGCAATCAAGAATGGAAAATATATTGAAGTTGCCAGGATAAGCCAAATACGGATAGCAATTCCGGAATCGATTAATTCGACAATGTGACAAAACCTTTTCATTGATGTCCACGCTATTCCTATTGACGAATCAAAAAAAAAAACGACTGCAAAAATGCGGCAAGCAAGTTGATATGATATACGCCTTTACACATGGCTCATTTCATGAATTACTCTTGTATGTTATCAATAAAAATAAAATAAGAGAATTATGCCTTTATTATTAAGTTGGATCGCTATAAAAGCATCCATAAAAGTTGCTTTCAAAAAATTTCTATATGTGCATTCAAAACAACAAATTGTGTAATTCCGATTTCAATTCTTCTCAAAGTGGAATGAAAACGCAAACAGACAGACACATACAAACATACTCATAAATATAACTTCATCATATTGGAGCAAATTTGCCGAAATATATACGAATGAACGTTAATCTATGAGCGTCGAAAAATAAACTGAACATATGAACGCGAATATTCCTACAATGAAATGAGACGAATGAAGAAAATATTTAAATGAATTGATTCTAAAAAAAAAAATGATTTTTCTTATGATTAAAATAACGTTTATCAAAATGAATAAAAATGAGTAAATTTTAAAGCAAAATAAATAAATTCCTCAAATTATTGATTTTTCTTTATTTATTATAAATGGAAATATTTTTTTTTCTTTGATAAATGAAATTCTCGAATTCAAATTTGATAATTAAAATCAGAATAATCCCGTTAACGCAACAATGACGTCATAGCATTTCCTATAATCCCATGGCGTTAAAATTGAAAAATTTCTATGCCCAAATACGAAATAAGATGAGATTCTTTAGCTATCTTTCATTGTCCGATGCGTGCCCCATTTCTTCTCGCAATATTATGCCAATCTCTATACATTTCTTACCCGCGAGCTATTCCCATAGATTCGGGATTAAAATAATATGGCCCAGTTTAATACACAATATTCACCGACTATTTAGCTCCAAAACTCGCACAAACACCTTTCAAGAAAAACAAAACGGCGCATAAGAGACCACTGATTATAGGTAATTATTATCACACGCAATGTTAATTACAGGTAATCATCGCCTGTCCCATTTCCTGTCGCAGCACAATTCATTCTTGGCTACATAAAAAGATCGTTTCCTTCAGTCAAGTACTTTGACAAGAGTGAAAAATTAACCACCAAATATTTGAACACGGTGACAAAAGCAAAGCAATAAAGCATTCACTTGCACATTTAAACTATCGCATTCCTATATATATATATATATAATGTTTATATATATATATATATATATATATATATATATATATATATATATATATATATATATATATATATGTATATGTATATTACAAGTACCATGCGTTTTTACTTACTTTTAGAATAGTTGACTTACTTACTTACTTCTAGAAAATGCATGGTACTTACTTTTTTAGAAATATATTTCTAAAAAAGTAAGTATCATGCCTTTTCGATGATATGTTTGTAATATAGATGAGAATAAAAAATCTCTTCATTTTTTAAATCTTCGAATCAGGATAGAGAAAAGATAAGGCGTCATGCAATAATCAGAAAAAAAAATGAAACAGAAATGAAATGAATAAAAATACTAACATTGATGCGTGCCTCCAATTCATGAGCTTGAATTCGTCTTCCATAGCAGAGAAGTTGACTGAAATATTCGAATATTTAATGAGATCGATCAATATTTTGAACGAAAATAAGAGAACAAATAAATAAACATAATATCACTTAAATATTCTTCGTATGCGGAAATTTAATTCGTCTATTGCATCTTATTTTTCTCCTAGAAACAAAATTTGCATATATATTTATAAAATTCTTTGATGAAAATAAAATTATTATCGAATAAAAACAAATAAATTTAATTACAACTACATTTTGTTAAATTCAATACACAACATTTCAGCATAGGATTACTGCGACGTTTTTAAAAGATGCTATAATCATATCCCCCTCCATCGCCTCTCCTGGCCTCCCCTTCCATCAATACGGCAGGTTCATGATACCTTTCAAGATACGTAATGAACGAGTTGTGTGAAAAACGAGCTGGAAAAATCAATCTGCCTATTCAGCATATTTGATCAGCGCTAAATTTCAGCATTTTTAACGCAACGACTCCTCTACAATCGAATAAACCCCAAGCCATGCTGATTTAAATAATCGTCTTATCAACTCTACTCTACGATGTGTCAGCAAACTTCCGTAAATATATTCTACTTTTCATTGCGCTATTTGTAAGACGTATGACGTCACCAGTAGCCATCATTTTCGTATATAAACAAACCTAAACTACTCTAATTTACTGTCTAATACTCTAAAAGTAAACAAAAATGAGCAATAATGCGTCGAAAAAAATTTAATTTAAGCATTGATCAACAAAATGATACAAGAAAAGTACGAAGCCTACGATAATGAATAATCAAAAAATATTTTATTAAGTAAATTAAAGCCTACACAAAAGATAAACTTTTAAAAAACACACATTCAATAATTTAAAAAGAATTGAAATCGATGAACAAAATATATGATATAAAAATTTAGTTGCCGGAATACACATCATAAGCATAATTATAGAGCGAATAAAAAATGATTTATTGTGAAAATTGTGAATCAAATAAAATTCAATCATCTCAAGATGTTACTTTTTTTTAAAACTCAATTACTTTGATCAATTTGTTCGATATTTAAGAGTACTTAAACTCAATTACTTAAACTCAAATAAAAACTCAATTACTTTTACGAATTCGATGATCAATTTCTCTACCTATAATATGCCATAAAATTTGAAAGTAATATAAGTGAGTTAGATATTTAAGAGTACGTAAAATTAGCGCTTAAAAAAGAATTTTTTTTTCTTTGTATTTTTTTATTCCGCATGTGTTTTTCTTTTTCTTTTTTTTTGTACTTATATTTCACTTTATTTAATAAGAAAAAAAAAAGAATTACAACTGATTTGCGTCTTAATTTTCTGAAATGACTAAACTTTCAAAACTTTAAAACAAACTTGAAAATAAACTTGAAAATAAAAAAAAACAAAACTTAGAAATAAAACGATGTTTTATTCGATGCAATAGAAATAAAACCAAATAAATGCTCTAATTTCAATAATATTTAGAGAAAGTATAGATAATTTTATAACGAATAAATACTAGAAAAAAAGAAAGAATAGAAATTACCAGAGAAAAAAAAATCAACAATTGAAAAAATTTTTAAAGCAAAAAGCCAACCTTTAGAAAAGATGGATGCTAAATAAGACTATAGCAATTACACAACTATAAATAAGAGAAATTTTCTTTAATAGAATATTTTTGAATTTTTTAAAAAATAATTGCAGCACAATTTTTCTTATCTTTTCTTTCATATTTTTATATCTTTGCCTATAGTTCTTTTCTTTTTTTTTGAACCAACAATTTCTTTTAATAAAAAAAAAAAATCAGCGAAACAATCCGAGAAAATTTCAATGAATTTAATGAAAAAAATTCCAAAAATAAAGAAGAAAAAAAATAAAAATAAAATCCCCAAAGATTTTCAAATGCAAATTCTTCTTAAATTTCAATTCCAATATCTCATCCACTCAATAAAATTGGAATATCAAAACGATCGCTCGTATACATTACTTTCATATATAGCCTATAATATTAATCTCTTTTTTTTTTCAAACTATGCTCGCCACAAAGAAAATCTTTTTTTTTTCCAACTCCAAAAAATCTTTTTAATCAAAATTGCTTAATTCCATTTTTTTTTAGTTTCTAAATAAATAATTTTATATATATATATATATATATATATATATATATATATATATATATATATATATATATATATATATATATATATATAGAAAATATAAGTGAAATACAAAAAAAAATTCATTTATATTTATGGCGAAAAAAAATAAAAAATTCAGAGACGAGAAAATTTTCGATAAAAATTCACTCTCATTTATAGCCAAATGGCTCTAGAAAAAGAAAAAAAAACCCCCCCAGCAATGTAAGCACATTTATTCGATCGTCGTACAAATCGCATTAGAAAAAAATTCCCCAACGTAATCAGATAACAGATCCGCATTCCCTATTAATTTAACGTCGTCGATAATAGTACAAAATAAGGATAAAGAGGATATTGCACTTATTTAGCATTTATTCTATTCAATAAATCCTATTTCAAAATGTTGAGATATGTACCTATCGAAAAACTTAAAATAAAATACACTCGAGCAATAAAAGAAAAAAAAAACTTTACGAATAGAAGCATAAAGCTACAACAAGAAGAAGAACCTCTATAAATGAGACTATTCCCATATGTCACCAATATGAAGCTATTTTTGCTCAATGCAAAAAAAAAGGTTAGAAGACGCCTGAAAATATTCAATACTTAGTCAATACGAGACATCCACCATCCCAAGTAACTTGGGAAAACAAATTAGCAACTTACTTCGTCTATGATGTAAATTGCACATTTCATCGTTATTGAATTTGAAAAAGTGGGTAGTTTTACTGCTATCGAATCTGTAGGAAGCCGAATCACTTCATCAGTATCAAATCTCTGCATAGCATAAAAAATATTTCACTCATATAGAATTCGAGCAGCTAGAGAGAGGAGTTCTTATCAATAAAAAATTCCAACACGAAATAGAGAATTTCATCGATACACCTTATTAGCACCTTTACTATCAATGACTGAAAGACAACGGAAGTAAAATAAGTTAATATGCAAATTTTCAATTACTTATGCATTGGCTGATAATCGATAATCAACTAGTGATTATATAAATTCGTTAATATGCAAAAAGAAAAATTTGCATAATAAAAAGTTCCGAATTTTTTTTTACTTACTCTTTGTTTATTTATTCATTTATTTTTTGAGTAAATTAATATCTATTGAAAATAAAAAACGAGCAATCATTTTATTTTATTTTATCTCAAAATGTAACGCAATAAGTAAAGTAAATATAACGCAAAATGTAATAAGTAAACAATAGATGGGGATGGGGTAACAATAGAGAAATTACTGAGCAAATGGAAATACGAATGCGAATTTATAAAATCATAAAAATTGAAATATCTCATAAGTTTAGGTTATATTATTGCGATAATTTCAGGTAATAATCATTTGAGTGTTAAGCATTTACAACGATGACGCGGCAAACAATTTCCTTCCCAAAATGAGAAAATTTTTAAAAATATTTCATTTAGAAAAAAAAATAAATAAATAAATAAATAAATAAAAAATTTCGCATGAGATTTTTCGTTTGTCTCATGCGATATTCTATTATTTATTGGCGATACATAGAAATATATACTGCATTTATTCCCTCTAAAAAAAAAAACTATATGTCAAAATTGATTTGTTTAGCACTCTTTTCCTACCTATTCACGAAAACAATCATAACACTTCATACTATTTAGTACTATCTCTCTTAGAACGTCAAAACTGATTGATTTCATCTCTTATTTCAAATCACTACTGAATAATATATAAAATATAATTAATTATCTTCCTATAAATATCCCATATATACTTTTATAAAATCAAATCAAAAAAAAAAAAACTATTTGCTATTTGTCATGCTGATTATCAAGATATTACAAGTAATGATAAGCTTAACTTATCACTAAAAAAAAAATCCACACAGCTGATAACAAAATATAAAATTGCACAATATAGAATTAAAATTACATTTTATTAAAAACACTATAAGCGCTGCATAAAGAATCTTCCAAAAATTATTTCGTATGAAAATAGCTTTCTAATATTAAAGAATCACTTAAAATCACTATACAAACATTTTCGCCTAGATAGGTTTTCAAATATTTCTCTCTCTTCCACCTTGTAATATTTACTAATATAAATTTAAGTAAGTTAAAGCACCATAAAATATTTTCAATTAAAAGTAATAAATATATTTGTAGAAGAGTATCTAAAACAATGTGTTTAATTCTATAAGGCTTTTCCAACTCTTTCAAGAGTAAAACAATTCTATAGCCTAATTCTATTAGAGAGTAAAACAAGCCTTTCCAACGCGTTTAAATTCTATTGAATTGCAAAAAAAAAAAAAAAAAAAAAAAATCAAGCAATAATGAAACGATTTCAACAAAACACTACAAATTAGATTATTTGCTTTTGTCATTCACTATTGCGATGACGTTGAAATTCATGAAACAAAAAAAAATAAATAAATAAAAAGTTGGCAGAATAGAGCTGCTAAAGAAGACAACATTGTATGCGTTTGAATTTCAATTTTTTTTTTCGAACACTATTTAATAGCTAAAAAGCTCTGCAAAAAAATAAATAAATAAATAAATAAATAAATAAATAAATAAATAAATAAATAAATAAATAAATAAATAAATAAAATAAAATAAATAAAAAATAATAAAAATACACAAAATCTGATATAAGCCAACTTCTAATGCAAAATGACTTCATATATATCACCAATCTGCATAATACATTCAAAAGTAAGCTGCAAAAAGTTCAATGTTTCATAATGATAGGATGTCTATTAGTTATTTCATATAAACTAATTGCGTCAATTCCTTTATTATTATAGATCATTTAATAAATAATTACCCCTCTATAAGGCCTCATCGTACAATTAATTAGTCGATAAATGAGGACAGACATTACAATTAGTAAAGGTTGTTTCTATTTTCAGAGTAAGCAACATATATCTATAAGATCCTAGGCCATAAAGATGAGGCCATAAAGATCTATAAGATTCTAGGCCACTACAAATGAGATTCTTTTTTCTCGAAATTTCTGGAAAAGTGAATCTCCCCGATGCCCTAAGATATAGATGTGATGATACGGCTCATTAAAATTGCATATTCGAGCGCCGTTAATCGACTATAATATTACAACAAAGTGTTCAATCAAAATCAATTCAACATCTCAATTTCTGTAATAAAAAGCTATTTTATGAAATATAGGTGTGATTAGTGATTTATTCGTTTAAATCGGCAAATTCTCATGGAATTAAGCAAGAGGTTTCCGCTATTTGAATGCTAGAATTCTAGCGGGTAATCAAAATCCGCTTTGCAAAAATAAGCCTATTAAAGAAAAAATTTTCGCAATTGCAATATAAACATTGAAAATTTTGCAATTTTTTTTGCATTGCATTGATAGAATATTTTAATTTAAAAATCATTTCATAAAAAATGTCATTGCATTTAATAAATACAGTAAAGAGATTCAATTTTTTTTTGCAAAAATGAATTCGAAATTATTCGATTCTAGAAAAAGAATGGAAAATTTTACAAATTATTTCATATTAGCTTAGAGAGAAATAAATTTTCCCACTATGATCAAAATAATTCATATTGCAACGATTAGCGTTTTAATCTCTTCATTTAAATATTAGCATAAGCGATAGATTCGATAAAATTGAGCTTAAAGAAAAGAAAAAGAAAAATTATGACGCTATTCGAATCAAAAAATCTCAATAATATTCTATACGTTTCTTTCCGCTTTCAATAGCAATTATAATAAATATTATTTCAAAACAATTTAATTTTTCAGCAGTAATACAACTCATTCGACGACTATTCCCCTCGCCTCTATCCCTTTCCCCCTCCCCCCGAATAAAACCTCAATTAACGACCCCCCCCCCCTTCACCTTTCTGAAAATCTCACTGCAACAACTTTCACCCAATAATCCACTTACTCTGGACGCAAATAATCCGAAATATTGAGAGATATATTATTTGCTCATAAAAATCTATAATCTATGCTAATGATACTAGTAACACTATATACTTCAAACCATATTAATAGTAAATAAAAGTGCTCTTCAATAATTTTTCAAAAAAAAATCGAAAACAAAATGAAAAAATTAATAATTTTTAAACGATGAAATTAAATCTGATAACATAGGACAATCGCATGATAGAGAACTCTGAACGAATCTATGAGATAAAGCAGAAATCTAACTCGTATTTCAAAAATTTCTAACAGCATAGATACATCAAACCAAGTAAAAGAATTAAAATTTCTAGGAGGACGAAGAGAAAAAGATAAAAGGAAGGAGAAGGAAATGACGAGAAACGAGGAGAGGGGGACAGAAAAGGAAGGGGGGGGGAATAATGAAAATTATTCAACAAAGGATCCATCCGATATTTCGCTTGAATAAAACGAAACTTCTCGTCCCCACATGTCAAGTTTAGTTAATTTGCACTATTTTCTAAGAGCGAAAACGATGTGATCGAAGAACATTTGCTGCACAAGTAAATTTCTCGATCACATTAACGAATATACTTAGCCGCCGATACCAAGTTGACTTGTTACCCTTTAAGCGTATTCAAATATCGATTGAGCTAATCATCCACTCAATTGTCACAATCATGGAAAGTCTTTACATTTTAAATCGATCATCTCAACGATAAATTATGATTAAATAAACTTTTTTTTTTCGAGGAAATGTTCAAGTTTAAAGTTGAAATAAAAGTTTTTACAAGTTGAATTCTTTACCTTCATATTAAACTGCCTGTAATTAATTATTTCGGTGCTTAAAATTAATTGATAGAGATATAGGCTTCCGTAGGTCAATGATTTCCATCACCTTTTATCTCTCCTAGATTTCAATCATTCATCATAATGAAATATTCATTTGCACGTAGTTCTAGTAGCTTATTTCTATCCTTTCTCATCCCTTTCCACCTTTTTCCCTTTACAACTCAATGAATTAATACAATCCTGAAATTAATGATACTATATTAAACGAATAATTATTACTAAATATGAAACTGGAAATAGAGTGCGCAGAAAAAAAAAAAAAAAACGGGGAAAATGAGAGATGCGTGATAATGAAATGCAGACAAAAAGGTGCGAAAAACTTAGTTAATCATGTAGAATCGTTGTATATTCAAATGAGAGCCCATTTGCTATCTACGATGGATAGAGTGATGCTTAATTATGATGCTGATATAAGCATTACCAATGATGAGTGCAAAAATAGATGGAAATAGGGTATATGTTGAAATTTATTGTATAATGTGGATAGGTAAATTTCACAAAAATCAGGTAAATATCAAATAAACGGAACGTCTTGTAGCAATTAATTTTTTATGCTACTTGAAATGGATAAACTTCATACTTTAAGTTCAATGATACTTGAGTCGAAATCAACGGGCAAATAGACACATAAATCTGAGGATATACCTCAGAGGTACGTATATTTACATACACATAGGACAACATAACGCATCCTTACTTATATACACACTCATACACACGATAAAAAAAACAACACGACACGACACGACACGACACGACAAAATACAACACAATCTCATACATTTATCTGAGAAACAACAACGACAACCAGTAGAGTCATTCTCAGATAACGCTGTAGAAAAATGATGATCTAAATTAAAATCCGCTTGTGATCGATGGGATACCATCATCAAAAAAAAAAAAAAAAAACTATTCTTTTCAACAACGAACAATTAACATAATTAGATTAACGATAAAATTATTTTGCTAATAATTTCTCTTATGCTGATATTATTTAACACTAACTATATTTGTAAAATTCAACGAAATAAATTATCAATGAAACGAAATAAAATATGAAAATGAAAATTATATTCAATGAAATTATCAAATATTATATGAATCAATTAAATTATTAATTAGCCACTCATTAATAAATTAATGAAGTAATAAATAATGAAAAAATTTCGAAGAAAAAAAAAACTTTCAATAAGTATTGAGCTCAATATATCTCTACTTCAATTTATTTATTTATGAATGAAATATTATATCATATTTCCTCAGCACAAATAATATCTAACAAAAAACCTTTATGAGGGAATATATTTAGAAACATTGTCGATTGAAGATTTAAAAAAAAAAAAAATTTCGCCGATTTAATTCATTCAATCCTTTATGCCTTTTGCGAAAATCGAATCATTCATGCAAATCTTTTTTGTTTTTATATGCATTAAAATTTATTGAACAGAATGCAAAAAAAAGAAAAGAAAAAAAAAGGAATTCGATGAAAGAAAATTTGCATTAAACTAGCTTATAAACGAGACATCTAATTATATATCGAAGAAAATAAATCCAATAGGAATCTGTTTACAGCGCTTTCATATTTACATGAAATTTCCACACGTAACATTCTGCAAAACAATTCGGCTTTCATCAATGAGTTCAACTATGCGCTTAGATGGCATTAAAAAATCAATGCCATAATTTGCATATAACATATGAGCAACAAACATAAGACGGAAATCAACAAATTGTGACTTGCTCGATTGAAAAAAAAAAAAAAAAGAAAAACATGATAGCTATTTTAAAAAATGAAATAAAATAAGCAGAGAGAAAAATGTAAATTTCATTATGAGAATATTTCGAAAAAATTTCAATTTCAAAAGAAAATAAAAATTATTTCAACGAAAAATCTTTCCATTTATATTTATATTTCATCTATTATAATAAATCAACATATCAAGAAAAAAAAACTCAAAAAAAAAAGAAGAAACGTTGAAATTATTTTCAAGCGCGAACAATATATATGAAAATAAAGCTTCTAGTTGAAATTTTCTTAGGAAAACCCCCCGCCCTATCAGAATTTCTTAGGAAAACCCGCCGCCTATCAGAATTTCTTAGGAAAACCCGTCGCCTATCAGAATTTCTTAGGAAAACCCGCCGCCTATCAGAATTTCTTATCTTATCAAGAATAAAAATTGTAAACGTTGTGGTGCATTTCCAACAATGATAGACAACGAACGAAAATTAGCAACAACACTTTCGTCGATTCGTTGAAATTAAATTTACGTATGCACTATAAGTGAAATATTTATTGCTAAATGAAAATCGATGCCCAAAATTTATAAAAGCTAATTGAAAAATTTTCTATAATATTTTATTGTTATATTTTATGCAAATAAATATATTTTCTATACTTTTTTTTGTTTAAATCGGTTTTTTTTAATGAAATAATTCAAAATTTATTACACTTAAAGGCGAATAATAAAAATCGAATATAACGATAAACAAATAAAAAATATCTTTTAAAAGAAAGACTTTCAATTAGACATAAATAATGTATTAAATTTTAAACTTTTTTTTTTCGATCACCTTGCGCAGGTGATTCTAATTTAATTACGCAGGTAATCAATTTCGACTAATAAATTGAGGTAAACAAATCAAAATGAGCAATATGATATATTTAGTCATAGACGACGATTATCAACGATTTTATATTTTGAATTTCTTATTGCATTCATTTGAAATGCTCAAAAAAAAGTTCATTTTATTGTTACCTTTTCAGGTGTAAATAAAGAAAAATTAACAAAAATCGAGCAATATATCATTCTAGATAAAATTTGAGGTATATTTATCTTTTAATGCATAAAATATAAAAAGTTAATTTAATTTTCAAATACTAAAAAAAAAAAAAAACAAACAACTAAAGCGGCGAAAAATTATTTCAAAGATAAATTTCAACGATTATGAAAATTATGTCTATCAACGATTAATTTGCATAAAATAATTTATCAACAATAATAAAATAAATGAAACAAATTATTTGATTAGCCGTAAAACTTTACTATTATCTGTTTATAACATAATAAATTTGCATATCTATAATAATTGATAATGCTTCTCTTAGAGATATCGTTCAAATGATAATTACATGATAATTGATAAATAACAAGCATTACGGCTAAAAAATGCGTCCAAGACTTAACAATTAAATCAAACAATTTGAGCCATTAAGCCACCTTACCGTGATATGAACGAGTATTATATCAGTACTTCAATTCTTGGTGTTGGTAAATCAATGGCCAATAATGGAGTACGTATACGTGTACAATTATTCATCGTAGTCAATAGATGTGATGGTGCCGACGAATCGGATGATAGTGTTTGACGAATCGGCAGATTCCTTCGTTGTCTCCTTTCATGAAGTGTTTCTTTAACGCAACATACACTCATAAATCGTGGACATACAACACGTCGAAATGAACGCGAGAATGCGAAATAGATGAAAAAATTTGTTGCACTTGAGATCACCACTAACAGATTACTAATATCGACACATATTGTTGCGGTTGATGAGTTCAAGAACTCTTTAGCGCTAACAATATGTTCGGCAACATCGAGTGCCGTTGGCATTAATCGTGACAGCAAAAATTTCGCCATAACGGCAAGTAGAATTAATTCAGAATCCGATGATTTACGCCGTGATTTCTTCTGGGAAGCGGACGCTATTCGTTGACGTTCTTTTGATGCGGCATGCATAGCGAACGATATTCGTGTCGATAAGGTAAAGAGGCCAATATAAGGAAAAAGTGAATAGAATAAAAGACCACCAATAATGCGATAACCAATCATATATAGACGATTCTCGACGAGAAATGTTTGCTGCACATATACTTCACCTTCATATTCAAATAAAGCTAACTCGAAAAGGCGTGGTAACGAGAATAGTAATGCAAGCAATACAACTGCAGTTAGAGTTTTATGTACTCGAGCAACAGAAACTTGTTGCACCTGCATCGATAAAGGCCTACAGAGTGCACGGTATCGTTCAACCATTAGCGCGCACATCAACCATACCGAAGCAGTCAATGATGCATTACTAAGCATATAGTAGGTGGGAAAGAGACGCGCATAGAAACCCAATGAGGTCATAAATGCAGGCACACAGTACATAAGAAATGCATTCAGCAGCAAGCTAGTATCCGAGAAGGCAATCCACAACAGATAGGTATAGATCAGTGGTCTCGCACTCGACGGCACCCTCCAAGAGCCACTCTTTCTAAGTGATAGTTGTTCTCGCTTCAATGTGCTACTACTCGAGAATGCACGTCGCGATGGATTCAATAATATGAAAGCAGTGGTTAAATTCAGTATCACACCGCAAAAAACGAATATAGCCGTCACTGGACCATTGAGCAAGAATGCCATATGGACACGACCTGAGTGACCGAACGCTGACCACTATTATCGTCGCACCTTATCAGCTCAGATACATACCACAATACAAATGTAGGCGTGGCAATGTTGTTGTTGCAGCAACTAGGAAAGCGAATAGATTTCCCGACAGCCGTCACTTGCATCAATTCCTCCTTTCAAGTGCCACGCCCTTGCTTAGTTCAGTCATTGCGCATTGGCCGATCATTCACAACACAACACTTTGCAGCAATTCTGATCGACATACAAATATAATATTCTATGAGACGTTTATCGTATTTGTCGTAATAATGCAAAATGCGCTAAATGAAATCAGATTTTAAAAAAAATTCGCTTAAGCTCTTATTGAAAGAGTGAACAATATCAAAATTTTTTTCCCCGAAAGAAAACTCATTAAAATATTTTAGTAGATTAAATCTTAATACAACAATATTCAAATCAATAACACTATAATTTAAATATTCGTTTGTAAATAAAAAGCAACATTATCACAATGAAGCATTTAAAAAATTACTCCAGAATAAATATCAAAACGAATATAATACTCGTTAAGAGATCATTTCAATAGTAAGAGTAATCAAGTAAATTCATTTAGTATGCGAAAATATTATTATCGACGTGATTCCATTCGTTTAGTTTTTTATTTTGGGAAATTTTTTTTTACACAGCAAAGTTAATATCATTTTGAATAAAATTTTGGCTATCTTTGAAATTAAGCATTTTTTTTTTTTCATTAGATGATCATTTCGTGTCTACATCAATGTCCACATCACCTATAAATTTCAACCGATCAAAGATTCGCATCAAATCAAACCGACAAGATTATTTCATCTATATACCACTGAACTTCACGAATAGCAACAACATAAAACATATTACAAGTATAACCTCATAATAAACACATATTAAAAGTAATAGTTTCCAACATATGGTAACGACAGGATGATATACTATTTACCTATTTTGTTTCATCACAATCGTTTTTGCACTCGTTAAGATCGTGCAAAACTTTTCGGTACCCGTTAACATTCTGCAAGAGTTTTAAGCACACGCAAGGTTTTTCTTTGACATTAGTTTTGCTTTCGTTCATTCAGATGACATTAATGCCGTGTTTTGTTCTCTGCTAATCTATACAATCGGCCTCATTGAGGTATCTATTCGTCTGTTTGTTTTCTATCTTTTGCGTTTTCTATGTGAAGAGTCCCTAATCTGCCAGGTTGTCTGCCTCAACTCAATTTACGTAGGCGTTGAAAGCTTTCTACGTGGTCGAATACCTAAAAATGTGCATTTTTCTAATATCGCAATAAATTATTCTTTGGGGAACACGTTTGTCGGAGTTTGTTTTGACTGCATAAATCACCAAAAAGAGTCAATCGTTTCATTGTTTGCACCATCATCATTTCTGTGATCAAACGAGCAACGGGCATACCATTTTGTTGTTAGTGATTATAGCGTTTTAAATTGATAGGCGATTTCCTTGTAGCTTTTCGAAATCCGAAATGCTTCCTAAGTGACAGATGTTCATTCAGTGGCGACAGATGTTCGTCTATCTAAGTCAATTTTTCTTTACCTATTGATTCAAGCGATCGATGGTTTATATATATATATATATATATATATATATATATATATATATATATATATATATATATATATATATATATATATATATATATATATATATATAAAGCGCATTTAATTTAAGTAAAAGATGTGCACGATACTTTGTGCTGATTGATAAAATGTCTAGACATTGGGCTATTAAATCTCTAACGTTTTATTAATGATAGCCTGTGAAACGCCTTCCTGTGTGAAGCTCTTAAATGCCAAAGCAACAGCATTTAAATGTTAGGACTGAAAAAAAAAGAACCAATAATTGAATATATCAAAATGCCAATCAAATATTAGTAAAATACGATATATTTCAACAATTATAAAATATGAAATCCATTTCTTCGTTCGTTTTTTCTTCTTTTTGAAATTTTGCAATCGTTTTCAACAAAATCTTTTTGCAATAAAATTTTCTTTTTGCTTTTTTGTAATAATTGCAATCGTTAAATTGCAAAAATTTGCAAAATTGCAATAATTGTTGAATTTTTCCATCAAAACAAGTACAATATTTTTATGATCTATTTTTACAATAATACTTTCATCTATTTCATTATATATTTCATATACGATCAATTCTATATTTACGACGAATAAAAAAGTTTTTTTTTTTCCTTAGAGATGATAAACCCCTCATACATCAGATGTCAGTATACTCAATTAATATTACGAACTAAATAAACAATCAATTCATACATTCAATTCACAAATATATGCAATGAAGATCAAGAGAAAAATGCTTGATTAGATAACCTATCAAGACCTATCGCATACTCTCCATCACAATATGGATAGCAATGCAAACCTCTAGAGATTTTTGGAGGAAAAACGAGCATAAGCCTTATCGGAATTTTTAAGAAAAAACCCCCCCATATATGGAAAAAATTTTCAGAGAATGGGGAAAATTTTTCGCATTTCAAAGTGATATGCAAAAATTTATCCGAAATGGCGGACTGAAGAAATCACGTTTTTCATTTAATTTTTAACGTTCACTTATAAACGCCGCAACATCCAAATGTGGCCATTATTTGATCACATAAAACGCCTATAAGTGATACCTCCTCTGCAGTATTGCACAACGATTCAATGAAATAGCGTATGTAAAATTCTTTTCTATTTATATGATTGTTGGATATGGCGCTGAAGAGCCAAACATATCTTCTTGTTATCAAAATCTATTTGTGACCTAACATTGCAGTGATCATTGTGATTCTATGGTCGGTTCTCGTTTATTGTTCTTCGCGCAGTGCCACTGACCGACTTAGGTGCTTTTGGTCTGCCTGAGGCCTAAACAAGTCGGCTTCAACACGTCGAAGTCAGTCCTCGCCATTCGACAGTTCTCCGACCGGCAGCTGTTATGGATACCCTCCCCATCTCCAGTCGTCTCTGTGAGCTGTGGTGCTCCTCAGTAAACTACTTCGACTCTCCCGTCACCGCCAGAGTTACAACAATGATGACATCGATATTTTTTAGTCACTCTAGTATCAAAAAATCCCCAAAGAAATCAAAACATTTTTTAGCCTACAAGACGATACAAAATGCCTCTAAAAACGTATACACACAGACCCGTAACGAAAATTCCCCGTCGTCAGGGAATGCAACTTTTAAATGGCTATAACTCCAGCACCAAACATCATAGAAGAAATTAATATTTCTGCATTTCAAAGCGAATTCAATCGATGCTCTTCTTTAAAAGTTCCACATCATCTTGAGGAATTATTCCCGCGGGAAGATGCGTGGGCAATAAAATGCGAACGCCATATTATATTATATCAATCAAACATATTGAATTTCTGTGTGCGATGCAAATATTTTAGAAAATGCAATTACCCAAGTGAAAACTACACTAATATTGAAAACTACGCCAACAGAAATCTCTGTAAACATAATAGTGGTATCGATCGTTAACGAATCATTGAAGCTACATAAATTCCCGGCACCGTATCGGCACCTTACTCTCGTTCCAAACCTGCGATATGAATTTCGATTTTATTTTTTAGTCTACCTTTACCCGTTAGCATTTTGGGAAAAGATTTTGCCCAATAATATTTACAGTTTTATCCGACTCTTCGATGGAAATCCTCATAAAACTTATAAGCATTATTCATATAAGTATAAATATAAGATAATATGGTCGTAGGATATAATTTTTTAACAAAACACTCATTCCAAAATATTAGAGATTACATGAAATACGATGGGCAATAGAATAAACGAAACGAAATGAGCCAAAAATTGGCAAAGGAATTCATTCATGTAAAAGTTGGACTGTTGAGCAAACCATATACCAAATATAAATTAAAAAACGAGTTTCCCTTTACAAAATATCTCATCGCTAGCTTATTTTATATGGAAGAAATTGTTATATCTTAGCCAATATTTTTGTCTAGTACCATTTACTACTACGTCAAAATGTGGAATGGAATAAGCATTACGTCTATAAGTTGTGGTCTTTCAATATTATTTCATTTGCTATCGAATAAAGATCACATGTCTCATTAAATGAAAAACATTCCATTTAAATTAAGGCAACTCTTCCCCTCCTTTTTTCGTCACCTCATTCCGTACCCATCTCTCGTTATAACAACTCATTCCACATTTTCTCTCTTCTTGTTTAAAAATCCTTAAGAAGTCCAAAAGTCCCTCATTTTGACTCCTCTCACCCTATACATCATCACCCTCTCTTCTACCACTCAATTTTACAGGTAAATTGGTGCAATTGATTATATTTCCGCTATCAACTTATAACTTATCAATATGCAAATGATAAATCTAAACGAGCATTCGATTAACTCTCTTATCAACGCAATCTTTTAGATATCATCCAACATTAATGATAGAGAATATACCTTTACGCTATCATTAATATACCTTTGTCACCTGTAATAATTTTAATTAGGAATTGGGTAGAAAACAATCCTCATTTTGTGACGAAAAAAAAACCTATGAAATTAATTATTGAGTGAAAAATTTTTGAAATTCTTCAAGTAAATCTCATAAAGAGTATCCAATAAAATTTCTATTTGAAGATCAACTATCAATATCTTATCACTTCTCTACTTTCTTATAAAATTATTTCCCATTACAATCAATCAAATCATATATCAATGAAATATGAGAAAATCCTATTGCTTTTATAGCGTTCAATTTATTCCATAACCCTTCTCTTTTGAGATTACATTCGCCAGAAACTTTTTCCCTCTTTTCTCTCTCTCAAACCCTCTCTCCCTCTCTCTCTCTCTCAAACCCTTTCTACCCTTGTATGAGATAGTCTCATTGGCGCACTTAAAGTACAACGATAATGACTTTAAAGAATAACAAAGTTGTCTAAGTATGCCCTCTACAAGTACTTACGTATCATTTACTTCACAAAGCGATATAAATTTTTCTATTTTTATGGTAGTTGCATTGTTTTTGCAAGGGAAATGCTTCAAGCGGGAATACAACTTATTAGCTCTTTTTGAAGAGAACAGAGGGGGATTTGATAGAAAATTTTAGTGTGAAGATTTATAAGAAAATAAAATGAAAATATTATATGTTTAAGTATAAAATAAATTGAAGAATTTCCTAATTTCTAAAAAAAATCTCTATCGATTCTGCGACCATTTAGAAGAAAATTCTAGTGAGTGCTTTGTGGCCACTACTCTGATCACAACTCCTCCGCCAACCTGATTGCAACCCCCTCTCCCACCTGATTGCAAGCCCTCTCTAGTTTGATTACAATCCCTCCCTCTTGCAGAGATTAATTAATTTTCTCGAGAGGTGAGTAATTTCCAGAATGATACATTCTGAAATCTAGAGAAACTTCATTAATCAATACTTATCGCTGCTATAACTCAAATAAATACGCAATGACATTAAATGCAATTAGAATTCACTTAAATGAAAGTAATAAAAGCAATATAAAACACTTCCTTGTGATATACGAACCAACTTCCATTCACGTCATCATATACAACAACAAATTGCGTAAATGTGAATATCACCACTCGGAGCTCATCAATCATTTTTTTTTTTTTAATCTTTGATTCCACTTCTCAACCATCAACCACTTATTAAGGTAGAGAAAAAAAAGTAATGCCTCATGTTTTTTTTTTTTTGCACATATAGGAGAACAATGATGATCCAAGTTCTTTTTTTTTCTCGAACAAAGCGAATATTTTTCTATAGGGAAAAAACTTCAGCTGCAAAAAAAAAAAACGCGCAAGCAAAAAGAGAAAGAAAGAGAAAAAAGAACGTTAGGAGAGGGAGATAGAGAAAAAAAAAGTGCGCAAACCGAGAGAAATTCTTCCTCGAACTGAAGTGAAATTATGAAATTATTTCAATTTTTAGATTACAAACAGCAGTTTTCTACTCTTTCGGTCTTTTTGCTACTCTTGATTTCTGTCCAGTTGAAATTTTCGTTTCTCTCTCTCTCTCTTTCTCCTCTCTCTCTCTTTCTCTATCCTTCTCTCATTAATTAATTCAAAAACAATACCTACCTTCGCTCATTTATAATGCTAGTTTGTCCACCTGTTTACGGCATAATATGTGTAAATAAGCACAAGTCAAGCAATAGTTTAGCGTGATTGCATCACTATCACCTGATAATATCACTAACACCAAAATACGAATAAAAGATCAAATTTAGGCTTTCGGCTCTGTTAGGAGGCATTGGCCGGCAATGTTGATTTATGGATATGCGTCGCAGTTATTTATGCGCTTCTTAAACAGGCAATAAAATAAAGAAGCATGAGGCAATATTAAGCACAATTTTAAATCCTTTTTTCAAACAGAAATTCTTCTACATCACTTCATGTCTCCTTGAAATCGCTCGTTAACGTGGATGCATCCGATCAACGTGCATATAGGACTGCCATCATACGATCAAAAGTGCAGTGGATAAAAGTTGCGCATGAATGACGAAAAATGCACAAATAAGTGGCAATTCAACGAACACGTACAACCATAAAGATAGAAAAGCGAATTCAAAAAATTGTCAAAATGTCGAAACGTTTCGCGCTTTCTTCGACATTTCTGTTCAAAATTTTTACGCGACAAGACTCCGCGAAAAGAAAAAAAAAAAGCACAATTGCAGCGCATTCTTAATGCAAATCTCTACTCTGAAATATTTAAAAAGTGAAAATCAAACGAACTACCCACCGTCCAATATCCTCACAAATCGGCGTCGATCCATCCAACATTAAAAGTATATTCGTTAAGAGTGTACGTTTGCCGCGTTCCACTTCCTCGTCGGTTATATTATCACAAAGATCAATCCTTAAATGAATTTATTTGCATTCATAAATATCGCATTAATTAATTTTTAAATACATTCTCGAATATTTTTTAGTGTTGTAAAATAAAACACAATTTGTGAGCAATGGAGGGCATAAAAAAAAGATAAACGAGCACAATTCTATCTCGTAGATCTCACTTCTATATAAACGTATGCATTTGCTCGTCTCTCAATGCTCTCAATCGAAAAAAAAAAAGAAGCCGAGGATATGAAATTATGCAAACATAACACCGATAGAAATCATCACAATTCATCATGCCCTATCAATTTCGTATATGACGTTTTAAAAAAAAAACCGGAATATTATGGAAAAAAAGTTTTTTATGACCAGGTTCAATTAATACCGGAAGATATTGAAAGCGGAATATTAACTACAAATTTATAATCTTAACAACTATTGCTTATTAGAATACAATAGACCAGAATATTTTAGAAGCATGAATAAAAACCAGGTCCAAGGACAAGAGATGATCGATCCCTTCCTATTGCCTTCAAATCGTTGAAAAAGTCTCATAAAAAAGTGCCCTTTTTTCTAAAACAGCTTCCTCTCAACATTTCTAATTATGGTGCACGTACATGCGTCCGCGTCCGAATGTATCAGCAACCTACTTGTTAACTCATCCCTCTTCGTTCATCTTTCTTCCTTTCTCCATCCTTCCCTCCCTTCCCCTCCTCCTTCCCCCCTCCCTCTCACTAAGGATTGTGGCTCGCATTCATTTCAAAGTCTTGCAGTGTTAACAGAAATGGATAGTGCAATCCGACAAGGAGGGATTTAAATGATGTCTAACTTGAGCGAAAGGGTGAAACGATCCATCTTCCTGCATAGTTTACAGACAGACCAGAAACGACCTCACTACTGCACCTCAAAATACGCAACTTCAGCAATCAAAAACGACAGAAACTCTTGACCTCTCCCTCTTTTCCTTCACTTCCTGTTCTCAAACATGCCCAAAATTTCAAAGGAAATATTTCAATAACCATTGCTGCGTAATAGCATCGACGACCGGCATAACACCGGTCTCCTCGCATACGAAGTAAACGCCAACAAGACCCGTGTCCTTGTAGCAAGTATTGAAAGCCTGGAACGATTGCACTCGAGCATTCAATCCTAGAGTTTGAGCCAAGCGTGACGGGGCATTTATACCAGCACCATGCGTACGATCCCACTGTCCGATTAGCTGCAAATTAGAAGATCCGTTAACGAGTTGAAAGCTCCCTCTTCTTTTTCTCCATTCCTCTTCCCTCCACGAAATATCTTATATCAATAAAAAGACAATCAAATGCATAGCAAAATCAGCGACAGGAAGATTAAGTACAGAAAAATGAATAAAAGAAAAGTACCCCTTATCCCCTCACCCCTCACCCCCCCCCCCCACCTCCCCTCTAATGCTAAAGAGCAACAATAATCAAAGCGCCTTTTGAGTAATTCTCACCTATATAATTAAGCAATATCGCTAATTTATTCAACAGCGCTTTTATTAGCGTGTTGCTATCATACATTTACTCGTTTCATTATTTATTCATATATATCTTTACTACTACTTACAACTTTCTATTTTTTTAAAATGAGTAAATACTTCAATTCATTAAACAACTAATATTCTCCCTTAATTTAAAGTTATTTTTCTAATACTCAATACTTCATTTATATTCTAGATATATCGATCTCAAACAAATTTTTTCGTATATTTTTTTAAAAACTTTTTTTTCTAAGAAGAAAAAAAAAAGATTTGAAGCAATACAATCGCCTAAGTGAATATTCGTCAGAATGTGAGTTCGACGTGGAAATACGAAATGCAAAGTAAGCCAAGTGTACTCAAGCGAACTCTCGCCGAACTCAATAAGTATAACTCAAACACGTCGATATATTCCTCTCATAAGCTATCAACATATCAAATCCCCTTACGCTTCATCTCAATATCGACATATATTTGCAAAAAAAAAAGAAAAAAGTTATTTTATAACCACTTAGTTAAATGGCAAATATTCAAAATCAAATATGCTCATATCATATGCCATATTCCAATTGACCATTTCATAAAATTTTTCTTGCCATTAAGAACGGCTCACTTTTATCAACTATTTAAACAAAAATGCATAAACGATACACCTAAATGCCAAAAATTACCTTCAATGAACACTCAAAATTGTCTATATTATTTTACTCAACGAAAATGATACATTTGATTACATTAATCGTTTATAATTCTGTACTTGTTATCTATGAATCTTCTTATGAAAAAAATTACGAATAAATAAGGGATATTCTCATAGGAAACCGATTATCAATCTCTTTGCTAGCCGCTCATTTATTCCCAACTTGCATAATGGTCAATCGAGTTAAAATACACAGTTTCTTGCTAATACGAGATTCACTATGCTATGTGATAAAGACTTCGATCTGTCCAAGTAGAAAAGAAGACGACTTCGCTCAAAGAGTTCATCCAGGAAAGGGGGAAGGCAAGGAGGGGGAGGAGGGAATTCTCCCCATCTCTCTAGCACAGTCCATCCTAGCATAAACTTTGCGAGCATATTGAATAAATAATCAAAAATATACTGTAGTTAATACCGTATTAGCGACCATTAGTGGAATATTATCAGGATGGGTCCATGAAGCGCCTTCCACTGCTAATGCGCCAAAAACCATCGACATACCCTCATCGCGGATATCTTGCTGCAATAAAAATTAATTATCTCAAATGAAATAAATAAAAAATAAAAACAGTGACATTCCTTAAGTCAGCTATGCAAATAAGAGAATGGAAATAAGGGGAGAAGGAAGTTACTAATATTCGAGTCGATTCCAACTCACTATATCTACATAACAATTTCAGTGAGCGAAAAAATGGAGACAAAAATTATGGCGATAAACCAATAAAAAAACCGTTCAAAAAAGAATTTCGCATATTACCCTCAACAGACACAGTCAGCTTACAGCAACAAACAATATATATATATATATATATATATATATATATATATATATATATATATATATATATATATATATATATATATATATATATATATATATATATATATATATATATATATATATATATATATATAAAAATGGAACACCAAATTGTAAAAGTAATATTTTTTGCCCTCAACCTATCAAGCAATAAACAATTCGCTTCAAAAATGTGCCCAATTTGAGCAATACACTCGAAAATCAGAAAAATAAATAAAATAAAGCCCTCATTATATAGTTCTTAATGACATTGAACACATCGCTATTCGTATGGATTTCTGTCAAACAAACAGCCGACATATTCAATTACAAACTTAGACGATATCATAAGAAAATTTGCTGTTTTATTGTAAAATGATACTGCAACAGAAAAGATTTCTTGAATTCTTGAATCAGAGCGCTAGAGAAATATCGGAATTTCGTGATTCCGGAACCGGAACTCCATTGCAATCCTAACAAATACACAAATTTAAGAAATGAGACTAACAAAAACAACCTGAACATGAAAAAAAAAGACCGGGATTCATATGTAAGTCAACTCACTAATCTCTTAAAACGACATCCGGCCATGAATAAAAGGCGGACACAACGAATAAGACATTTTTGTGATTGGTAAAAGCAAAAGCAATGGAACTAATCATGTGGATTCAGTTAAAAAAAAAAAAAAAAACAGCACATTTTTATTTGGTTCATCAGACTCTCAATAGAGAGCACATTTGCTTGCTGTCCTTTACGATTATCTCCGATGCAGCGAGATTTCCTCTTAGGGCACAAAGTTTATTCAATAAGAACAGGCTGTCGGCAATTCAAGAATAGCTAAAATTTTTTAGCATACCATTAAAATATATTTATTTATTTATTTCGATGTTTCAAATTGCTAAAAAATTGGCTAATATAAAATGTTCACTACAGCGATGACGATATATAAAATAAAATAGAGTTAGTCTCTTCTGCAAGATTCGGCATTGTGCTTTTAGCCTGAAATAAAAAAAAAAATAATCGTATTTCCTCGAATAAACTCCTCTTTTTAAAATTTTCACACAAAATGGCCACTTAAATAACTCCTTTCATTACAAAAATTCTAGACGATGAAACTATTTAAATATATTTCATACTGCTAAGCAATTTTTGATAAAATATTCTGAATGAAAGTAAGCGCAATAAAATAAAATAAAACCAACTCACATTGCCACTAAATTTCTCCCCCCCCCCTCCTCCCCTCCTCCCTCCTCCAAACAAAGAAAAATTCGATGAAAATATTTCATTCCATTCAGCTAATATATCAGCACCTCATTCGATTATAAGTTAATAAAACTGTTCCTATATAATAAAACAACCTAAGCAATGAAGTAAAGAAAGCAAGAGAGAGAGAGAGAGGGAGAGAGAGAGGGAGGGAGGGAGAGAGAGAGAGGGAGGGAGGGAGACGAGAGAAAGAGAGAGGGAGAGAAAGAAATGTTAGTGACGTACAACGAACGCGAATCCAGAAATCAACTAGGATGCAATTAAAATGACAGCAAAGACGCAATCGATTACAACAGCACGATAGTAATGATTCAACAATTATGCAAAACTCAATACCTTTTAAAAACTAAGAAAATAAACTGATATCGCATCAATAATAAAAGCAAATAAATACGAGAAAAAGGGCGCATAAATAACATCAAATCATCCTCTTATAATATCAGCAATAATAAATTCAATCACATCTATCCTATAAAAAAAAATTGCAATGAATTTCATTGGAACAAATTTTTTTCAGTGCATATCTTGAAAGTAAAAGAAAATAAAAATCAAGTGAAATAAATAATTACCGATATTACTCGCCTCTCCTTTTTTTTGGTTCTACAGCAAATGAAAGAAGCGCAAACAGCATAGTGAAAAAAATGGTGCGAAAAAAAGATGGAAAGACCAAAAAAAGATCCAAAGATAAGTGGACGAGTATATAAGAGAAGTTGGCGTGATATGTGCTCTTTTGCATTGTACTTAACCGAACAGTATAACCACTTATACATAATACTAATAAGGTTTAAGGTACTTGGCGACAGAAATTCTAAAGTCGTGCAAAAAGATAGAAAATAAAGGAGATGCGTTACCGAAGATGCTTATACAAGAAGAAGAGAATGTGTCAAATGAATGCTCTCACCCACTTTCCATACTAATTCAATAATAAAATGATAGCCTCTTGGAGTCATGTCAAGCAACGCAAGTGCAAAAGAATATTAGAAAATTCTAAAGGAAACCAGCATTTCAGTATTGCCTCATTGAATGCGTCTACGAGAGAAAAACCCCTCTTCGTCAGTGTCTGTATTGTAATGAGCCAAGTCTACTATAATAAGCCAAGTCTACTGTGCTGAGCCAAGTCTATTGTAATGAGCCAACTCTACTATAATGAGCCAAGTCTATCATAATGAGCCAAATCTATGAAAAATACGCCAAGTAATCAAGCCTAAAAAATCTCCACAAAATTCGACATCTTCTCCTTTAACGATCTCTCATTTAGCACAATCATTTCACCAAAAAATTGAATGCAACTATATTATCGATTTGCTTCTGCAATCTCCCTCATCGATTCAGAGTTCAAGCAAAATCAACAATTATAAACATTTTAAGTGAACATACCTTTATTTACTTTTTTTATTTTCATTTATTTAAATCTAATACTTTTCATTTCATCGGCTCGAATTGTTAGAAAGTTGAGGAATATGAAATAGGTGAGGTAAAGTTAAACATAAAGGGAGTAATTATTACTTCAACAAAACACAAATAATTGAACAAGAAATATTATTGCTCACTTTTTAACAAACTCTATTAGGCAGATAAGCAGAGAAAAAACTATTGCAACGACAATCAAGAAATGACACTTATATGAATTAATTTCGAGAAACATGTGCTCGCATTGATGCGCCTCGAAGCTATTTTATATATATATATATATATATATATATATATATATATATATATATATATATATATATATATATATATATATATATATATAATATAAAGCAATCAACCACATGCCTATAAATTGCACACATCAACTGTATTTGATTTTAAAAAAAAGATTAAAAGGAAAAGCGGAAACTCACATAGCTAGGTACAAATCGACCAGGCTCAATTGAAAGATCCTTGTCGACGGTTTTCAAATCGCCGAAGTATTTGTTGCCCAACTCAACAAGGTGATCATGCTCAACGCCACCTGCTCCAGCCAGAACCATACGTGGTCCACGATAGTGCTCTTCGATATATTCCACCAGGTCTTTTCGCTGGATTGAGCTAGAAAAAATCAATTCCACAGGAAAATACAACAGTTCAATGACCACTATAGACATAATCGGTAGCTAATTAGTCTCCTCGTTCTACAACTCTGTATTGCAATAGGTTTTCTAATAAAGATTCATAGGAAGACTCTTCAATAATTTTAAAAGTAGTGTCATTCGACTTTATATATATATATATATATATATATATATATATATATATATATATATATATATATATATATATATATATATATATATATATATATATATATATATATATATTTTATTTATTTATTTTATTTATTTTTTATTTATTTATTTATATTTATATATATTTTATTTTTATTTTTATTTTTTATTTTTATTCATTTATTTATTCATTTATTTATATTTATATATGTTCAGATGGGTCGCAGCATCAGCATGCAGTTCTTTTGAGGTGTATTGTGCTAAGCAGTAAAACTTAATGAGGGAGATAAGTGTGTTTTTTCTAAGCGCAATTGTCATTTTCGGATAGCCGACAGACAAAACGGTGATTTGGTTATAACTATCAGCCTACTACACTTATAAAAAACACTGCTTGGCCATACTTCTAAAAAACACTACCTGGCCACGATTCCACTCTGCCGCACTCACAGGAAACACGAGTTGGCCATAATTTCCAATTATATTACGTTCACAGCAAATATGAGCTGGCATAATTTTCACTCTGCTATAGTTACTGGAAAGATGAGTTGGCCATAACTGGCCATCTACTACACTCAAAAAGTACCGGGTTGGCCATAATTCAGAGTATATTTATAATAATATAACAGAGAAATTTAATTACCTTCAAACAAACCGCAATGAATTCCCTGATATAAAATCGCATTTCTCGCTGAATTCCACTGTCCAAAATAACGATCAAAAATCACTCAAAAACCAATCAATATTTGCCAAGTTATACATTATAAGCAAGGCTATACTTGCTTCTCGTAGTAGATCAAAGAAGAAGTCAATAAAAAAGAGTCCAAAGGAAGAAAGATATTTTAATGCGAACTTGATATTCTCGACAGGTCCGAGTATTGTCCTAGCTAGGGATGTGCCTCGGAATGCTCCCGCATGAAGATGATCAAAGACAACTTCTTGCAAATTTTGCTCCACTTCTTGCATTTCGCGTAGAATCACACCACGTTCTCGTTCTATTTCGATATTACGCAATTGACTTTTCCTCAAAATATCGGCCAATATTTCCACCGCTAAAATGGTCATCAATATGTGATCGAATATCGATTATTAAATCAATCGGCGTGGTCTGCTCCCTCAAAATGATGAAAGATCAGAAGGGAAAAAATGAAAGAAAGAAGGTATCCGACCTGAGCGTTATTCTCACTCTCTACCTCACAAAAGTGGAAAACGAGTTAACAACCAAAAAAAAAAAAAAAAAAAACACACGATGATAGTGAAATGGAGAGGGATGCAGATGATATAAAGAGAAAGTTGCTCTCTTTTCGGGATGTGCAATTTTTAACGCTGATGTCTTACGCAAGAGGTTACAGTACCACACTTACAATATCATCTTTTTTTGATGTCCTCTTCCTCCCCCCCCCCTCCCCCCAATCTCCCCTCACCTCTCCAGTCTCCTCAAAAATAAAGGGAAGACTTCAGAGCCAACGCAAACAAGGATCTATTAAAAGCGTCATAGCAATATATCATTTTCTATCAGCAACTCAAATATAACTCAATTATGGCCAAACGTTGGAATTTTTCAGCGTTTATACGACATAAAATTGCCAATGCGTTTCGATCAAACAGAATCTTCCTATAAACCACTTCCAAATCCACGTTTCACTCGGATCCACGAGGCTACTCTCCATGTAAATAAATTCATCGAATTCCCTAAGATTAATCCCCTCGGGTAAATCTCGCTCCAAAAAGATCTCATTGCCTTGAAAGCAAAAAAAAAAAAAAAAAGAAGAAGAGGTAAATAAGAGAGAAATTAAACGTACAATGCTCAAGATCTTGCGAGAAGCATTTTGCATAATAGACAGTTTGTTCTCTCGACGTGTAAGCATTCAAATGTGCACCCATATTTTCAACTTCCATTTCCAATTGTGTCTGCGATCGAGTTAATGTGCCCTGCAAACATAACTAAAATTACAATGGAATAGAGAGAATTTCATTCTCAATATTTCCTCCCCTAATCCCCCCCCCCCCCTCCAAATAATAAAAAATCCCCGAAATTAAAATAAAAGCAATTCATTTTGTCGCAGCAATTTTAGGTGATTGACTAGGGAAGCATCAGCAATATTTTATGATCAATTAGAACACCTTGATATTTAGTAATGACATTATTACGAGCATCTGTGGAAAAAAAAAAAAACAACAGCAAAAGAGGAGAGTGAAACAGCAAGCAGAAAAGAGTGACAAAACGAAAAATCCCATAAATAAGAATTGCATTTATCTAGTAGGTAAAATCTAACAGAAAGGTGAGCAATGTTTCAATCATCACCGATATTTATATCGCTTCACCTTAACTTCTTTGCCGATGTCCTAGTGCAAGATTACGTTCGTATCAACCGGTAATAACCCGGTAATTTTTGTGCAACGCTCATAAAGAGCGCCTCAATTAATTAAATCATATAAATATTGTTTTCTTTTTGTAATTATCCTAACAGGTAAACTTGTGGTGAGAGGTGAGAGGTGAACAGAGTTGACCGGTGGTTGCATTCAGTACAGAAGAAGTGCGATTTCTATCGCTAATATTGAAACATTTCAATGATCAAGCGAAGCATCCACCGATCCCCCCATCATGCAATTGTCATCGACGGCCAATCTATTCATACCGTATCGAAATACTTTAAAATTAAAAACGAATGCACCTAATTTACATTTGGTTTCAATAACGATCTCAAAAGCGGCGAATTATGACCCATAGAGATTCATTCTGCGACATAAAGAAAGACGGTCATTTTGAGGAACGACAAAAGAGGAAGGGCGTGAGAGGAATGGCTACTGAGTATATCTGTGCAACTTCCCACTTCAGAAAAGATTTAAGACAAGCTCTATAGAAGCAGCGGTTCCCAGGAAATGTCCTTGAAGCCGCGCCACATGGATATACCCGAGAAGCAGTGAAATAATAATATATACCAGAGAAGCATTGAAATAATTGAAAAAATTGCTCAATTTCAAATTATAAAAATGCACGAGTTTTCGAAAAGTGTCGATATCTCGCATTTCAGATCAAAGGCTGATAGGAAAAACCTTCAACCAATGGAAGCGAAGGAAGGCATTTATTGAGGCAAAGATTCATTACTACTTCAAATGTGAAAAAATGGGGTTGTATTCTGGATTTCGTAGTCTACTGAATAAACTAACTGAAATAAATCAAGATGCCAATGCAAGTGCTATGCGATAATCAATAGAAACTTCAAGAAAAAGCATTAACCTTGAAAGCCATATGTTCCAAAAAATGTGCGACACCATTGTTATGATCGTCCTCGTATCGACTTCCGGCATCGATCCATATACCAACCTTAACAATGGCAAATCGCTTATTTGTATTCATCAAAGAGTAATCACACAGATATATGCGCCATAGTTTATTTTGAAGCAAAAAAAAAATGGGCATACTCTATTGAATTCTATAACGTTGGTGCAAATTCCATCGAATGGACATTGATCCCGAATGCCATTCGTTGGAACTTTTCATCCATTTCGCTCAGAGCAGACAAACTTTTTTGCCAAGAGATTTTTGCAGTTTCACTCGAAAAAAAAAATGGTTAACCTTGAATAAACATTAATATGCCCGCAATTCTACGAATCGAGAAGGGAAAAAGAGGTTGAGATGAACTCGATAGTGCAAAACAGCGAGACAAACCATCAAAACGCATCCCCCTTTTTTTGCAATCTGATACGGGTATCAATGTAAACATTTATAATTTTTCTATTCGACCACTCAAAAAAATATGCATTTGCAATAAAAGGTCAAAATGTGAGGAAAGGGGGGGGGGAGGGAGGAGGGAGGTAGTGCAAAGAAGAGAGAAATGGTTTGCCCAGAGAAAAAATTTATATCCTCAATTCGATATTGTCAGGAATGTGCTAATTTCATTCGTACGGTTTGAAACTCTTAAATCTGGTTTTGAATCAATGTAATATACGCCACGATGAAGCTGTTTACTTCAATAAAAAATTGAAAAATTAGAGCATAAGCTAGATCGAAATATCTCCACGAATTTCTACTCGTTTATTTCCCAGGTAAATCGCAAATAGTACCTTCATATGAGCGAATTTTGTGCGAAATAATGATCATACAATATGTTGGCAACTTTTTCAACTGTCATATCTACCCGATCACGTCACAAAAACCTTAGAAGGTGGTTGGTCCCCTTCTGAAGAAGACATATTTGAAGCATCTAATAAATAGCATTAGCTTCAGAGAAAAAATTTCTCTCAAAGGCCGAATTTTTTGGCTCTTGAATAATCACCTGTAAAGGTAAGGAACAGGTAAAACACCATGTTGAGCACTACCTTTTATAATGTCCCCCTTTCTGCGCTACCTGTTATGTTTTGAACTTCAAGAGTCAAACAAAATAAATTCTAATAAGTACAATAAAAAATAGAGCGTAATGAAATAGCATAAAATAAGCAACAAAAAAAAAAACTCTACGGTGAATCAAAGAAGTAAAACTAACAGTTGCTGTTGGTATTCTTGAATTCTCACTGGCTATTCTAAATCCATTCGTGATTGTCGTCACATGTGTTTCCGGCATATTCAACACTACCGGTGATTTGTTAGCCACCGATGTTGCATAACGTTTAAACTGAAGAAAATGCACTAAGACAACTAAAAAAAAAAACTTCGACAATTTAGCCCTCCCAATACCTCAAACTAGTTTTCCTTTAGTTAAAGGTATAAATGGTTGAGATCATTTGGAAGTAAAATGAATTAAAATTTAATTCTTTAATTCATTTTAAACCACTTTAAAATCTGGCAGGTGGGAACAGGTAAGAGCGAGTAATATTTGTGTAAAGATGATTGTAATGAAAAATAATCAGAATAATCGTCTTTATGCTTCTAGCACAATTATTGACAAACGAAATGATAAAACTATTTGATGGGTAATTTGTGGGTAAGGTGTGATATTTGTTGGGTAGGTTAGGTCAGCTTTCAATAGAGGTGTTTGTAGCTGAGAAACGATTCTCATATAATGATTTAGAAAAATATACGATATCCTTACTTGTGGAACTCGATTACGAACGGTGACTCCACGTAGCAAATGCCTCGAAAGGCTACGAAAACCTTTCTGCATGATCGTTACCTTTGGTTCTAATGAAGCACCTCTCGACAAGCGGATTGCTGAAGTTATGCAATGAAATCAGCTAATCGATTACATCATTGATAAGAGAAGTAAACACGCTCACATAAGCATACGTGATCAGATATAGATTAAATATAGAACTGATCCTATGTCCGATCGCGACTGGGATCGACGCCTCATTTGACACAGAACTATCTCCTTCGAAAGAAGTACGGGGCTTCTATTTTTTTCAAAAAAGTGTAGGTTGGTGCAACAATTTTATAGGATTTGCTTGATAATATCAGGGCTATGAAGACACCTGAACGTAGTGATAATCATTGTGTGATAATAGATAATATATCGTGGATATGCGTGCTTTAAAGGCTTTTATATTATGGATGAGAGAGCCCTCCGTGCCTGTCAAACGATGTACTCCCGTCTCTAGCACTCCCTATTCGCTTCCTTCAGAAATACTTGTTTTTTTTTAAATGCTAACGATCGCCCTAAAAACGGTTTTATAGATTGTAATAGCACATCGATTGGCATATTATGACTTTTGTGGATTTTGCATATTTCAGGATGTTATTCTTTCGTCTCACTGATTCGGATGCAACGAAGGACAACAGGATGCTGCTCGTGCGTGAGATCCCGATGTTTAGCATTGAGCACTTGAACGGATGTATAAAGACTTTTAGTCTCAACGAACTATTAGGAAGGACTTTTCGAGAAGGGGTTTCTGTTTTTGGCAGGAACTCTCCGGTAAGGGTCATACATTCAACCAATAAGCAATTATTTTCGAGACCTTTTTCGTTATCTCGTAATTTGATGACTCGTTTCACGATCTTTTATTGAATCACATATGTTTCGACGACGAACTCATCCAGAACTGAAGCCAGCAGCCAACGACGAAGAAATGAATATCCACGTATGGCGCTGATATACGCTACATTCCAAGAAGGTTATTGCGTACAAAATGGAAATGAAATTCTGGAATTCTGAGCGGCAACAATATCTGACCGGTCCCCTTCCCCTATGTCCGTCAACGATATACCATACAAACGGATCGTCAAGAATTCATCAGAAGTCTTCTACGGCTTGCTAGAACGATACGAGAGACCCGCTTCAACACCTCCTAACATGCAGCACATACTGTTCTAGCAGAAAGAAAAGTAACTTCAACAAAAGGCCGAAAGCGTTGTCCTGGACGTTTCGGGTAAAACGAGGAAACGCCCTCAAAACATAATGATATCATCTATTGCTCGGCAAATTTCTATTTCTCAGTGAAAGGTGATCGAAGTTGTGAAAGAATGTGGGAGGAGGACGTTTTCTTGACTTCAGTCGATTAAGTAACGTGAGCCGAGTTGTGAAACGAATAAGTCGAGAGTTCCGACATCGTGGTCAAGGATGATGAACCCGCTCCGAATATTCTGAAATGAAATTCCCCGACCATGGAAATATAGACAACAACAATTCGTCACTTTCGTTTATTATTTAATCGTCGACAGATGTGACGTAAAATGGGTCCGACTTGATTGCCGGGATGATATGACCCGGCGCACGAAACGCCGGAACCGGAGCGGTTGAATCCGGTCCAGCTCCGATCAGGACCGAACTAACATCGTTCAGCAATCTTTTCCGATTGTTGTTGTTTGGTTCTCTTTCTATCGTTCGTTGAATATTTAAATGTGCATCCATTGAATAATATTTAATTTTTGTCGAAAAGAAATATATATATATATATATATATATATATATATATATATATATATATATATATATATATATCCCTTTTTATAGCACGAAATAAGTGAAGAAATAAATAAATGAACATACAACGGCAACTCAAAAACAACAATCTAATGCGAATCAGTTCAGAAAAAATGTAATCGTTAAGTAGTTCAGAAAATCGAAGTAATTTAAGCTTATGATTGGGGAGGGAGGAAGAAAATTGCTCATCTCTATTAAGATATGAAAAATTGTCTTATTGATGAATTTCAAAAATTTACCTCCCGGGTAACTTTTTAACCAAAATTGTGATTTTCAAAGAACAAAAACACCGCCCCCCCCCCTCCGTGAGCCTATGCTTTCTCCTTCCTCCAGTGATGTTCTTTTCTTCATCCAAAATTCCTAAAAGGTTCTTTACATTTATATAAGCGTACTGAAATTCTTTCTTTTTTTTTTTACTGTTCAGCTGGAATAAACCTATCGAATCAACGTTTTACAGAAGTAAATAGCTGCCGAGCAAATAAATTGCAAGTATTATGCTGAGGGAGTGTCCCTCCCCTTCTCTCCTTTCCTCTCCCTTGCCCCTTCCCTCACTCATCCCTTCAAACGAATTCCGCCCAGGTCTATGAATATCCCGAATCCACATCTATAAATTAGAATGATGAATTATTGTCAACATCATAAATGTTTTGTTCACATACAAAAATTTGCGGCATAAAATTACACGAAGTGAATTCATATATATATATATATATATATATATATATATATATATATATATATATATATATATATATATATATATATATATATATATATATATATATATATATATATATATATATATATATATTCTCGTGTATGAATTTCGGGTAGTTGGAGATTTTCCTTTCCGGTCAAGACCCTTCCGGCAAGAGGACACAATTATGGGGATTTTAGCGGCTTCTCAGGATTTCATTACCTATTGTGTGTGTTTATCGCTTGAAACACCTGAGAAATATCTTCATTTGTAAATATTTGATTCTTCAATTCCCTAGTGCTAATTCAAAAATTAAACCGGTCTTTTGAAATGTCTGCAAATTTGCATTTCGAAGGGGTTTTTTTTAGAGTGGTTGGAGGAGAGGGAGGTTCGAAGAGTTGCTCATTGAACGGTTGAAGAAATTGAGCATTCTCGACGTTCAATTGCAATAGCGAACGCTTTAAAAGAGCGGAACAATCTCGAGAGAACACTATGCTGCACATGCGGGATTATTGTCGAGATCAGTCACGGTTAGATTGGTGATCGAAACACGTCCTCTACGTGATCCATCACCTAATTTTGCGAATACATAAAATTTAGTATCACTTGGAAGAATCTCCATGAAATCTTGTGTCCATGTGGTACCCGTTTGATTCGAACCCACTTCAAAGCATTTCTCGAGCTCTTGCGTGACACTATCTTGACAAACGAACAATGACGATATACCCGTCTGAAAATAATTATGATCACCTTTATTTCCACCTCAGGCAGGTAGCGAGTATTTTACAAGATTGCTAGGTGCAAAATTCACACACTATATAAATACCCCCCAATCTTACTCACAATAATCTGTGGTGGACACGGTTTTATTTGTCGATCGGTACCACCATCGTTAAATCCGCTCCTCCTCGTCCGAACAATGATTGAACCCTCTACCTCAGTCCTTGTAAGCGACACTTATCTTTTATTGGTGAAGTCAAACGAGGATCAACTTATACGCTACAGTGATTCGAAGGATTATATCATAAACCTAAACAGAAGAAAACATAAAATATTATATATCTCTCAACGAGAACAAAAAAAAAAGAATTTCCTGATAAAGAAAGAGACACTTTGTATTCGATCATAAATAAATAGGAAGGAATTCAAGAAGTAATGCACAAATTTTTTTCCATACTATCAATTTCCTTAATAAAATCTATATCTTGTTTATATTTAACGATTGCAAAATAAGATAAAAATAAAGTGAAGATGGTTAATCGATGATACTATGACGAATATATAGGTGGACGAAGAGATTCTTTACTGGAATATAAAATTTATGAATGGAAAACGATCGTTACCTGTTTTTGATATGCGAAATGCACTCGGGCAGCGGTATTTAATGTGAATGGTGGTGATTCAAGCACTGCCACTTTACCTTTCGAGAATAGGCTTGCGATCACCGATCCGTTACGAGGATGGAAACTACTCTGTGACAATGCCACTCGTCCACTTCTATATAGACACATTTGACCTAAATTTATTCATCTGTGGTTTTTCTACTCATCGAGGTGATCGCAGGTTATATCATTGATCTACTTTTACCGAATCAGGCATATCATTTAATAGTACATCATATTGTAACTATAACTACTTTGGTGCTTGAATAAAATCAGGGTCATACTTTTCTTAAGGTTCTAGGAGAGGGGGGAGGGGGTTGTTAGAGAGAGAAGGCTGTATTACGCACTAAGCACGATACTCGACATTAATGGGCGATCAAAGAATCCTTCACAACAACAACATATATAACGGAATCTGCATCCTCGTTAAAATCTTATGCTGTTGTTTTATTTCTAGGTTATACGGTAATATTCACTAACCACCAATAAATTTGCATGTGAGCAATCGGCAGACATTCGGATCGGGGGCTTCGATCGTTCTAAGCTGAGCGGTTCTCACTCCATGCTGCCGCAATGATGATGGGCAAACATCACCCTGAAATTAATTTGCATATTTTTTGCATATCTCCACTTAAGAACACTTTAGCTTTGCATTAATGAACGTATTATATTTTTGAGGAAATCGCATTGCAATTATGCGTTAACTTACAAATATTTCAACGATAAATCTCTCTCTTTTCATTCCCTTTGCCCCCCCCCCTTTCCTATTATGGATATTGAGGCATAAAAATACGTTTGATCCGAGGTGTCAATTTCTAGAATTTCAAAAATCATTTCGATTCTTTTATTTCGTCTTCAAATATTTAAAAATTATAAATAAAATGCAATTTCATTTCCGTTCCGATTTTGCTGTGTTGATATCGGAGCAATATCTTTGAGAAATTCAGCGATCTTTAAAAGCTTCCGGATTTGGACGCGGATAACTTGTTTGGAATATATAAAGTATATATATATATATATATATATATATATATATATATATATATATATATATATATATATATATATATATATATATATATATATATATATATATATATATATATATATATATATATATATTCTTCCTTCACTGTTATATATACTTATGACGATTTAAAAAAACACCGATTCTTCCGTGAATACTCCCTTATAATGGTGAATATTATTGGAAATTTAAGCTATATTAAAGAAGCCATGAAATTTCTAATATTATAAAATATAGATCTAAATGATACGATATTACCATTCATTGATTAATTCTGCAGAAATTTGTTGATCTCGTTTATTAATAATGCCTATGCTTTATCGCAGTGCATATCGTTTTTGAAAGCAACAAATATTAATGAGAATGCAGAAAAACGAACCTCCATTGTGATATCATCGATGATAACGATACCTTTCGATGTAGCTTCAGCTCTGAATGCAATACGAAATGAATGCGACATATTAGGTACATCGACGACCGCTGGTCCAGGTTGTTGAAGCGCTATTTTTTGACAGTCGATAACTTCAGGCATCTTCTCCTCGAGTAAACATACACTCAATCGCGCTGAGCCAGTCTGCCAGAATCTACAGGCGTAGCTAATTTCAGGTAAGCATCATATAAGTAAAATGCTTCAAATGATAAACACTAAATGATAAGATCGGAAGACATCACTTAGTATGAGGTCATCAAATTAATAGAATATATGTCAATAGAACTCAACATTTATATATTTGTTTTATGAAATTTATTAGCCATCGAGAAAAATAAATAAATATAAAAATTTTTAAAGGAACGTCACCATAGAAATCTAAAAATAATTGAAGTACTTTCGTAGAAAATATAATAATATTGTAAAGAATATTTATCGATAAGAATCGCTGGAAATTCTTTAGCGATAAAATACGCACCGAAATGTGAGCATTGCCTCGTTGGTAACGCATCGAATAGCTTCGGTCATTAGATTTGCTGTTTGACCTTCGTCGAGACGAACAAACGCGAATTCCCCATCTAAAGCAAAAAAAAAATTTGTTGGTTGGAGTTTGTTGGAGTTGGAGCCCTTCGAGTCAGCGACTTAGCCTAAAGAAAGAGCCTAATGTTCAACTAAGCAAACACTACAACTAAAACGAACATAGTCCCCATGTTAACTTTGGAACCATTTTGCTCGAGCCACAATAATTCAGTAAAAATGTTGCAACGTGAAAAAGAGGTCAAACATGAAAAACTTAAAGCAGATCGCCCACGCAAACCTCAGATGAAATACCTATCCCTTACTTCATATCCATATAATATATCACAAGTTTACTTGCCACAACGTGCACTTTGCTTGCCTTCCCCTCCCACCACCACCCCCCCTCCCCCCCCCCCCCCCACAATCCAATGAAGTCGAAAGAATTATTTGGAATGATTCGGAGTTGAACAAAAAGACCAGGCATTTGATCGGTGCCAGTGAGCGACTGTAATTTGTGTTTATTAAGAGGAGTTGATGCGATCATCCAAGTCGGATTTGCGCCCTCTTCTCCAGCCCATAGACAATCGATTGCACGACGATCGAATGAACAGTCCAAATCCTTCAAGCTGACGATTTTTATTGTCTATTATTCTATTCCTCTCTTTTTATCGATAATAAAAAGATTACTCTAATACTCGTTTAAAAATTACTCTATTTCTCTTCTTCCATAGAAATGCTTTAGAACGATTCGGCTCATCTATGAATGTTTATGCATCTGTCGGCGAAGAAAACCGACTCGGATGTACAAACAATCGACTATATCTAATTTACCATTGCGATGATTTAATTTTGCCTGAATTTTTATTTGCTTTCATCCAATTCTCCGGTTCCTCCCCCCCCCCCCCCCCCACAATAACATAACTTGGAAAATACCATCGGAAGAATCCTACTCTCGAAAGTTTAACGATCATAAAACGGCCATATAGCTGTTGAAAAATTAATAAGCGAGAAGTGAACCTTTGAAGAAAAAATCGGACGACGTAGAAGAGCACTAAGCATTGGTACTGAATAGAAATCGGCACCTAAATCCCATGCATCAATTGCTTCGAAGCACATCACTGCACGATAGCCGATATCATCAATCGCGATGAAATTATCATAATCCGAGTTAACGCTTTTCACTTTTATTGTTATCTAAAAGTAATATAAATAATATTACGTGTCGAAAGACGATATTTCTTAGTAAATATGGACAATTACATTTAATATAAGATTTGAATAAATATATTTGTGAATGATTTTAGTCATTAAAAAATAGAAGAGTTGAAATAATTTCATAAATAAGCTATCAGAATAAGGACGAATATCTCATAATATTGAATTACTGTCATATTTTTGGAATATTTCTAGAAAGGAGGGGGTAAATAAGGTAGGTAAGGAGGAGGAATTGGAAAGAAGAGAGGAGGAGCGAGGCTTAGAAGTGAAGCGAATGAACCAGAAAAGCAAATAAAGCAAATCGTCATACCAATATAAATCTTTCAATAATATATCATCGTCCACTTTATAACTGAATATTTCAACAATATATTGTAAATATTATTAATATTGTTAAATATTATAATATCAAATAATATTGATAATTGAATAAACGATCGCATTTAAATATTATTATATAATAGGCTAACCGTAAAAGATTCGTGTCTTTTGAAGGAGAAATTCGCGAGAGACGGCGAATTTGTCATTGGTGCGATATGACATTCGAGTTCAGTCTCATTGATACTCGTTGCACAAACTTCGAGCACAACATCACGCGTAGCCCAAAATCTGTACTAACTATTCCCATTATAAAGTTACTAATAGTCAGTAAAAAAAATAATTAATTATAAATTATAAATTCCATTCCTATGAAATTTGAATTTTTGAATAAAAAAATTTTTTTAATATAGTTCTCTTTAGAAATTTTTCCAGTATTAAAGCAAAAAATTCCAAATTCAAATAATTAATGATATCCATGTTTGCTTTCTGGACATGTGAGAAAACGCATAAAAGACCAATCGATAATTTGTTTAAGACTTGACCAAAATTCATTTATTAAGAAAGTAATCGAACGATGCTCATTGTGATCGCTAAATTTAGCAAAAGAAAAAAAGATAAACAAATAAATAAATAAAAATAAAAATCAATAAATTATATGGCTAAGCACTCGTAGGTATTCTATAGTACACTTACCGAGACTTGATCAACATATTACGGTTGGTCTTATAGACGATAAGTTATTATCGACAACAATATATAATGAACGCATCTTAAATGGCTTACGGATATAAGTAACTCTCGAGATTATTCAACTCATTTGCATATTATCGAGACAGTTTATCGTATAAAACAATCATTTAAATAAAAGCCTCATTCAAAGCTATCGGAATTTGATTCGCTCTTTTGCAATTCAATAATAAAGCACACATGTCTAGCTAGCACCTGAATGAGAATCTCGATTCTTCTTCCGCTTGACAAGCAATAGGATCTGAACGAAGCATATTGAATGGTGCATTGCGATCTTGTTCAATATATAAATAAGCGAATGGCGCATTTGGTACGATGAATGTACCCGTTGCATTGAACATTTTCCCACTTGGTGGTGAATATTTAGCCACTTGCCATGCCTTAATTGCAATCGCTATTTGAAGTGAATATTGTAATGCAATTATTAAAAAAAGTTTTTTTTTCTTTGCAAAAATTAATTCAAATTCAAAAAATTAATTTCATTTCAAATATATTTCAATTTAAAAAGAAATAATCGAATTTATAAAATGAAAATTTTAAAAAAATTTTTGAAAATTTTAAAAAATTCTGAGGAAAAAAAATTTTTTTTTTAGTTATTTAATGAAAAGTTAATAAAGTTGAATTCAAAAAAAAAAAATAAAGCATAAAATTGAACTAAAAATTAAATTACCTTTTTTATTGCAAATCTATAATAAACGAAAAAAAATACCTATATTTTTACATGAAAATTATTGCATTAAATATTTGAAATGTTCGATGCAAAAAAAAATAATTGTATCGGAATTGCAATTTTCTTTGCAATATTGCATATTGCAATCGACTAACCTCTTTGCCATGTCCAACACTCCTCCAGCGACAATTTATGTCGAATTCAGTGCAATTCAATTCGTCGGATGAATCGATTTCTTTTATAGACCTATTCGTGATGAGTGGTTTACCGCGGAATGATTCACCCAAATCAACTGCAATTTTTTTGGTTTTCTTTGAAAAAAATTTAAATTTACAAGAGAAAAATTTAATTAACACAAAATTAAGATTGTTTACATTGCAAAAAATTAATCAATATCGGAATGGAAATGAATTTTTTTGTTAGTGAATTCTCATCAATATTATTTGAAAAAAATTCATTAAAAAATTATAGTTTTTTTTTTCAATTTATCCTAAAATATTTCTTTATTGATAATGATGAGAAAAAAAAATACTGAATGAAATGGAAAAATATAAATATTTATATGGAATAATTTCTTTTTTGATCGTTAATGGAAAATATATGTATAGTGATATTATCATCACAAAAATGGAAAATATATAAACGTGATGGTGATATTATCACTCACAAACTTATGCTGATAATCATTATTATCAGATTATATTATTCAAGAGATTATTAAATCGGTTCATTAATAATAAAAATGGATTCATATCCGACAATAGTAACGATCCATAAAACTTCTAAAGAAACATTCATTCAATAATTTGCATCAAAATTTTAGACATTATTAAATATTAAAGGATAGTAAAATTTAAATTTTTTATGTTTAAGACATTATTAAATTTTAGATAATATTGAATTTTTTTTTTTTAATAGAAGAAAAAATTACTGGAAAGTTTGCAAAGTGTCGCTCTATAGACGATATTATCGATCATAACGAATGAACCTTCATGATTCGATATATCGTATGCACGAATACCAATACTAAAATTTTGAAATATTCATGAAATGTCACTTAAATTCAAAAAAAAAATCTCCAAATAAAATAAGGCGATCAAGCCCACGGAGAAATGCTCATTGATGCATTTTAATGAAAATTTTATTATCGACTAATTTTTTTTTCTTCTATTAACCGTATGGAAATATACTCTCTAAGATTAATATAGCTTAGTTCCAAAGATATTTCAATAATCGGCATGAAAAAAAAGTGAATAAAAGAAATACAGCAAGTTTAATAAGTCGTTGACGAATGAAAGATATCGACAAGTTGGATTAATTCGAGCGAGAGGAAATCGACGAAAGTGATGAGAGAGATAAGAGTGAAGTAAAAAGCGCCGAAAATTCATTTATGTAATTCGAATAAATGATAAACAATGAAGCAAAAAAACGATACACTACGCCGATTTATAGCTAATATGATAGCGAAGAAATTTTCTTCGAACACAAATTTGTGTGCTACGTCTAACACATTCTAACCTGAATGGTGTATCACGTGGCGATATATCGGCGGTGCAATCAGTGTTCAATGGAACGGTACCACAATCAACGAATGGTTTTTCGGGTAGAATCCTCAATTGGCCATTTTTCTTTTCTAGTAGTATCACTTCAACACGAGCACCATTATAAAGCCAGAATCTAAAACCCTCAACATTTAAAAAAAAGTGTTGATCTTTGGCATTTGAGAAGAAAATCGTATATAAATCGAATTTTTTAATCAATGACATAATTTGGGTATCAAATTTTAGACGTGCAAATGATGAAAACTTTTTAATCAATCAAAGTATTCGATAGAGAGACACTCTCATTATTCTCTTTTTTTTTCTATGGCTTTTTTTTTCATCCCTATTGGTGTGGAATCCTCAATTTTAACTGCTGTCCACAACTTTAGATTATTATCTGTCTTTATGCAAAGTGACCACAGTAGTAGCCACTACCTTTTGCCCATATTGGCAGTGATGATTATGAATGTTCTCTAAGGTATCCAAAAAAAACTAGAAATATTTCTTTGATACAATGAAGTGGAGCGTTATTTGAAATGAGTACGCTGAAATCAGCAAGTGTCAATTTGATATGAATTCGACGATTGATTGATTGATCGGAGAGCTTTCAAAAGAGCCGATCGGTATCGATGAGTGGATCGGCTCATCGATATTTTGAGTAATCAATCGTCTATGATCGGATCATTGTGAATCAAACACTGTGTGTGCATATTTACGTTCGTATTTCCAATAAGAAAGAATGCTCTCATTTTTTGATGATTTTTCTCTCATAAAGAAATATAATGCGAAAAGATAGAAATCGATTTAAATGATTTGTGGAAAAATTATTTCAGTGGAAAGAAATTTCTCCAAACGAAAAATAAAAAATTCAGATTTGAAATGATTTCTTTATAAATATTATCGCAGTGAAAGAAAAAAAAACTCAAAAATTTTCTCCAATAATTAAATGCAAATAAAAAAGAATGGAAAAATTTTTGCATAAATTTTTATCACATCAATTATATTTTATGATTTTTTATTTTTATTTTTATTTTTTATTTTATTTATTTATTTATTTTTTTATTTTTTTATTTTTTTTTATTTTTTACAAAATTAAACAAAAAATTATAAAAGACGAAGAGAATAAATATAAAGAAAAATTGCAAGTAAAATTTGTTGAGATAGATGAAAAAAAAACCGATATAACTTTTTGCAAAAATTTTCTTACAGGAAAATGAAATGAATGAAAAAAATTTCCAATTGGGAAAAAAAATCAATTGAAACAAACGTGAATGTAAGTTGTCCGGTAGTATTTTGACATGCGATCGGTGAACTTAGCCATATTGCACTCTGATCCTCACGTTTACGATCTCCCGTAAAGATCAGTCTATCTCCTTCAAATAAAGAAAAGCCTCGAAGAGATTCTCTAATATTAAGAGGATAGGGAGTGTAGATTGAGAAAAATATTGTTGTTGGTGAAAATTTATTTAATTTCGACACTAAAATAGATACCTGAAAGGATAAGTGATAGCATTGGCATTGAAGTAAAAATCACTATTGTTGAAAATATTTTTGCAACGTTGCATATACAATATAAAAAAATTCTTTTTTTTAAAGGAAATCCCTTAATTTTATTTTTTTTTCATTCAACTTGTCGTCATTTAAAAATGCGATTTTTTTTTCTCACTATGGAAAATTATAGGTAGTAATCGACGAATATTTCGAATTCTCAATCATAAATGATATCATCCACAAAAAAAAATTTCGCTTATCTTTGCGCTAAATATATTGAAAATCTCATTTAAAATTTAAGAAACATTTAATGGCAATGAAAATTTCAATTTTCTTATCAATTCAAATAAAATTCATCAAATATTTTTTGTTTTGTTATTCAAAAAATATTAACGATCTTTAAAAGGATATAATATTCCCCACTAATGGAATATTAATGAGAAGGCATTTCTAATATGAATTTTTATGATCATTGAAAACGATTAAATGCTTATAAAAAAACATTTTTGAAAGATACGCGACTAGTAGATTCTTTGAATTGCTTAGATGATTTTGAAAAATAGATGAGCAATAAATGAAACTTGCAAAAGTGGATTGATCAATTCGAAAGTTCTCAGAAGTGGACCTACAATTGACGATAATTTATCCAGAAGGGAAAATTACTATGTATAATCTTTAGATATACTTAAATAATGCTGAATTAGTACATCCAACAAATGCCACCATGAATTATTTGATCGCGTTCTTCATAGATGAAATGCCTATTCTTTTTTCGTTTTTTTTTTCAACTCTCTAAATGGTTAAATTGTTTTTAGTATTGGTAAAACCATGTGGAAAAAAAAGTGACTTATTATCCGCCGAGTAATGCAACATATTATAAATTACTAATTAAAATTTTACTCCCTTTGTTATCATAATTTTTATATATTTTTATAGCATAGAAATAAAATGGATAAAAATTATATTTCAAATTTTAAAAAAAACATATCTGAAATAGAGTATTAGATTAATTTTGAAAGTAATAATAATAATAAAAGAACACCTTCATTTAGTTTTGATGGTCCTGGACGTACTTGAAGAATGGGGAATTCAGTGAAATCGGTTTTTTCGAAGAGGTAAAAATCAAGCGTATCCAACAATTCCGATCGCTTCACATTTCTCCATCTACATTCCGCAGGATTGTCGAATTGACAATCCAAATCGCTCGCATGGCGTATTGGTTTATTGTCGTTCTGTGCTAAATATTTACCACTTGTGCATATAGTCATACAATCTTATATACGTCTCGTACCTATGCTCCGCTATAGCAAGTGCTATTATATCACATTATACCATACTATATTATACTACATTATTATATCATGTACTGTACTACATATATATTATCCTATAAGCCGTATTATACACCATACTATATTATATAACTAAACGCTTTTTACTATGCAGTACTATCTGTATAATATGGACGAGTTTTATATTACAATATTGCTGCAATACTGTTACGACCGTAAAATATTTTATCAGTTGATATGAATAAACCTAAATTATTAGCCTAGTTTAGGTTGTTTAAATGTTATATAATACCTCTAATCGATATCATAAAGGTGTTACATTGAGTTTAATATAAGAAAAATTTCAATATCAATTAAACCATTATTAATTTTAATTCTTTATTGAGTAACTTCTATAATATTGTAATTAATAAGTTGGAATAGAGAAGATAGGCATAATGGATTTATACCACTCTTTTCGAGACCATTCTCCACCCATTCAATACCGAGATATTCTTTCAACTTCATACGTTCGCGTCCATAGCCAGGCATACAACTCCACGCTATAAACATAATACTCTCTCTAATCTTGAGTTATTACATTTTCTTGATTATGTGTGCGTAAATTTTATTCATTTTTGCATTTTCCTTTTGGGATCTATTTTATGCAAACGACGCGACTACGTTCATAGTTTCATGGAACTTACTTGCAGATGAAGAAAAATCTTGACCTCTATGAGAAAAATTTGCAAAATTGTAGCCCCGTGGGACCCATAGTTAATGCTCCCTCTCCCTTCCATTTTGCGAAAGAAATAGAGAGTCTTATAATTGTAAAATTTAAGAGAAGATTGAGCACATTATGCGAGCCTATAAAATCAAAATACCACCATAATTTACCACTAACTGCAGAGAGTATTCGTAGAATAAATTCCCTATAAATGTAACTCAGGTGAGAGCATAGATTTAAATAAAGTTCTAGAGAAGTACAGGTGCGTAGCTAAAAACCTTAACGAACAATAAAAAGTTAGTTCATAAACATGCTGTATCTAGTGAACGCTATGGCAAATAGCTCAGTTACGCCTCTTCTATTCATGCCAACAAATATTCTTTTCAATATATATTTCAGTTTTTTTTTTTGCGATTTCATATCATTTCTGACACTCATAATTGCGTAATCGATAGCCTATTATTGGAAATTTGTAAATTTAGACATTGCAAATTGTCCAATTTGTCCAATTCGGACAAATTGGACAATCTTTAAATTGGTTACTAAATTGCATTGGACATAAATTTGAAAATCGTTTGAAGTAAGTGGCCAGTTAGAATATTTCATCGAATGAATACATTATATCGTATGAATTTTCATGCAAAAGATGATAAAAGCCATAAAGCATAATACCTGTATTAGAGAAGACGAATAAGAACAACGTGATCGAGCACATCATTCGAATCATGTTCTGTTCGTACGGCAGGTGTGCGTTTAAACGAGATCCTTTGTTTTTCGACGAGACTTTCACTACGATGGATAGTCCCATTCTCACTCTTCAATTGACGATTTCGATTACGATCGAATGATTCTTCGTCGTTGTTGTGAGAGATCGAGGAACACAACTCACAATGCGCGCAGATCGGTGATAATCGATTCGTATAGATCTCTTCATGGGTCACTATGAAAATAAATAACGAAAAAAAAAAAAACTCCACAATGAGGGCGGCATTCTCTATGAAGGAAAACATTAGTGATGCAAATATTTGCCGATTTTTTTTTCTCTCCATGAAATATAAATATATTCTTTGATATACACAATTCATCAAAATGATAAGAGAAAATTATACGAAATAAATTTGAATTATTATAAAATTATATTTTATTTTTATATAATTTCTCGAATTTATTTTTTAAATTTTATTATTAATGAAAGTAATTATTTTAGAATTTTGAGTTATCGATAGTTTTTTTTTTCATTTTAGAATTGACCGAGAAATGGAAAGAAGAATTAATATCGATCTTTTGAATAAATATATGAATACAATTCGATATCTATATTCATATATTTATAAATTTATTTAGTTCTCTTCGAGGAATACATAAAAGACTATATCAATAAATTTGCTCTAAAATCAATCGATATTGATCAATGGAAGGATCATCTCTAAGCATTTTTCCACAATAAACATGATATACTCGATAGTGTTGACTTCGATAAATGGCTTTATAGTGTTGGAATGGCATCAGAAAAACCATTCGTATGTTTTACAGCACTCTAAATTATATACTTGATCTTTTAAACATATATAAATAAATAAACAGTTAAAATTAAAAAAAAAAAGAAAAAAAAAAAAAGAAAATAAAATAAAACAATTATTATTTTTATGATCGAATTGAGAGTAAAATGAGAAAATGAACACTCCGAAGAGCATTGAAATATTTCTTTGGCATTTCTTAATGCGTCAAACTTTTTCTTCGAATTGATCGATTAATGCCGAATATGATATAAAGCGATTATCAAAGCAAATCTATTAATTGAGGAAATTTAAATAAAAAAAAGTTATTTTAATATTTAAACGTATCATTGAGCATTTTTCAAGCGTTAATTCATCTAGTTGAATTCGCTAATAAAATATTCTCGGCAAAGATGAAGAGATAAATTTACATACGATATAACAATGGCTGAAACATATGAATCGTTTTATGACGAATGAATAAACACAAATGAAGAGGAGGATATATTGAAGTTCATTTCTGAAAGTTTCAACGCGCTAATTACCCTTTCAACGAATCGACTTCTTTTTGGCGACTATAGCAGGGTTCACATTCCAGATGAATCACTTAACGCATTGAAAGATTTCCTCCGAAATTCACCAGCAACGCCAACAAAATCCTGGTATCTTTGATGAGGAGGAATTGAAATTAATGACATGACATCCAATATGAATAGAAGAAAATGATTATAATATGTAAATTTGAAGAGATGAGAGAGGAACGAAGTGAGGGGCAGGGGGGGCGGGGGGGGGGGGGGCGGGGGGAGGTGTAAGAATAGAAGGCCCGCTCAAAATTCGTAAATTTAGTTTTCGTTGATTATCGAGATGAAACTACCGAATGAAGGGACAAGCATAAACACACACACACACATACATACATGAAAATATTGCAATCTTGATACACTATTGCAAATATATTTGCAAAAAGTGTACAATGAAAGTACTACTGCAAAAATTAGTGTGTGTGCGCTTAGGAAGCATTAAATCAACGCCAAATTTACTCATCGTGCATTTTTTAAACCGTTTTGTTGCGGATGATCACTCGGAATGGATTTTTTTTTTGGCTTTTCCATAATCACATTTCATCCTAACCTATTGTCTCAAATATTAGAAAATCTCATAAATCCACCATTTTCAGCCGTAATAATAGACACGTTGATCGTTCTCCTCAAATAGCGATTGTATTTAGATTATTTTCCTAATTGAAAAAAAAAATAGTGCAGCTTTTCATCTGTTTTCCTAGCTGAGATATTAAAGAATGCTCAATGAAGATTTCTCTTCCTTTCCCCTTTTTTTTTCAAATATATGCATTTCCGCTAAAGTTATTGCTAATAGTTTTACTGAATATTTTTGCAGCAATTATTTGCATATTTCGAAAATCTTTAAGTATCTACTCATTTATGCAAATATTTACTCAAAGTTGAAATTATCTTATTGATGCGTTAATAATTCAACAAATAAATGAAGAGAAATATGTAAATTCAGAGATGATATGAAAAAAATCAATGTGGACTAAACATGTAATCAAAGATTAAATGTATACGTTTCGATATTTATATTTCATCATCTTTTATGAAAAATAGTCTATGATGATTTTAAAGCATTGAAATGCTAATTAGATCATATGCAAATTTTACGCAGGTAATTATCATTTTCTTCAATTAAAAAACATCGGTCATTTACATTCATCAATAATTCCCTTCTCAGATGTTCCCTTTTATAATAATAGGTAAATAACAAAAAAAAAAAAGTGAATAAGTTTGGCTATATAATGCAAACATTAACAAAAATCAACCTATTATCATTACTTGATCGTTATCGTCACTAAATCAGATTCGATAATGGCCGATGGTATCTTCGCTCCCATAAATTCTTCATTCTTCAGACTATCTTCCAATTAGCCTGCTATGAGTGTGATTTTATGTGTCATCTCCATATGCGATAAATCTACTAATAGTATTTACCCAATGGAAATGTTGGAAGAAAAAATTCTCTTAAATCGGCGAATATTTATTTTCAAACAAAAAAAATATGAAAATATTTCACCCGATTAATCAACAAAAAAAAATGTTAAGCAAAGAAATAAACAAATTTTGCACAACATAGTCAATATTGAATGACTTCTTTGAAGTGCAACATACAACTTCATAATTTTTGCATCAATCAAAAAATTCTACAAACAACTAAATAAAACACATATAGCTATCTATAATTTTTCAATCAATTCCCAACAATTCAATTCAATTCAATTCAATTCACTATATAGAGTACCCGTCAATGAAGCGGCAATATAATATCTAATAACTAGAAAAATGTTGTAATTGCATTACAAAAAAAAAAAACTTGTACAACTCAGTGAATAGCAAATATATACCGCATACAGTAACAAATCTACCCATATTTTTGAATCCCCAAAACCGTTAAACAACAACACTATCCATTCCATTCATGAAATTCCTACTAGAATTTATTACTTTATAGTTTAGTAGTTCATATAACGAATAATAAATACTCATAGTTAATAACGCTATAAACTAAAGAGAAGTATTTCAGTAAAATAGCCAACAATGAACAAATCAATGATTCAAAAAAAAAATTTTTTTAAAACACTATTAAAAAAGAGGCATCGATTTTAATCGATTTCTGGATTATTGATCGATCAGAATACATGATCAATTATCGCAATAAAATAAACATTTTACATTTTATTAACCGATAATTGCATTAGAATCAAAAGCAATTAGATGGATGGCAGTGATCAATGATAAATACTCGTCTTAGAAGCGTTTAATTAGATCGAAGGCATTATTAGCGCAATAAATGATCAATGATAATATGCAAATTATAAACCTATCATAGATGATAGCAAAATTCTTTTCTCATTCAATAGCAAAAAAAATGTTGCGAACTATTTATTAAAAAAGCTCTTTAATAATTAACGCTGCCTCTAAAAAAAATTATAATTTCCCCTCATATCAATGATAACATCTATTTAAAGCATTTGTATTCATCAGACAACGTTGAACATTCGGATATGAAACATTGCAATATTCCTTACAAGAAATGTCAAGCTACTCGAATTATACTACATTATACTACAAGAACATTTAATCAAAAAAAAGACACATATTTCAAGAAAACTACACAAAACCATTGACAATTTTTCATAGAACTATAGGATTTGTTCGGTTATATTCGATCACATTCCCGATCTTATAAGCCTCTTTGTTTGTGAAGCAAATACTATGAAACATTTTCAAAATTTAGCACACTGATTTCAAATTGCTCATATATAGGAAAGACATTCTCTGTTCTCATGAAGTATAAAAAAAGATAACTTTCACAAGCGGCCTAAAATAATGGAATCTACTGCGAGCAGAAAGAGCTCGCAAAGCACGTAAATTCTTGTGAAACGTTTAGCTCCCTCTAAAAATCGCTGAGAGTATTGGCATCGAAAGTCCAATTGCAGTATAGACGAGAACGACCAACAAAAGTGTTTGCAGTTTCATCTTCGCCTCCAGGTTGCGTTCTGTACGATTAAGAAGCATTTCCATATCGCTACCCACATAAACGATACCAGCATTATCAGCTTCCAAAGCTCGATCAACAGCAATTAGCCTTTTGAGTTCATCCATCTCCTTTGATAAGCTCATTCGTTGCTCGTTCATTGAACTCACAATGCGCTCCAACGACGCACTATCAACTCGAGGTTGTACTTCGAGCTTGTCAGTACCTTTGAAGTGCATTAGCTCACGAACATCGCCGATAAACGATGCCACCTGCAGGAACTGAGAACGGGGTAACATGAAATCCATCAAACATGCAATCGATTAGACTTTCACTACGTTTAATGGAATAAGCACCGAATGTTTTATCAATCAGCGAATAAAATGAAGAATTCGAGATTCGTATGATCAAACTACATCCTTGATCTAGCAGGTAAAAATATAGCTGCAAGCGCAGACTGAACCATTTATTCTCTCCTAAAGGACTCAGTTTTATAATGGTTGCAGAGAACCCCATTTCTCCAAAATTTCCAGTAGTTTCCCATAATCTCTCCCTCCTGATACAACCGTTTCGTGGAGTCGATATTCATTCCCTCTTCCTCGATGCGAGCAACAAGGAAGACATCCAAGTTTTAGGGGTCTAATTTTATTTCTTGCAGAAAATGTTGGAAATGGACATAATTCGTCTCTTTTAATAACATAAGATTCGCCTTCTTTAAGACTAGAAACAAGGTTTCATGAAAACAGGAATCCCGAATCTTTCTCCGGATGGAGTCACCTATGACTTGGAGCATACCTCCTTCCCTCCAACCTTCCCCTTTCATCGCAGTTTCAATACTTCCGTACAAATTGTGATCATACCATCATGAAACCTACGAGCGCTTAAAGTTCTGCCCACCGCTCAAGCGTTAACGAGCAAAAATTTACTCGCGCTTCCTTCCACTCACAAGGAGCAAATTTCCCACAAGCAGTAACAGCACTCTATACCGACTTTTCCTTCTTTCATCCTCTTCCTTGACTACAGAAGTCTTCCTCTCCTCAGTAAAAACAGTTAGATTTTACCTAGAGGTAAAGCCTCCCGAGCGAAAAATCCCTTCTTTTCTTCGTAATCCTTTCATAGAGACATCCGGACAAACATTAACTGATCGGTTCCCATCCTCCCCTGGCGCAACTACCCTAAAAACCTCCACCTTGACGGAGCATCGCAGAGGTAGGTCTACCTGGTCATGCTGCTTATCGACGAGGGCACCGATCTTATCAAGCATTGGTGTCAACTGTGCAGCGGTGGGCACAATCTCTTTTATCCTTCGCATACGCACTTCAGCGGCAAGTGTCGTACCAATAATGCCTAATAATGCACCAATCAACGAAGCGGATACTGACCAATATTTTGTTCTTTCGCCTCTGCAATAGTGACATTCACACTGACAAACCATTAAGTATTAAAGTAAGTATTAAAGAGTGCAAAAGATTTACGAAAATACTATTATAAATAAAAGAAAGATGAAGCAAAAGAAATGAAAACAAATAAAATATTACTCAAAAATGAGAGAGATAAGTGGGAATAAGAAAAATAAGAAAAAAAAAGAACGAAATCCTAAAGTGATTAAATTACTAGTTTGCAAGAATTTGAAGCGAAATTCTAACGCCTTAGGGCATTCCGTTCCCCATTCGCAACATTTTGGGAATTTTCATATCAAACAACGGAATAAATACTGCAAACCTTTCACGCTCTTTTTCATGACTTTTCCTAACGCGTGCAGAAAGCGCTTGAAATGCCTCTCTTTCGGCTGTTTCGGCTTGTTCGAATTCCTCCATGAGATGACGCTCTCTCTTTATTGTCGCGTGCTCCTCGGTCAATAAATCCAGGTACCTAAAACAATTATTTTCACTAAGTACCACTTGCATCAGTGACACATTTCTCTCCTCAAAAATATTCTTGCATTGTAAAGTTCGAAAAAAAAACCACCTGTTTTTAAACATCAGAAATATTACGTACTGATACTTCCCCTTGTCGAAAATCTCTAGGACGAAAATAACCATTGCTTCAATAGACTTGTCCTTTTATACCCTTCCCTGCCCCCTCCCTCCTCCCCTCCAAGCAAAACTTATATCGCAACGATGTTATCCGAGGTATCATCGTACTGAGAATAAAAACAAACCTCAAAAAAGCAACAATTTAAAAAATGGCAGGAAAAAAAATACTCATAAAGCGCATCAATGAAAAAGTTGTTAGAAATGACTGAGACTGGTCACTCAGCGAAGAGAACAACTATTACCAACTTATTGCTCTTCTCAAGGTCTGGTTAATAACGACGAAAGTCCGACTATCCAGGAAGTATCCAGGAAGTAGTTGACCCTACCGGATGTGAAAGCTTGTGGACTTGAACTGAACGCGGTCGGAGTCATGTAACCTAGACCAACAGGAACAAGTTCAACCTGATCTAACCAACAAGTTCGACCTGATCTAGCCAACAGGAGCAAATTCGACCTGACCTACACCTATCCTCGCAATATAATTCGTTTCATTCGCAAAGAACCAACAACCAATAAAACCAAACTCAGCAAGCGTCTAATAATAAAAATCAATCAAACTAACATAAAATACATTCGACCGCAATATTTTAGAGTATTTTATTTCAATGATAGAATTAAACAAATGAATGCAAAAATAGAAAGAACGAGAAACTTGTCTTCGCCACGAGACGTCCTATCGAGTTCTGTATGAATATCTCTAAGACGTCCTTGAAGATTCTTTATCTCAGTCTGCTTTTCACGACGTAATTTTTGTGCGGAACTAAGCTGATCCTCGCACTGAAATTAAATAAATAAAAATATTTGAAGCATTACTTTACCAGGTCACTTTGATTAATGAATAGCTACTTTATTAGCTAATTTGCACAATTACTACTTTACAATAAAAAATCATAATGGTTATAACACAGATTTTAACAAAGTAACAATTACTGCATTGTTTCCGTCCAAACTGCTTCAATTTCAACATTCTGGCTATAGATTTGTGTAGTTCTTATCATGTTTTACCTGGATAATTCTTATGATGTTTCACCTGGATAACTTCCTCCTGAGCTTGTCGGATAGCCGTCAACCCGATCAAATCTTCGTAGTATTGAATAGCATTCTCGATCGGTTTGCTGAAAGCGTGTGACCGTCGTTGCAGCCCCGCAAGGTGGAGAATTGCTGATGCTCGTTGCCTGCCCAATGAAAATTGGGACAGCATCGTATCGCTTAATTAGGGCAATCATATTTCACATAGTAAAATCGTATGAATAGATACAACTGGAACGTTAAAGACACACACACACCTTTTCTTACCTCCACCTGTCCTGTCTTCAAAATGTTTGGGTGATTCGCTGAGAGTCGACTCCAGATGACAGCTCTTTTCCCTGTTTATATTTTCTACGGATATTTCATCCTTTTCCGTGGTTTCCATTCGAAGCTACTCGGAGTCAAGTCGGAGTAAATTCCGAGCAAGTCGGGGCTTTTGAGTATAGCAGTAACGTGAGGTCAACGACAGGTTTTTGGTCTTGATTGAATTCACAGCATGATCTCAATGCCCAATTTAGAAAACAGTCGGAAACAAGTGACGAATCGAGTCTCATGCCCTAGTGAAATCGAAATCACAGCGGAAGAGCGTTCCCGCTGTGAATCTCTAAAAGGTGGAGCTCATTTCCTAGTACAGTTTCATAGAAGCTACTACATACTGTCTAGGTCGAACCCTCATGGGTCACTGGCTATTGGAGAGGATTTCACGTTTGTGATACCTCGAAAAAATATGCCCAAAAAATACCTCATTAGCGACTTCCTATGACTACTAGTGAATGAAAAAAAAACAGTCGGCAACCACAAATCCGCAATTTTAGGTTGTAAAATAAGCCTGGAAAACCTTTTTTTAAATGAAGCAACACATAGTATGAGCGGATAATTACAAAGACGACGTTTTATTCATCGAAATGTTCTTTCGATATTTTAGGCAAGCAGAGAAAACCATATAGAGAATAGTATTTCGATACGTTCTACAGCTAAAGACAAACAGACAAAGCGAAATATCTATGGAACTAACAAGAACGACGTATGCGGCTCTCTCTGTGGTGAAAATTTCCGCCTATCATATTTCCCATCTGTTACTTCTTAACCCCTCCCCCCCTCCCCCTCGACCTCCTCTCCTCCCCTTTGTCATGTCGAATAAAGGAGGTGGTTTTGTGTGCTATATAGCAGTAATGAAGTTATCGAATCATGTCTCATTTTACAGTTTAGCCAGACTTGCATAAAAGATGCCCTAAATATGTTCCCCATCTTCATAGTTTTTTCCCTAAGTGATCAACAAAATTAAGCCGCCGGTCTTGTCCACTACTACCCTGAAATCAACCAATCCCTATTCCATCTGCTGGTTTTAAAATTTAACCGAACCACGATGGTTTTTTTCTTGAACAACTGACACTTGGCATAATTCCAAAAGGCAAATTCAGAAATTCGTGTAACGGAGAAAATTTTTCAAGAGTCATCGGCGAGAAAATAGTCTCGGAAGGTCGTATGACCGGAAGTTGAGATGCTTCTTTGATTTTTATAACAAATAAGAGGCATAAACCCAATATGGTCATTACGTTAGGAGCGTATCATTTGATAAGTTAATATCATATCATTTGCATTGCATTTCTATTTGCAAGAAAATTGCAATATTTCAGAAAAAAATTGCAATAAACTATTTATAGATTTGCAAAAAAAATATTTGCAAAAATAATTCAATATAATTTAAAATGTGGAATTATCAAAGAAAAAGATAACCTTATTAGTGATAACAGCCTTATCATTGATCAATAATAAATCACACAATTCATACTTTCGTTGCTCTTTTTTTTTCGATAATATAATCAAAAAAAGAAAAGAAATCACAAAATTTACAACTCGAAAATATTTTAAATTGGTTTTGCGAGTGCAATACTAATAAAAAGGATCTTTTAGACAGCGAGAAATATCCATCTCTAATTTTGAAAATTTGCATATTTTATTTCACAATTTTCTAAGAAAAATGCAAATGAGTTGATTATATTAAAGCTGATTACAGTTGATATGATTAGCAATAAATGATGTTTTCAATTATTGAATTAACAAATTAAGTGGCCGAGATTTTATTCGATGGATTCGAGATTTTGAAGATGCAACACGTTGGAAAATCGATCACTTCGATTAATAACCTTTATATTATTATAAAGGTATTCTACCTTGATTGAAATCAAAAGCCTTACAATCAACTAAAATTACCGTTCATTTATCGTTTTTTTTTGTGCAATTCATTCCGATTACATGCAAAATTTTGCAGAGAAAAAAAATTGTTTTTTTCCACATTGTAAAATTTGCATAAATTCAAAAAATGAGCGATGATGTCGCATAATTTTGTTGATATCGTTGATGTTATGCTCACAAATTCTAAGATCGTGCTGCCTGACAAGGAGCAGACGTGCTCATATGTCGTCCAACAAGGATCAGACTTGTTGTCGGATGTTGTTGGACAAGGGTCATGCATGCTTCTGCGCCGTCGTATAAGGCTGAAGTATGCTGCTGCGCTGTCGGACAAAGGTTAGGCATATTCTTGTGCTGTTCGACAAGAGTCAGTTGTGCTCCTACCCTGTCGGACAAGGAACAGATATGCTTCCGTGGTGTGTACAAGGGAAAGCTGTGCCCCTCTATTGTCGGACAAGGGTCAGTTATACTCCTGTGTTGTCGGACGAAGATAAAACATGCATTGTACCGCTGTTTGGTAGAAATTAGCATATTCAAATTTACGTAACAGGCGCAAAGTGCAGAAGAAAATTATAACGGGTACGCAATGACCTCAGGTTTACGCTGAGGAAATTGTAGTCGGAAATGCTTAGTGACTTTGATTTGCAATCCGGCAATGATATCCTTTTATCCGGAAGTGATAATGAAGGGATTTCCGGTTTTATCTTTCAACAACGAAATGCTCAAAGGTAATTTTCATACGCTTCGCAAAGTTCGTCGTTGAGAGTAAAGTGCTGCAATCTTCAGAAATTTATTCCTCTTGTCCTCTCTTTTTGGCATGAGTCCTCTTTTTTTATTTCTTTTATTTCCTGCTGACATTTTTTTTTTTTTTTGAGAGTATTTTCCGCTCCAAATTTCCACATATATTTGATTAATTTTATAGTTTTTCTATCAGATCACAAGAAAATGTTGAAGTATGCTGTTGCAATGATTGATTTATTATGAGTATTCACATATCGCAACGCCTTCTCTTTTCAATTTTAGTATGCCCGTTGTGATAGCTGGCATTTGAAGTATTGGTATTTACACCACCCCTTCCCCCCCCCCCCCTTCCATCTCATGTTTTAACCGTGAATGAGAGATGAGTGAAAATAGCGAATACCTGACAGCTGTTTTTTGCCTTATTTACAGCCGTTTATTTCCTTTAAATTGATGAAAATGTCCCCTAAAAAATATTATTCTTTGCATTTTACTCTTTCCATCGCAAGTATTTCTTTTCTAGCTAATTAGAACAATGCTGAATTGGCGATCACTGCATGCATCTATAATGAATTGTCTGTAAAACACCATAGAGATGAAGGAATCTGTGACCCGGGGATGGCACGACATCATGGTCGGGGCATGAAGAGAGGAACACGACCTCGATAACACTAAAAGGAAGTCCACGTCCTTCCGCGAGAAAACAGGAAAATCTGTGTCCAGCTGCACAACAATCGAATCTGTGGCTCTGCGCACAATCGATTTTTTGAGGTCATGACAATGTGGGCAATTTTCATTGGATGTCGTTTTCGATGGAAGTAAACCTTCATTCTCATCAGCGAGGGAGGTCACGCAATGATCCGCCCGTGGACTCCTCTCAGGTATGACCCGGTCACAGGGCCGTGCCATGACTAGACCACAGATTTTTCAATCCCTATACCATGGCAGCTCATTTGGCGCGGTGGCTGGTGACATGAAAAGAAACATATAATCGTGTTTAAAATGATTCCCTAGTTGGACTTAAATAAAATCCCACTTTTATTACTGTCTAACATCTTTTCTGATATTCGTAATTCACTCGTTTTATCCTCTAAATCTCATCAAGAGTTTGACAAGGATGAATTGTCTGGGTGATGTCTTGAAGGAGCACAGAAGATGGCAAATACCATCAAGGTTGTTTAGGCAGTCGCTTGCCGCTACTTCAAAATGCTAATAATTGTAACACAATTACTCTGAAGTACCGTTTTTGATATCGTATTCATTTTTTGTCTGTTATCGTAAAATGTTGGTCACTTTATAGAGATCATGCCAATAACTAGGCAGATGACCGTTGCAGGAAATAACCTGATGTGAAATCGTCCTCGTTTTGTTGAAGGAGCCGAATAGAGTGCAACATCCTGCAAGTTGTGAGATCGAGCATCAACGTTGTTGACAAGTAAAGACACTATTGCTTCCTGTTTTTAACTGGTTTGTGTCTTTTTTGTTACGGTATGGTCAGGAATCCGGAGGAGGAACTGCGTTGCATCCGTAATGAATGCGCATCGTATTTATTGTGGGAAAACAGAGGTCGAACACCTATATCCAACCGCTCCCGGTCGTAATCAGTGAAAATCTTCCAGCTCCGATAATATCCGGTCGTAGAGGTTAACCGGGCATTTTTGCCTTACCAGTTCTTATCTGAAGCTTACAAAAAAAGAAAAGAAATGGATTTTTCGGTTTTAAAAGAGAAGGATAGGGGAAGGTGCCAATGGTGGGAAGGCCAGGGGAGTGGTGGAGGAAAAGGAAGAAAGAAATTCAATTGTTATTAGAAATGAAGGGAACATTTCGGGCAAGCGAATCATCAAGCATTTACCTTCACAACCATTTCGGGCAGCAGGCAAGCGGACCTGTCATTTCGAGGGTGCAACTTAATAATTACATTTTTTTCAGGGCACCTTTTCATGGAGCTATCTTGATAACAAATCGAAAAGGCCATTTACATTCATAAACGTGGAGAAAAATATGCAAATGAGGGGTAAATTTTCGAAAAAATTACTGTAGTTTCTTGAGGCTAAACTTCCTAGTCGAAGTTTCCGCTCATACTTTCCTTCTTTTAGTAGAGGTTCTAGAGCGTGCTTATGTGGATATTCTTGTCTTTCATATTTCTTCTCCCGCTTATCATAACTTAGGTCGTGGCAAATGCTGTCCTCCCTCTCCTCCTCCCCCCTCCCCTCCCTCAGCATGCCTTATTGATTTCCTCCTTTATCTCGCAATGTAAATGATTGTATACTACACTTGGGAGGGTTAGTGGCGGTGATATTGTTTGCTCCTTTATTTTCGGCCTTTTTATATAGAATTTAACTGGCAAGGATGTTTTATGCGGATCGAAGAGATAAGCACCATGAAGGGTGCCGACTCACATATCAATGGGGACGCAATGCAATGAACAATAGGCGAGATATTCCAAATATGTATTGTTAAGTAAAATGAAGTTGTGGAATGAGCTGAGTGGATTCAAGCTCGTTAAGGAGCCAGTGGGGGGGGGGGGTTGAGTTAATAAAATTAAATCGCAAAATAGTTTGTCATACATTTACCCTCTTTATTTAACGTTTTATTTCTGCCGACAAAAAAACATCTACGATATGCTTCAGGCTTGGAATGGAAGAGGATGGTTTTATACTCGTAAAGAATCGTCGCCGAAAAGGGCGTCGCATCATTGCATCGGATCAAGTAAATGAATTTGTGGATGACCTCAATGAGATCTCTGTGCAGAAAATCGATGCCATCGTCGATGAAGCCGTCAGACGACTTCGCTGTTCACCTTTTTGGTATATATTTTAGTTAAAGTGCTTAAATTAACTATAAATTTGCCATTGAGATGGGGGAGGGGGTTGAAGTTATTCTCAACTCCAAACAAAGTCTGCTTAATTTTAGGCTGCACGTATAAGGGTAGTCGAGCTTGAAGAATGCTCTAAATTTTGTTGCTCGACCTTCACTACGGGGAGAAGGCATTTTCATGAGGTGAGGAAGGAGGGGGCTGATTTTGTTAGTGTTTCAATGTTCCGACACTTCCACTGAAAATTTAGTGACGACTGTACAACCGTAGACGAGTACATACAGTGTGTTTCACATTAAAAAAAAAAAGAATACATGGAAAGTCCTATTCACAAGTATATGGGGAAACCTGCTGGTGCGAGTTATGCCATTTCCTCAATCTTAAACCTTCCCTATGGGGTATATAAGATTGCAGTGGAAATGGCGGAGCGGAGAGAGGGCACTTTCGAAGGTGTGTCTACCAGATCTCACTGACAGTTCAGAATCCTTCATTTTTTGATATGCATACGCAACTTTGATTTAAGGTCGTAGGCTATCGTTTGCTTGAATTATACGCCTCAATAAACTTTCATCTCCTCGAATAACCCCTTTCCCTCAATAAAAGTTCCCCAATCATATGAAATTTATAATTCTGGCAGTTTTATTCGATATTGGATGGTTGTTGAAATATCAAAATCGTCCCCCCATAGCTAACTCTCAGCATATGTACTTCTTTAAAAGTAGTAATTTGCAGTGAGACAGTGTTATCGATTCTTAATTCTGCTATCGATAAACGTCGTCTCTCACAAATAATTGCGATCGGAATCGGAAATTTCTGTGAGAAACGATTAAATGGTACTTATCAGGTCGCTTTATTGCTCATTTTTATGGAGCATTTCAAATGTGTTGTTAGATTTCGAGAACCAATGACAACACCAACGAAAAGGTGGTTTTATGTCACATTTCACTTTCATTTATTTATTTGTTTACTTATTTTTCCATCTTTGTTTTTTTCCGATCAGCTACCAACATCCAACCTTCTAGCAGCGCTTTTTTTTTGTTAATTTCGCAGATTTGACCGACGAACTTTACCGGTTGGATTAGAGCGACTGGAATTCGCAACTCTTATATTGTTCAAAATCTGGCGGTCAACGACTGTGAACGAAACACCAAAGCTGTTTTTTAATGGGCGTTATAAAACGTTGCTGTTTTTGCTGTATGGAAGATGGATGTATGGTGACCTGAGATTATTCTTATTGTTCGGCTGTCGAATGTTGTTTCGCAAACTTTTTTTTGTTGGATGTTTTTAGTTATTGTGTCTGCGAATGTTGTTGACTGTATGTTTGTGAGTGTTTTTGTTGGTGCAGCTATAATGCAATCGCAATTTCTTTCTTCTGTAGGCTTAACGAAGGGATAGCGAACATCTATAGTGTTGTGAAGTAGTGTTTTTATTAATGTTTGCGGAAATTAGGGCTCTTATTTCCTTTCTATGTTCACCTATGCCGCACATCTAGTACGCATCCTTCATCTGCATAGATCAGTTCAACAGGTTTGTATAGAGGTGGAGAATGAAAATGGAATATGCCTCCTAGCTCCTCATGCTAACCGATTCATATCTGAAGGGGGAGAGAAGATGTTGATTGTAGTTGTTTTGGAGATAAGATGAGATCGGATTTGAACGGAAAAGGTTGGAGATGCTAGCTCCTATTCAAGAGTATTTCTTTCATTCCAAATTTTTCTCAAGTCCTAAGAAGACCTTTAGGAAGCTATCGTTCGTTGCACGCTCCTATCTGCACCCCCCCCCCCCCTTCTGCCTCTCTTCCATTAAATCTTATCCACTTTTTGAACATTTATTTCGGCTTTTCTCAATTAATAAATACGTAAAAAGATTTCGCCGGATCTTTAACGACCTTCGTCAATGATCGATAATTTAGAAATGGCTGGAATCAAAGGATATTCGAGTGGAAGCATGCAACGATTTGTTGGACGACCCCATCGAGGCGGATCAGGGATCGATATGTCTCTATTATATGCCACATTGTGGTCATGCACTCTACAATAATGTTATATACGCACATCGTGCTGCACTTGATATAGCTCGTTTGATAATAGTAGGTAATGATATGCAAGAAATGTATATTAACGAAGCACATAGCGATGAGCTTACAGCTATTAGTGAGTATCGCAGGTGTTGTGAAACACTTCGATTACCTGTGTTACCTGAAGCGCCTTTTGTATTCAATGATACTGCCATTCATTTTTTGACATCCAACTCGACTATCCCACAAATATCCGATTCTCTCCCACATTATGAATTTTATGCATCAGAGATTATTTTGAAAAATTCGAAATTGTAGTATTGATTTTTTTTTTGGTTCTAGTATTATTTATTGGCAAAGTACCAATTTTATGCTCAATGAATGGATTTTCGTTTTGAATGTTTTTTCCTACTGGTTTTGTTTTTTGTTTTTCGCCGTCGATTTGATAAAATTTTTTTGAGATCGTTAAAATCATTTTCCGTGTTGAATAATTTTGGCGTTTTGAAATTGGACAAGGGGAAGGGGGGAGGGGGCTAGAGATGAATAGTGGAATAAAAGTTGCTTTCAAGTAATGAAAACCTCTTTCACACGTTACGATTATCTCGCGATCGACACCTTTATAATGAATGAGGCAGCCGGCTGCAAATATTCCAAACAATATATATGCTAATCCATAAAGCGGCAGCCATATTACGGCACCTTATGATCGTTGCTCTAATATTTATGTTGTACTTTAGTGTAATTGTTTTCCGTTTTGATTTTGAGTATTGTTTTCGCTCTTTTGAGTGATAAGAATTTGCACTGAAATGCGGAAATGATTTTCAATGTGAATTGAATTAATGATAATAAAGTTGTTACCTTCCATTTTTTATCGACAATATCGAATTTTAAAAGGGAGTTGCTGGTGAATATCGGTTTAGCGCTCTTTGATCGCAAGTAAATCCTAGTACGAGATGAATATCATTCAACATATTTCATTGAAATCTTGAGGAGAGAGCGGAAACCGAAATACCAATGAATAATACCAGCCAAGCATTCAGGATTATTAACAAAAGAAGCAGATCAATGTTTCATTATATCTCATTTCGCAGTAGGCGAGGTGTCGATGCAAATATAACATTTAAGGCGGTAACGATAGGTATGGACAGGTAAGCCATGAGAAAATGAAAGCCTCTCACCTGGTGAAAGACAAAAGTGAGAGGAGTTGAGTGTCACTATATGTGAGGATGCTGCAACTTTGTGGCCGCAGCAAGGCAAACACAATTTTTATGTCCGAACTTTCCGACGTTGTTGTAAATGCACAAGAATTTCACTATTGGAGTGGCATGAGATGATTTCGTAATTTCGCTGCTTCCACTCCCGTGCGCGGTTTTTGGCTGGACTTTTATTGCACGTGGTAGTGGCTGACTAGGCTCATTTGGCTGGTTGTTTTAACTCAGTTATTCCTCTGGCCGGGGGGGGGGGGAGGGTGGTGACGAATTTATGCTGTTGCGTAGGATGTTGTTACTGCTAATGACGAAACAGGTGTGTGCTGATCTCTATCGAGATGAAGCAAAGGGCTGCACTTCTGGAAGTACTTTTTCATGCAACTTGTCTTTTCGACGTTTGTCTTCGGTTACTTTTAACTTTCATTCCCATTTCGGAGGAAAGTTTTAGAGGTTGGCCCGGGGTAATATCAAACCACAATTTTGTTGATGGAACAAGGAAGAGGTAAATTACACTATCTGTTTCGCGTCAGAACATGAAAAAGACAAACAAAATTCCATTGAGACGACAAGGAAAATTCCAGCAGAGATTTTATATGGGAAAGAAAACATGAATCGTCAAAGATTGCGATGAAGCAATAGAACAATTCCTTGAGGCAGAGATTGTATAGCTGGGAGAAGGAAAAGAGAGCAATCGTCGAGCTTTCTCGCGTTGTAACTTTCTTTTGAACCTTTTTTTTGATGTCTCACTTACATACTCTTCAGTTCCCTTTATACACCTCAAATCTGCTTTGATTTGTTCTATTGCTGAGATCATTAAAGCACTGGTATACGGTTTGATCCGTCACGCGGTCATTTTCCGCTGAAGTCTGATCTGTATTTGCGTCTCCCTGTGCTATCCTTTTTCTCCGCCATCCTAATCCAATTATTGCGAGCTATCGCGACATCCTATAATCTAATAAAAATATGCAAAAGTCGACTAATTAATCGACTTAATGTGTTTTGTTTATTTGTGTTTAGCTAAAGGGCAAGGTAAATACCTTACAGATTAGAATTTTACCCAGCAAGTAAGTAGTTTTTAAAATTATTGCAGTAGTAAAAAGATTCTGTCAACAAGTAGGGAATGGTCGCGCGAATTTGCATATGCAGACCTATTCTTTATTAATTTACATTTAATGTAACCGTTTATATGCAAATGATGAAATTATTTGAACGTATCATCTCAATATGTGGAATTTATCTTATTGAATTTGTGGAATGAAAAGAAAAACCTGCAAATACCTGTTATCGGTGTTATTCTCTCCAAGGTGCTTTACCTGTACTTTTAGGTCCCAGCAAATTTCTCGCTAAATTTTTGCATAGAATAAAGCGGCTTGAATGCCACCTAGAGAAATAGATTCTCTTCATTGTGTTCCTCTTTCAAATCGCAGTAATAATCAAATAGGTGGGAGAAATGCGGCAGACGAACTTTCACGATATGCACCGTTGCATTCGATGTATCTGACCGACCGATTCCATAAATTAACAAATCAATACACGAAACAATTCCCTTATATGTTGATAAGTTTGATAGTTTGTAAATTCGATACAGAATGAAAATCTAGAGGTATTTAATGAATGTAAATTTTTTTACACCTCCAAATATTTTTAATTACTTTAATGTCGATTACTCTAAATCTTTTTGATCTATGTTGAAGATGACATAGGAGGTCATATTCTGATTTACCTTAAACCCATTAGACTTCATAATTCAGTCTTCAATCGTCTTCGAGTTGGAATTACTCGACAAGACGGACACAGACATGTATCCGACAAACGGACAGACACACAGACAAACAAATGCACCCAACAAACAAATATATATAAGCAGAGACGCGATAATGAGCTCAAGGAAGATGCTTAAGAGCGCAATTTTGCATTCGATTTTTATGGTATAGCGCAAATTCAGGTGTGTTGAAATTTTCGCGCATTTCATTCGAAAATATTGAAAATTTTTTTTATTGATATTTCACTTATTCATCTCTAATTGAAAATAATTTCAACTTTACTACGATATATTTAAATAAATAATAATTATTATGTAAATTTAAATAAATATTAATTATTATGCAAATTTTTTCTTCATTTTTCTAATATCTATTTTTGAATATTATTTCAAAAATTTTACACTTAGAAAATATTTTCGATTTTTTTTTTGAATGGAAATTTTAAAGAAAATGAAGTAAACAGCTTTGAGAGGATTATATAGTAGAATAATCCGGAAACGCACCAAATCCGGAAATTAAAGAAAATTTCTCGTAGAATAAAATGAATTGAATAAGCGATAAATATATTGTGCAATATCGAACGTTTATTATTTGTAAGGCGGTCAAAGATGTATCACCCGTCACAACGTTCGGCATTCATCGGGCAGCTTATGCATCAACTTGTCTGCTCGTCTCTGCGTTCATGTTTTTGGTAATTTCTTTACTGAACACAGCCCAACCAACCATTCAACGACGTTTATCGGCTTAACGAAACGACGAGCGATTGTGTCTTATTTATAGCCTTCCCCCTCCCCCTCCCCCTGCTCCTCCCCTCTTACCCAGGATCGTGTCGACAAAATGCCTAGGAGGACGGTTTTGTCTTTAATTTTTTTCTAGCTTTTCTGATAACCTGCAAAGTTTAAAAAACGATTTGCGAGAATCACGCTAAAAGAAAATAGGATGATACGAAATAGCGCTATGATTAGGCTCATGGAACCTTAGCTTGGCCATGCTTAAGAAATATGAGCCGCATCGGTGGACGGAATCAAGCGCTTGGCTATTTTTGTGAGCATACCTTTGACACATCAACGTCCCATTCATTTGATTCTCTCACTCATCTGTCAATTGGCTGTATTTTGTAACGTGTGGCGGGCCTATGGCCTTATGGCTATGAGTATGGTCACATTTTATGCGTTTCGTTAATTCGCATTTGCATGATTTACTATAGCTGAGGTTATTTCTATATTTTTATAATATCTAATAGTTCGTGCAATTCATTGTTACGATAAATGCGGTGCAAAAGCGCTATTCTATCAATTATTTTGGCGCTTTTGTCAAGTTTTCTTTTCTCAGAAATCAACTTTATGGGTGATTATTGTTTGTTATATATTAAATGGTGATCCTCTATTTGATAATCGAATATTTTTGAATATGTCTGAAAAGGGCATTCGTCCCTCTTTGCCTCACCTTCCCGTACCCGATCTCAACCCTGTGCTGTGGAGATATTTTAAAACAGCATAGAGGCGTTTATTTTGTTTCTTTATTGGCTGATTTTATACCTTCAAATTATAAACGAGAATTTCCGTGCCAAAAAATTGTCCTCAAAGACCATTTTCTTTTCTGTCAGTATCTCTAAACACTTCTCCAAGTGGCCATAATTCACACAATAATTCCACTATAATTATCTCCTGAGGTTCACAAGTTTAGCGCAGAAAAAACCGGATCCGTTTTACGCATATAGAAATTGTTTTTTTCTTTGCCTTATTATTTACCCTTTTTTTTTCAGCCCTTCTTTTCTGTTTCTTCTCCTTTCTTGTTTTTTTTTTTCATATATACTTATCTGTAGTGCATTTTCCACCCACATATGCAACGTTTCCCTCCCCCCTTTGCCGACTCTCTCTCATCCCCTTTGTTTCTTTCTCTGTCATCTCCCTCTATCTCGAAATAGAAGGTATGATAAATCGAGTTATTCAGAACTATCTGAGACGTATTCCATAGTTCACGTTAAATTATTTTCATCATCTATCAATGCATAACAAGATGTGTTCTATGAATGGGACTTCTATCGACCATCTTCGTCGTCCTTGTAACCGCAGTTCACCTTTAATGGCGATCACCCCCCACGTTGTTCTCTTAACTCTACATGTATTTACACGCATTACTTTGCTTGTGCGGTTGTATCGTATATTTGCACCTGTGTTACCTTTTTACTTCATAAACCACCTTGTCTTGTGATATAACACCTATTGTTTTGTTGATTTATTGCGAAGTTACCTGCTCATTCTACAATGCAGGTCGTTCGAACCTTTGAGAAGATTTTAGGCCAGACAGAATTTGACTAAGATATCCAAATTTTTACTCCCTATGGTCAGTGCTCGAAGGGGGGAAGGGGAAGGGGAAGAGGAGTATCGAAATAACAACTTCTTATTTATTTCCATGGAAGTTCAGAACGTATCGTTGCAATGTTAGGCTCGAAATCTGAGCATAAGAAAGGTGTGCGCTCAGTTTTATACTACGTGTATTTATTTTATAACAATATAGCTCAATTATCTTCTTTAGTAGGATCGTTGCAATGTACTACGTTCATTTTTTTTTAAACATTATTATAAGTACTCGTTTTATTTCCTTATAAATTTAATAATATCTCTGAGGAATTTTTTTACTAACAGGTGAAATTTTATCAAAGTTGGTAACGTTTTCCCTAACCATTCGAATATTTCAAGGTAATTCATTCGTCTTTTTGAATTTCTTAAATTCTCTCATAATTACTTATATTTTAAAAAATGGTTAATTATAGGTAAATAAATTTATAATTATATAAATTTTTTTAGTCAATGATGATATTCTTATTACCACTAGTTTTATGGATTATTTCACCATCATCGATCAATGTGCAGTTTTCGTTTGTCGCCGGAGATACACAATCATCTTCGTCCCCGATCCAAACGAAGCGTTCCTATGCGGGTTGTTTTGGTACTTCACGATTTCTATTTGTTGGTTTTGCAAATTGTCATCTCACCAGTGAACGTAGTCCACCTCCAGGAATGTGTCCATATCATACTCTTTATCAAGCCAGGTAAATCCTTTTTACTGTTTATCAGGCCAGGTAAATCTTTTTTTTTCAAAAAAAGGTGTCTTGATAGTAATCTAATAATTCAAATTTTATCGGTTATATCGATGTGCTGTTATAATTTAGGTGATTGCTGTATTTCTTTAGGGATTTCCTTTCAGATGTATGTAAATATTCGTGGAAAATTTCCTCTCTATAATTTTCGCTCATTGTAGAAATAATACAACAATAAATTCCACTTCATGAAAGAAACTTGATTATTGAATGACCATTCGATAAGCATTTTATCCTTTTTAGATGGGGTGGGTCCTGCGTCCATCTTTCCCACCTGGTCATTACCTACTTATTCGATCCCTCGATAATTTCACGGTCTTTATGGATCAGTGCTTGTAGTAAAGCTATATGCGTATCTTGTTACTTCTCTAAGCGATTGGATCGATAAATAAATTGTGCATATACGATAATTTGCATATGAAACATATGGTGCAAAATTCAGTGTAATATTTAAGGTTTTTTTTTTGAATAAAACCTCGTGAATAAAATCCCTCAGGAAATTTATTTTTAGGTAATTTATTTTTACAGCAATTTTTGGTAGGGAAAATTTTCTAATTTTGATATTCTCATCGTTTTTTTTTTTTTGGATTTTTTGAAAATTGGTGACTAATAGATGATTAAATTCAATGATGAAACCGGTTTTTTTTTTTTTTTTTGCCATTCTTATGAGATTATTTGAATTGTCAGAGAGAAAAAAAAAGTGAATTCATTCGATTAACTTTATAAAAGAAATCATTTCAACGATACAATAATTTTCGCATTTTTGTCTACAAAAAGTCAATCGTTTTTTTTTTTTTAAATTTGCATTTATTAATTCTCTTTTATAGATAATAAAGAAATTCATTTCTATTGTTTGTGATATTTGTGTTTTTTTAAAATAAATGTGGCAGTTTCATTTTGCATAATCCCTCTCTCATGAGCTCTTCTTAATCGGAGGCGATAAGAGGGGGAGAGGAGGGGAGGGAACTGGAATAAGAGGGGGAGGGGAGGGGAGGGAAGGGAATAAGAGGGGGGAGGGGAGGGGAGGGAATTGGAATAAGAGGGGGGAGAGGAGGGGAGGGAATTGGAATAAGAGGGGGGGAGGGGAGGGGAGGGGAGGGAATTAATGAATAGCGTTTTTGTGGGTTACAAATATTTCAACATGATATTTGAAATTTAACTCTTTTGAATGAAAATATGAATTCCGTTTGGGAAATTTTTCTCGAAATTTTCCTTGTTAATCATCCAATTGTTGTTAAGCATATATTTAGAATTATTGCACCAAAACGATTCATTGAATAAATGAGAGAACATTCGTTTAGAATAAAACTATAGATAGAGATTTGTACCGGAATAAAAAATATATTATTGATATCGTTTCTAAGATCGTCGAATTATTTTGCTTTCCTTAAGATTGAGATTGCGATTTTGTTTTTTAGTGAATAATTTTTTCCAATATTGTTGTGATGGGGAGAATTTCAACACATTGACATTGTACCTAAAAATAAAAGTGAAAAAGGGATTACAGGAAAATGGATAATTAAAACTCGCAATTTTCAACCATAATTGTTCTTAATGAGCATTTTTGATCGATCAAGCGATAGAATAATAGTTTCTGCAGCCGATCAATGTGATATTGTTGAGATAGTTTGCAAATCATATGCACTAGATTACTTTAATATTGCCACTCTTTCAATAAATAATTTTTCATTTATCACCTAAATAATCGTTACTTTCGATTACTAGTTATACTATTTAATCAGATTACCAGTTATACTATTTAATCAATAATCAATGCAAAAAAAAAGAAATCCCTGAAAAGATGGATAAGTTTTTCGTCGATATGGATGATTACCGTCAATCAGGTGCTATTTTTATTATGGATAATAATTGCATTCACCCGTAGTAGTAATGATTTGAATAGAATGCCTCTTCATTGCGTAAATTTAGAGAGGCCATTAAATATAAGATCGCTTCTAGAGTTTTGCCAATTTGCCGAAGATAATAGAAAATATTTGCTCTTGCCTGTTTGGTCCATCTTTGAGTGTTGCCTTTTTTCTCTTATGAGGTTTTTCTCGGTGATTTTTTTCTAGTATACTATTTTCAGTACAATTTTTGATATATATATATATATATATATAATATATATATATATATATATTATATATATTATATATATTATATATATATATATATTTATTTATTTATTTATTTATTTATAGATAACAATTTCAGCACCTATTCATCATCACAGTGGAATTGCGCTCGTGTACAGATCCATCTTTTATTGGCGACTGATGAAGAACCACGAGTTTTGATCATTGGTGCGAGTCGAGATTTTGGTAAATAATTTATTATTTCTTTTTAAATTTCTAATATTTATTGAGATAATATTTGATTTATATGGGTGATTGCAAAAAAAAAAATTTCTTTTTTTCAGAATTTTTGAAAAGAATTTGGAATATTTCATTAACGAATTTAAAAGTGGGGAATTTTTTTTTTATTGTATAAAATTTTAAAGGGAGCATTTATTGAGGAATAGAGGAGTATTGCATTAAATCTCTTTTCTCGGAAATATTTGTTGAGAAATTTTTTGCTGTTTTATTTCAATTCATAACATCTAAGAAGGTGGATATTATTTGAAGAATTCGATATGTGTTGTTTCCAATATTATCTAAATATTTGCAGATTCTGTAGTACATATATTATTTATTATTGGTTATGATATTGTGCAGTACCGGTTTAGTAGATGAGAAAGAGAGGAACGGAAATGGATGATAATTGTGTATGATTGAAAGTTTTAAAAGAAGTAATGCAAAATCGGATTTAATAAATCGTTGAACAATTATTGGTAAGTTGATGCACCATACGGTGCAATACGGAGGGAATCCGGATCTTACCAGTTTGCTCTTCCGGAAAATCTGGATCTTTCGAGAATGTGTATTAATTTATTTCCGATTCATTTCATGTTTTGCTTTTATTGCTTATGTTGTATTTGTTTTGCAATTATTTCACTGGTTTTATTGCATATGTTTATCTTTTTTTTTGCAATCACTCTCTCATTTGAATATTGCAACTACGCATTCATTCATTTATTGCATAATTTCTATTGCTAGTATATTTTAAATAAGTGTATAATTTTTGCACTATATCAGCCGATGTTGTTGTCTTATTTTCGAATTTTATACTGTCGTTTTATTTCTAGGTCATATGGTAGCGCATATTAAAGCAATCAATTGGCCAAAGGATAATCCAGGCAGTTCTTATCGCTTTCACAAAGAGCTGATTGATATCGAAAGTGCTCATAATCGTGTCAGCGATATTCTCTACGCCAATGTTGTTAGTGCTGCAATACTCTAATTTCATGTTATCCCACTTTCATTGACGCACATACTGTGTTTTATTTTAAAAAAACCCCCATTGATTAGTGTTTATCTGTTTGTTGATCTCATGCTGAAGTATACTACTATATTTTTTGAAGCTTCAAATGCATAAAGGATGGCGTAGTCAAATTTTAGATGACTACATGAGTTGCCTGTTTGTTTTGTAAGAGATGATCCGATTGGGTGAGTTCTTAATGAAAATAAGGCTTTATTTCACTGAGAAGATGGGGTGGGGAGAGGGGGGAGGAGGAGAGAAGGAGAGGAAATATTGAGGAACACTGCATCGATGCTCGGGAAATCCCAAAGAGTGGGTACTCTTGCCGCTAGCGATTTCCAATGAGAGTGTAATGGAATTGAAGCACTATCTGTGGACATAAATGCGTTAAACTCTTCGTAAATTTTAAATAATATCATTAAGGGAGGTTCAATCTTTTACGCATCAGCAATCTATAAAAACCTTTTTTCATATATGGGATTTTTTATTTTTTATCATCTAGAAGCGCCTTTTGAAAGGAGCAATATTCCATAACAATACTACGATTTGTATGCTTAAGGAGGCATTCTGATTACCGTAGTTGCTTCCGTTAAATCCCCAGGGGTTATAAATTCCTTGAAAAGTTATAATAGGACTTTTTTTGATTAGAGTTTATTAATATCTTCAAAAATTTAATAGGGAATAGCATCAAAAAATAACATTCCAATTTTGGAATTTGATAACGAGAGGGAAGCTTCTTTCATTGTGGAGAGTAATATTTCATCTTTAATTTTGCAAGATTACATTTCGATTATTTTCATAGTCATTAAAACTATTGTTATTATTTAGTTATTAAAGTGATGGTGATTGTGGGAAATCTCCCTCTCACTTCCTTCTCTTGCCCTCCCGCCCTACCCACCTGGAGGAGAGGATTTATGGACCGTTCACAACTGACGAGAGAGGATCCTAACAAAAACACGATTATTCCGGAAGAAGCTGCACTCAGAGCCACCCTACTTCTCTTAGTTTGGGAGGGGGAGGGGGGGGGGGGGATTGATTAAAGAAAAGGGAAACGAAGCGGATTACGCTTCTTATGAGGAGGGTTTATTATTGCCATACGTTTGGGTGATCTCATTCTCCTCTTAATTGGGGAGAGAGGGGGGATGCCAATATTTATGTGAGACTAAGTGATAACTTTTAAACGAGCCATGTTATATGAGCATTTTCAATAAATCTTCCAGATTACTACCATATTCGATAATCATTATCGCATACTTTACGTGCTACGAAATAGTTCATCATATATGAGTACATTTGCGATGGAATGCGTTATGTTCTTGATAGATGTCACTATTGGAGGTGAAGTAAATTTCACTCGTATTGGTGCCTTTGAGGTACATTCGAATAACGATCGAAGGACTTTATGGACACAGGATCCTTATACTCGAAAGGTATGCCCCTCTACCTTTTCCACTGCACCTAAATGGTTTTTTTTTTTTTTTTGTTTTTTTTTTTTTTTTTTTTTTTTTTTTTGTAATTTGTGTCACATGATAAAATGATGGAAAATTCGGAGAAAAGAGAAAAATGCTAGAAGAAATCGCACGATATATGCTTTTATGTTCCGCTTAATTGATTTACCGGTGGTGTAAATTCCCAACAATTAAGAAAATATTGTGGAATAATACTTATATTTTTTATTAGTTCAACCGATCATAAAAATTCTGCACAAAATATTCGATTTTTTTGCGACCCGATCGGTGTAAAATAAAAATCTAAGCATTTAGACTATTCGTAACTCGTTTGGGACTTGATGGGATAGCGTGAAAGATGATGTCACGAGAGTTCGCGACAAATTTGAGGAGTAGGTAAAAGTGATGGGGGGTAAGGGCGAGGTTTACAGCACGGAGGTGCAGGGGCCTAACATGGTAGTTCCAATCATAATGTGCGTAAGGCACGGCTCAAAGAGTGTAAATACATCATGAAAAAATCATAATAGTGGAAGGACATATAGAATTTTCCCACAACACCGTGGTGATTCTATATTTTCTTTCTGTCTCACAAAATCTCCAGCGAAAACCTCCTTCTTGTCTTTTGCTGGAATTTTGTTTCGTCTTTTTCGCCTATTGATACCACACTTCCCAACGCGGACGATCCTTACACTTGATGATAACTTGTTTGAAGCGTATCCGGTCGATGCATAGTGAAAGATTTTCTGAGACCGTCGATTCCACACTATGTTTTCCTGAATAAAAATTACCGTCGAGTTGAGTATTTCCATTTTCTAACGAGTTTTCTTCATCACAACCGTATATTTGAACGCTGCAAAAGCAAAAGATGAATGGAATGACGATGAGTAAAGAGCTTCCTAGTATTTGAGAGCCTCAAGGATACGTCGGATATTATCGGTAGCTTTTTCTGCAAGCATTTCAGTTTCGCATCCGAAGTCTGAGAGAGCCTTGCGGCTATCTGAGAACATTGACGATTTTGCTCTTAAGCTCCAATGAGCATTTTATGATTTGAGTAGATTAATCAGCGCTTGAGCTCATTGTACTGATGTGTCTTGAAGGGTAGATGATGACCAGAAGACGAATTCGTTCCGCGTTTCCTTCCACTCTTCGATTTCCACATCCACTGCGCTATTGACGCAGCTATCCTCGAATATACAAACAATCTCTACTGCTTCACCTCCGGTCTTCATAAGCGGCCACATTGCTTTGCCCGAGATTCAACTCAAAAAATTTTCTGGAAACCCTAAAGAGTACATTGTGTTCTGGGAAACATTCACTTCAGCTATGGGCCATTTGCAAAAAGTATAGCGCTTGGACTATATGTTTTCCGTAGTTGGAAACTTGGACTATATGCAAAAAGGCCCAACAGCAACTGTCGCTCAGGGCTACACTGTAACTGAAAACAGCTTTGATTTGATAGTAACTGCGCTAAAATCAAACTACAGGAAGCCAGCCGTTATAAAAGCCAGCTTACACACCGAATTACAAAGGCTCCATAGTGACAGCGGGTCACAACTGGTGTCAGCTGTACAGGCACTGCAAGGAATATTAAGGCAGCTTGAGCAAATGGGCGAAAATCTCGACTCACCTTTGCTGGCATTTACTATTGAGCAGAATCTTTCGCAGCGAGTAAAAAAAAAGCGTTAGCGAATATAAGGCGCTAGATCCAGAATGGAACGTCGAAAAATTAACGGGCCAAACGTCAAGAATTTATGCCTACGGAATTGGTCTATAGGCAGTCATATGGAAGAGCGCAGCAAATGAAAGTACGTCGCATGCCGAGGCAGCCGCATATCAAAATATCTTCGTTTCTCGCTCAGCCAAAAAACAACAGAAAAAGGCGTCAAAAGAGCCTACATTCTGTGGTGAATCACATTGGAATCACAACTGCCCTTCTTAAAACATAACAGAAAAAAAGAATCCAGCGAGCGAATAAACTCCAGTTGTGCATAAAATGCTTGAAAAGTATAGTACTGCCAAAACTCCAGTCACAACTCACTGCTCATGAAGAGGCACAAATCGCAGGAAGAAAGGGAGAGTGGGGAGAGTGGTAGAGACCAACCGTTTTCACCTGAAGAAGTGATTCCTGCAAATATGGCAGCTGGAAATAAAGCACTGCTGTTCTTTAAGGAGGTGATGATTTCCAAACCTCAGAAAGCAAATTTCAGAACGAAAGCGCTAATGTTTTTTGACTCGAACAGTCAAAAGTCGTACATAACAATGCGGTTAGCAAATCGACTGTGGCTGAATGCAACACCACAAAAACTGAGCATAAGCACTTTCGATGATAGTGTACCGCAAATTATTCAGTCAAATTGAACTGTACTCTCCGACGTTCAACTTCAGAACGGGTACCCGCAAAGCTGTCAGAGTAAGCACAATTAAGTGAATTACTAGCAACCTGGGCAACATTGAAATCCACTTTGGTGACCTAAAGCCATCAGAGCAGGTTCGGGTCCTACCTGGGTGGCCAGTTTTGCCACCAGAGCTCGCAACAAATTTGTGAAGTAAATAAAGGTGATCGATACGGGGCTTACCGCATGGAGCTGCAATGGCCTAACATAATAATTACAACTCGCCAATAAGACACGGTTGAAAGAGTTGAAGTGCATCATGAGGGAATCACAATAATCGAAAGAGATATAGAATCCACCCATAACACCGTGGTGATTCTATGTTTTCTTTCTTTTCCACAAAATTTTCAGCAAAATCTTCCTTTTTTTTTCTCGATGGAATTTTGTTTCGATGTTTTTCGCGTGATGACGCGGCAAATACTATAAGAGGGTGATGTGTAGTATGTGTTACACCTGTCGTATTTTATAATCCTAGCTCAATTATTTGCCGACAAACAGACAGACAGATAGATATGTTGTCGCTGTGTTACATCTTGCTGATAGCTTTTTTGCAAATGTCCATAATAAAAAGTAGAAGTAGAAGGCAATATATTGAACATTTGAATATTAGAATGGAAATAGGTTTTTTTTTCATAAATTGTTGAACAAACGGAAAGATGATCGGCATTTATGTGGAGATTTATTCGAAACGGCTTATTATTTATTTATTTATTTATTTCATGAATTTTATTTTCGTTTAATTTACAAAATTTTTTCACTATTTATTTAATAAATTTTTGTTATTTATTTATTTAGTTAGTTTTTATTATTATTTATTTAGATAGTAATAGTTATTAGTTTTATTTAGTTTTATTACGCTGAACGAAGTATTCATGACGAAAGAATGTTGATTTATTCGGTGCATTTCCGTCAATTGATGCGTGTTTTGATTGATGGTCATGCGGGCTCATTAGAGCGCATCTTACTTGGTACACGAATCTATTTGAGTGTCTCGAAAGGAATCGCTGTCTCATATTCAAATACTCACGACGTCGTCAGACAATACATCCAGTTAGTATTCCCCAAAAAATTTGCATATTTGTAGTTAGCTGAAATGGGAAATGATTGGAAGATAAATACCCACTTGTATGGTACAATAGTCTTGCTAGGTGGAGGCTGCACAGATCCGTTTACGACATGATAAGAAGTGTGGAGAGTAGGGATTGCTAGAGATGAAAAAATGGCGAAGGGGGAGAGGAAGTGGGGGGAGGAGTGGTGAGAGGAGACAAAGTGGGTTTGGGAATATAATGGTGGTGTGATATTTAAACGGGGATTTTTTTTTCTCTTCTTATTGTATTCGAACTTTCTTTCTTAACGCATTGTTTCATAAATTTATCCATTAAGAGGTTTTATAGTTATTTCTTAGGTGATAGGCAACTTCTTGAATATCCGATGGGCAGGAGACGAGCCTAAGCCCTCACCTTCACGATACCTCACAACTTCAGCTAAAAGGAAGTGGTAGTGATATGAAGAGACATTTATATCGTAATGAATACTTTATCGATTCAAGTAAACTTATGAAAGTAAACTTATATTGCTATTCCATTTAACTGAAGTTTTGAAATTTCGGTCTATCGTTATTGTTTTATTTATTTATTGTATTTCATTTTATAAATATTATAGATTTGTAATCCGAGATTAGCATCTAGCAATTGTTTAATATTGTTGATTGAGGGGAATGATATGCAAATGAGATTATATTACTCATGACATTTATGTTGAACCTTAAAGGCAGTATTGTACTTTATAGTTGATTTGATTGGTTGATATAATTTCTCTGTAATTTCCGTTTGATGATATGTAGAGTGTAGTGTGATATTTTGATATTAGATATTGATGATAGCTGTTTGTTCGCTTTTTTTTTTGAAACGAATTTTAATTCAAATATAAATTTTTATATTTTATTTATTGTTTAGTTTAATTATTCGATTAGAAAAATTGTCGGCGATATTCGAATTTTTATGAAATAAAAAAAAATCAAAAAATTTCAAAAGGAAATTTTTTGCATAAGAATTTTCTATTTTAAACAAAGAGAAATCATATTTAAATATTTTTGTGTGAATATATTTTTCTAGGAAAAAAAAGGATTTTATTATTGAATTGGAAAGAAAGTGGAAATTTCAGTTTTTATGGAATTTGATATTTTTTTAAAAAAAATCCTATATTATCATCATTATTTGTAAGAAAAATTTAAAATTTTAATAGACACTTGTTAGAAAATCTAGAGAAATTTGCATATTTATTTTGATTGAATTTGCATATTTATTTTCAGCAGAATCAATGACACATCAGAGGTAATTTTATGTGAGCATGAATCAACTCGATCACATCTTGATCCAACCGCTCAATTGATCATTTTATTCGGCGAAGATTATTGTAAAGTAAAAGAGAGCAAAAGTATAGTGAGAAACTGCGAAGAGGAAATATCGACTACTATTTCATCATTGAACGATAAAGAAAAAACGGTAATATATTCTTTGCTTCTAAATTATTATGCTTTTTCTTTTTTTTCTTAGATTTGAAATTTTCCACTCGATTTTAAAGGTTTATTTCTAGAAGTTGTTATCTTAGATGGTCCGTTTTTTTTTTTCTTGAGGAGGAATAGAGTGGATTTAAATTGGTGAATATCCATTAAGGTGAAATTAATGAAACGTTTGTATCGTTGTGTCATTTGATTTCATTTTATCGATCATCGAAATATAGAATAATTGTTGCTAATATTGCACTAATTTTGCATTTCAATTATTTATTTATTTCAGTGAATATGTGATGCTTTTATTTAGGTGTTTATTTTATTTCAGTAAATAGTGGGAAATTAAATCGATGAATTAGAGAGCGTTAGTTTTACGATACATAGACGAGTACTCATTAGTGCTAGAATTTCTTTAATTTTTATGCACTAGACTCATTAGAGATGAAAATTTTCCTATTCATATCCAATTGTTGTTTAAACTCTCTTTTATTAATTTCAAGAGTTTTGATTTATGAGTGATGAAATATAGAAGAGATTGACTGAATGCGAAATAATTTTTTAAATTATTGGAAATATTTGTGAAGGAGGAAGGAAGTTATAGTCATTTATAGTTTTATTTCAAAGAGATTTTTTTTTTTTTTTTTTTTTTGCTGATATAAACATTTTATTTCGTTATTACTCTTCGGACGATCAAAATTAAACTAATATCGATTATAGGAGAGTTCACCTGATAGAAATATATTCTGGTTCTTGCCGATCGTCATCATTCTTTGTGCGGTAATTATTTAGCTGTTATATGTTTTCGTAATTTAAGTCCCATCAAATGAAGACTTAAAATATGTTTGCTATAGAATTTCAATATTGAATGGGAATCTTATCTATTTATATTGTTGAATATTTATAAAGGAGTTGAACAATGCTAGCTTATAAGCTTCACTTCGAAAGTATAATCTATGGTCTGAGGTGGTATTGATAAGGAAGGAAGGCTTATTTTAAAAAAAAAAAAATTTTTTTTTAGTTGCAAAGTGATATGAAGTTATTTTCTTATGGTCGAAAACATCTTCGAAAAAGATTATGAGTCATTATGTCGGATCGTGTAATGATGAATGAGAATCCTTTATGATCCACTATCGCCGTCTTCCTTCCTTCCCAAATTTTTCCTTATATGATCCTAGTCAAGATATGATTTCGCGGTTGGTTGTTGGTATTTTCTTGGCCATTAAATTTCCTCTATCAATAGCAAATATGCATTCGAATTTTACACTGAGATAAAACGAAATTGTATCGATTTGAAAGCATCGAATTTTCTTTTACAGTTGATCACAATTATTCCGTGTATTTAATCATCGATAAATTGATTGATAAAAATCGACATTATACAAATTTCGTCGATTTAAAAGAGACACAGAGAAATATTACACTAATACTCACTAATTGGAATATGCACACTTTGAAATTTGATATCAAACGGAAATTTTTTTTCCAGGTAGTTTAGTGCTGATCATCTATATCGTACGACGTCGAAGACAAGATGAATTGAGGTCTTTCTTGAAAGCCGATCGACCACATGTTCAATATTATCCTACATTCATCTCGGATTCCTCTGTGGATTTCTAGTTGGTGGCTCTAAGAGAGCGTTAGAAAAAAAAGTGGAACAGTTGGCTGGTTTCTTATGAATTTCTTAATTATGAAGCATTTGGCTGATTTCTTATGGATTTTTTTGGCTATGAGGCATTTAGTTGATTTCTTGGGAATTTCTTGACTTATTAAATTATTCTGCTATTTAAAAAAAAAGCTCTAAATTTGCAGAAAAACTGCATATAATTAAATAGAGTTAACTATGAGAGCAAAGAGCTTTTTTCTTGCAATCATTGGGACGCTGTGTATCGAATGGTGTGTCATCTGTTTGTCGTTCAATTGTTCTCATCTGTTTGTTTTGTTTTTTTTTTTTTGTTTTTTATTACCATTTATTGTTTTGTGCTTCATTGCGTTATCGTTGTTTCATGTCAGCGGTCGCCCATGATATCTCATAGAGTTGGATTAAAGAAGGAATATTTTATTGATATAAGTGGTGATAAGGAATGATATAAGTGGGATTGGGGGAACGATATTTTATTGATATAAGTGGTGATAAGGAATGATATAAGTGGGATTGGGGGAACGATATTTTATTGATATAAGTGGGAAAGAGACGCGGCATTGAAAAAAAAAATCGATAAAATATTAATCTGAGAGGATATGGCGCATGATTTTTAACTTGTAATGTTTATTCTATTGCACTTTAATAGACACACTGTGTTTGGGAATATTAATTGATGCATAAGGTAAGGTAGAATATTTGAGTTTTGTATATTCAATTAATAAGAATAAAGGTAGAATGCGTAGGCGTGGCATTGTTGTTGTAATTTTGGTATTGTTGGGAGAGGGGGGAGGGGGATGATTTCCATGGTTAAGCTGGTGAGAAATGAAAAAAAGCTTTTTTTTTTGAAGCCTTTGATAATGATAGCCGCCCCTATCGCGAAAATGATACCTCCCCCCCCCCCTCGCCCTATCATGAGCCATTAAAAATGCATTGACTTCAACAAGTCTGCCATGGCATATTTACTCCCTTTTAGATTGCAAAAAGTTTGCTATGAGAAATACTCTCGTATCCTCTTGCAAAGAATGCGAAGGGATGAAACTTCGGACAATGCCCGAGGCTATATTTGAAGTCTTAAATATCATTTATATGGAACATCGAAAGAGATGATAAATGAGAATATGGAGATGATTATTGTATTTTATTGTTTCGATTAGCAAATTTTCCATCAGAACATAGCTATTTTATAATTAAAGGACTCATCTAATTGTAATGCTTAGATAGGGTTGAAACAATTGCTTTACATCGTTTTTGTGGAGAGTTCGATCTTGACGAGTTTCATTATCGTCAAGCACAATGATACTCTTTACTCTGATAATTGTTTACTTAATTACTTTAAGTTTTTATCGTTTAGTAGGGTTTTTCGCATATTTGGCGAATTCGGCATTTTACCTCTCTCTAAGCAATGGTTGCCTAATTCGGCGCCGTGGGCTTTATATACCCCTCCCCCCCCCCCCCCCCGCTCTCCGATCTACACAACGGTTGCCCAATTCGAATTATATTGAAGCGTGAAAGCTGTATGAATTAAATTGCATTATGGTGATTACCACTTGATTGTGAATTGAATATGATAGTCACTAGATTAAGGTGCGAAATGGTTTTAATGAACAAATTTTGCACACTTTGTAAAATCTGAGGGATAGGATGGATCCTTTGCGCCTAAGTATTGCGATATGAAACATAATTGTATCGATGAAATATTGAAAACATCGTTTTGTTGATGAAATAGTGCATATGCATTTAATTAAAGCTATAAGATATTACTGCCTTTTGGTGTTGTCTGTAAATTTGTATCGTTGAAAAAATAATAATAAATAGTTTTGTAATGCATATACATAAATACGCAAATATAAGGTCTTTCTGTATAAATTACAGCAAAAAGAAGCGGAATTGCGGAATTGCGCATCATGTGAGTTAACACAAACGAAACCATATCGGAGTCATTATTTAGCGCCAGATGAGCTAACAAATAAGTATCACAGTTGTATCTTATCTATTCATTGCATTTTATTTGAAGCACGAGGGTTTTTAAGTCAAATTTGTGGAAAGTTGGATTTTTTTTTTCTTTTTTTGGAAAATTTGACGGAATTTTTTTTATGCGGAAATATTTTCATATTCAATGATGCGGTCAAATTGAGGATTTGCGGTGAGATATTCCACAAATTATTTGTGAGCGCACGATTAGAGAGGGTACAATGCAAAAAATCTACTAAAATGAAAACTGTTTCAAAAACTAAATGCAAATTTGAAGAAATACCTCGATTGCCAGAATTTTTCGGCCACCAACATATCCGAATTATCGACCTCATCGAGTAAGCGATCCAGAACGATGCACAATGGTTGTGCGCATATCTGTGTAATCTTTGATCATAAACGTATATCGATGTGTTCTTTGCTGTCTGTGTTCAAATAGTCTTTACACGTCAACAATGCTTTTATTAAATGGCACACATGTGACCGTGTATCGTTGATGGGGAAATATATGGATCGCTTTCTATGAGCATCTCTCTCTATTTCTCTCTCTCTCTCTCTGTTTTCTCCTTTTCTTGCCATTTCTTTTTTTTTTTTTTTTTTCAATATAGAGGGTTTGTAAAACTCGGCTGAAATGTTTTCTTATCATAGTTGATATGCCGTATGTGTTTTTCCTAATTGCGATAATCAGATACGTTCTACTAGCTAGTTTTAGCTATTACTAGTAATACAGGTATTTTCTCGTATATGGCTTCTCTTATATTCATTAAGGCATTAATTTTGTTTATTATGCTTAATAATTTTGAAATATATAAATAGACTTTATTGATTTATGTTTACTAAGGAAATTTCGGGTTGTGTCTTAAAATAGAGAATAAGGGTGATAGATAATTCAATGATGATATGCTTCTTGGAAAATCAACTTGGCTAAGGGGTCATCGATTTTTTTTAATGAGGGATATTAGCCAACCACTTAGATAAATATTGTTGTGTAATTTTAAGTATGAATATGTATAAATACTCAATTATTTATGAGCATAATTTATATTATTGAGTGATATTGTGCCTTTTTTTTTTAATTGAAGAAAAAATGTTCTCTGAAATAAACAAAAGAAAATTGAATTAATTGCTGCACTCATTTTAGATATTTTTTTTAATATTTATTAATAAAAATAATAGAAAATTTTTCAATGATATATAATGTATAATTGTATAGAAAAATTTCCATATATGAAAATATATACTCCATAATTAAGCAAAATAAAATTCCACAACAATTAAACGGACATCTATCTACATCCAAATCTAACTTCTTCACTCTTGCAATTCCGTTCCATTATGGCTATCGATATTTTATCAAGACTCCAAAGAAGAGGTGATTTCCGAAAGTTCGCTAGTGAAAACGAAAACAAAAGATTTGCAATGATTTTTAATCGGCGCATGGGTTTGTTTACTTACTATTGACAGCCGCTGAGTACAGCCGGTTGCCTGCAAATTGGAGAAAAATGGCGTGCAGCGATTTGTGAACGACATGTTTGGGCGCATCGTGTCGAACACATGATGATGCATCTGCGCGCTCGTCCACATTGATTCCTGATCGGGCACTATATAGTTCGCTTCATCTTCAGCTTCTTCATCCCCTTCCCACCCCTCCCCCTTCTGCGGTAGGGGCACGACATCCATCTTCAATTTCTCCTTTTTTTTCCACTTTAGCTTTCTTCACTGCTTTCAGCTTCCCCAACCCTTTCTCCGTCCCCCCTTTCCAAACTCCATCGTTGAAAGCGTTCTAATGCCGCGTTCATAAAATCTAGAGCTTTGTTTCAGAGTTCGGTGATAAGGCTCATCACGATCTAAACAGATGTTTTTTGAGGCAAAACAGAATTCGATTTTAAAAGCGAAAGGGAAATTCGATGTTATGAGCAAAAACTAAATTCATTTGCAGATGGTCATTTGCGCACATTAACTGACCAAATGGGTCTGGTCATCAGTACCAAATGATATAAAAAATAAGGGTATTCACTTGTTCAAAAAATAAAGTATCACAATAAAGGCGCATTGTTCTATAGTTTCTCTAAATGTAATGGGTAAAATGTTGTCTATTGTGCGGCTATTTTAATTAATAGCGTAGATATTAGCCAGAACTTCTTTCTTGTTTTTCCGGTTTCCGATGCTTTTTCATTTCCGATTTGCAAATTTGATCCGGTTTTCGAGGTTTTTTTCCGATCTGTATTTATGGAAGAACAACAACATTTACGTTGAGTGGTCTATATTGTAGAGTTTTTATCAGCGTGTTTAATATTTATGTATCTATGTTTATATATGATTCACAGCGTTGAATATTTCCACTTTTTATATTCAATTAATGAAACATAAATGTTCACGTTTGATAATTATTTTTATTTCGGCAGTTGAATATTAATGCGGACTAATAAAGCGATATTCGAAAGAGAGAGGGAAGCTTTGAGGAGTCGACTCCCACTTGAGGATGGATCTCCTGAAATTGAGCAAGAAGAGAAATGCTTTAATGAATTTTATGAAAGCAATGAAATATTTGAATTCTTTCAAAGAGTTATAGAAATTATTTTACGTTTGTTCATCGTTTTGCATTCGATTATTCAATAATTTTCCAATCTAGCCGGGTAAACTCATCTTTTTTTCCCAATTGGGCAATATTCTCGAATTTCGATGTTTGCTGCTATTGTTTACTTTCTATATAATGTTTTTTTTTTCTTCAACAGTCTATACGATATTTGCGAGAATGACTCTCAACAAATGAATGAGAATGCTGTATTTTTTTTTACATAGAAGCATCGAGTGTTCTGTTTTTGTTTTCCTCTCCTTTTGATGGTTTCTACTCTTTAAAGGGGGGGGGGGGAGGGGGGTCATTCAAGAAGTTCAAGAGTTCAAATAGCCACCACCAAATCTCTTTGTGAGAATTCACGAATAACAGATTTCATTAAACGATTAATTTCGTAGGAAAAATCCGAAAATTCAATCATTTCGAATGAATCTCTTCAAAATTTCTGGAGCTTTTCTCTCTTTCTAGCATTTATTTCCGTATTTATTCCGGATGCGCTTTCAATACTCTATTCCGGATGTGACTTTATCCTCGTTTCATGTTCAGAAAAAACCAGAAATTTGCATCACCAATTCTTTTTTTTTTGCAATTTTATCCACCTCACTTTCACGTCATCGTTCCAGAGAACGTTCCGATGGAGCGAGCGTGACTTTCTTGGAATATAACTTTTTTAACAATTATGATTGTAGTTAAATCTCTTATTGGCTTGATTGTTTCTTGGCTCATAATTAAGTTCTTGGCTCATAATGAGTTCTTGGCTCATGATTAAATATAAAATCGGTTTAATTTTAATGCAAACCTAATGTTTGCATAAACAAGTGTATAAGCATTCAACCATGGAATTCTTATCTTTTATTCTATAATATTGGGCTCAAATCCATAATAATAATGGGGTTCATATCCAAATGAAATCAATATTGAAGTAGTTGTGAGTCGTCCATCGCTTTATTTTAATCATTTTTTTTTCGTACTGTTTTGAAATTTTATTTGTTTTTGATATTCACTATTTTTTAAAAAAATATTTTAATTTACGAGCATGCAATGCGATCTATTTAGCCGTATTTGATAATTTTAAGACGACAAATTTGCATATTTATTTCGTCTTCTTATTTTTGCATATTTATTTGTCATATTTTTATAAATTTGCATATCTAGCCTCCAAATAAGTTTTACGCTGAGGGCAGAATAAGCTAAACTGAAGCATTAGCAAGAGGTCGATTTTTGATGCATTTTTACGCTGATAGAGGCGAACATATATTGATATCGTATCACATGCTAGATCATTGTGCGTTTTATGTGTTTTGGTTGTCGGCTGTGATTGCTGTGGGGGTTATTTCGTCGACGTGTTGGGTCGTTGCTCGGTTTGGTGTGTTTGTAACTTCGGCAAATCAGTGAGTAAACGGTGTTATACGTAATTCCTATGAATATTTCCTTCTTGATTGCTATCGTTTTGTTTAGTGAGAAGTGTGTAAGGGATCTATTTTATGAGACTAATAGACGCTATATTACTGTAAAAATTTATAAAAGTAATATGCTTATTATTGTGCTTTATGATTATACTTGATTTGTAGTGGAGAATTTTTTCTCCTTTGAATTGTAGAAGGTGGTAAAAATTGGATGAGAATGGAAAATTAATGATATATGGAACTTATCCCATCGATAATATGTTTGAGAAAGTTTTGAATTTTTTTTTGGATAGATGCAATCGTTCCAACATTTGTAAAGATCATTTCTTAGTTGTGCGCTCTTCCTATCGCTATTTCTTGAATGATTGCGAATTTCATCGTAAATAAAAAATAAATTACGATGCATAATATTTATTTATTTATTTTTATTTTTTAATTTATAATATATTTTCATCTTATGTGATAAAGTTTTTATTGTTGATAAGCGCGCCATTGATAACAGTTCAAATACGTTCAATTGAACGTCGTTTTCTGAGCGCTCTCTCAATAGATGAATTCGCTAGCAATCGTCGATGCCGAATATCTTCGTGAGATGACGTATAATTCGAGGAAAGATTTCAGTATTGAAGAGGTTCAATTTTTCACCTTTGTGAGTGTAATTTTTCACTGGAAAAAGCCTGGTGTCACTTCCGCTCCTCTTCATATCCACCTTATTTCCTTGTTTGTTTTATTGGCACGAGATCATTCTCCACGCATGAAATTGCCTCCGTTTTTATTGTCATTTGCTTTACCTCAGTTCTAACGAGAAGAAACATTCAATGTGATTTTGAGAACATAACAACTATGTAATTATTCTTTTTGATCTCGCATTAGAGTGCCGGTTTACAGGTCGAAATTCGAGAGCCACCAAGTTTAGGGATTTCTGATTTTCAAGAAATACCTGAATTATGCTTATAATTATGTGCTTTTTCGAAGGATCCGTGCTACTTGTCGCTCTGCGTGAATGAATTTAAAGAAGGAAAGATACGTGAGTGGGTATTTCTATCACTGGAATTGTGCTGCTTACATTTTTTTTTTTTTTGAAGCAAAATTCTAATTCTATAAGGAAATAAAGCATTTTCAGAGCAGAGCGCGATCGAAACTTTTGCATAGATAGAGGTAACGAAGAGCACAAAGTTTGTGTAGACGATCCTGAAATCATTTTTTTTTTATTAACTAGCTATATGTGAGACGTGATAATGGCTTCTATCACATTATCATCTAATATGTTCGTTGCGATGTTTATTGCTTCATAATCTCCATCTCCGTCTATTGTTTTTCTCGTTTTCTGTTTTTTTCCCCCCCTCAAAGTTTTGCATATAATACGTATAATTTTTTCGATAATCTTATTTTATTTCCATTTGAAATTTGCATAAGAGCGATTGAGAAATTCAACGATTTTTTAAATCGTTGAACGAAATGGAAAAACGATTTTCGGTGATTTCTTAAGATCGACGAAAAGAAATGAGAAGCTATATGGGAGGTCTAGCGTCCATGGGTTTCTTTATAGTGCTATCGATGTTTAGTGGATTCCTCATCCAATGGTATCTATTTTTTTTTTTTTTAAATTTATTGATATTTTTTGAAACGATTTAATAATGCAAAAACATTATGGCAAAAAATTTGCATATTTTATGGATCGTAGGAATAAATGGTGAAGGAAACATAGGGAAATGCTCATTGTCTTCTTTTTAGGGTGAAAGAAGAGCGAAATAAACCTCCTTCATGAACTCGTTTCTAAAGTTCAAGGCGAATAAATAGTGCTTTTGCACCATTTTATTGTTAGGAAAATTGTGGTCGCATTTTTTTTTTTGTTGCCCATCAATAATTCAACTGGCAAATTGTCAATTTTGTATGCAAAGCTTTACCTGTGGCTGTGATATTGAATTTATTTCTTCGTGATAAGAGAGGAATAAAGAGGAATTTAGAAGGATATCAGCCGTATTTTTGAATTACTGAAGACGAAGAAATCTCAGAATGCACATGATTGAAATGAAATTTTGATTGGTGATCCTTTTCACGATAATGTATAATAGACATTAGAATAGAAGGCCGCGAAAGCAATCATTGAGGGTCGTGATTGTTGAAGTGCGCTCTTTTGCATTATGGGAGGCGTTTAGTAGCTGTATAGCACAATTTGTGAGGGGGATCGAAAAAGTAATTCAATAATTCGCCGTATAGCGATATTTCAACTTCAACTATGCGCCTATTAAACTATTGCGAATGTAAATTAGGAGCATTATGGCAAAAATAATCCAGTTAGGCGGCAACAATTTACTGCTTAATTTTATTCTATATCAGGTTTTGGTTTTGAGGTCTCAATTCTTCATAGGCTTTAATTTTAAATAATTTCGGAGTTTAGTTCATAAAGAAATAATTTCCGGATCCTTTATATGGTAAAACTTTGACTCGATCGATACTAATTTTCTTTTAATTCTCCAAAAAATTTTTAAGAATGCATGCTGCAATCGTAGATGGCATGGTTGTTATGTTGTCAATATCACATTGAAAGAAGCGAATAGGTTTATAGTGCATTTTTTCGCTCTTTTTTTTCCTCCGTTTTTCTTAGATTTATCCATTCTCGCTATAATTTTGAGAGCTCTATGGTATTGAAATATTCGAGTTCGTTTTAATGCTCATTTTATTGTTCATTTGTTTTTCAGAGAATGACATCGCTTCCAAACGATCCAAAAATTATGAATATTAGTAAGTTGTTTCAATATTCATGCGGTGATCTTATATTTAAAATATTGCATAAAAGATTTAAGGGTCGTTTTCATTATTTTTCGATACCGCAGAAGTAGCGATGAATATATAATGATGCGTGCACAGTAGAGGGATACGTACAACTTGAGAGATTTCTTACCGTTGGCTTTTATGGTGCTCGGCTTAATTCCTATATTTGTGTGGAGGTAATTCGTTGCGATACTTACATTGTTGGCGAAATTACTTGCACATTAAGTAATTAAAGAATATGGGAATTATTGAATATTTCATCGCATTGATACTAATATCTGTCGAAATTTAAAAGGGGGTATATTTAGCGCGCCATCGGAGCGAATCTCTGCAATCATATGACTCCGAGAAGCTCGGTGTGAGTCCACCACACCGTGAGCGCAGATTCTCGCTTTCGCAGATGCTCGGGCGTCGTACCTCTGTTGAGGATCATCTCGTGCGTGATTCGAAATCAATGATCAATGGAGGTTGGCATTCATTCGCGCTTGCACTGCTTATCACTTATCACGTGGTCTCCGATAAGAACGCAGTCTCGAAATTTTTGAAAAACCTTTTATTCTGAGGAAGGAGGAGGGGCTATTCACTCGAATTAATAAAGAGTTCTTCCATTTTATCAGCGAAATTTCGCTGAAAAAAAAAATTACAATTTAATGCAATATTTGTGTGGAGATCATAAGAGCACCTCATAAAGCTTGTGAAAGCTTCGTGGATATTATATAACTACTCGAAGTTGCGTCGTTTAAAATCTCGATATCGTAGATTAACGCCCTCGTTATGATATATATATATATATATATATATATATATATATATATATATATATATATATATATATATATATATATATATATTTGTGCTTTGTTTATTCATTTATTTGTCTACTCATATATTTATACTCATATTTTTATTTATATACGTATATATATAGACTCTGTATCGTATATGGTCTGTATACATGCCGCCTATACACACATTACATAGACTGTATTGTGCATACAGGTGGTGGGTATTTGTTTGAATTTTATCGGATTGATCGAATGCAAATTGCGAAATGGCGTCTCCCCGCCTGCACTTTTCCCCTTCCCTCATTCCCCTGCCCCACCCACCTTTGGCCTTAATCTAAAGACGAGGATGACATAAGGTCGTTTAAATGCATTACAATTTTCAGATGGGTTTGATATGTCGAACTACGTGAAGCCAGTTAATATGAGCAGCATAAAAGAAGCCGAGGTATGTGTTTCATCGACGACATAACATCTTTTTCATTCGATTTCATACTTCTACCATTCAGTTTTTCTTTGTTATGTTGAAATGAGTGATACTATTTTGAATTACTCGTTTGTTTATTTGTGATCATAGAAGGTAATTTACTAATCTCAGCACCAAGCGGATAGAAGAGCTAGAATTGACAAACTATTAACTTGTTAGTACTTTCAATAATTTTTTCTGCGATGTAAATTTGAATTATTTTCATCTGATTAAATATGTTTTCTTTTTCGAATCTTTCGTAAAGCTTTTTTTTTTCTTCTATTATTAGGTTGTTTTATAAACGAGATTATTGCTAATGAAGTCATTTAATTGCAGAAAGTCGATTTAAATGATGTAATGTTGCGTCAGAATCGTATTCTTCATAACACCGGTAAATTTGCATATATTTTTTTATATTAGATCAGCAAAAAAAAAAAAACGCCACATTTGTTTTCAATAATAACGATGAAAATGTAATGTAAAGCATTCAAAAATTTTCCTCATTCTATTATATATTTATTTTCATTTGTATAAAACGATGCTGTAATAAATCCCGCATATTATCGAAAGAATTTATAAAAGAAAACATCGAAGATGTTGGTTATTTCCTGGAAGTTTCATTGAAAGGTTGTTGAAGAAGACATCGTAGGTGAATTTCGAAACAATAGAAAAGAATCTTACAATGGTATTGAATTTATATTATTTTAGAATTGAATATAATAAAGTAAAGATCAAATCTTGCTAATTGTATAGATTAATTGATTAATTTCGTTAAGTTTATCGAAACTTTCAAACTTGATTCTATTATTAAAACAGGTGAATTACCTGAGTTGATTTTCCGTTTTGAAGTGGTTTTCTTTTTTTTTTTTTTTTGCAGATGGTTTCGATTCGGCTCATTACATGAAGAAAAATTGAAGGCAATTACTCTGACTCTGACGGTAATACGAATTTTCACCCGTGTCTTATTTTATTGCATACGTAATTCACTCATGAAATATTTCTTGTCTTATTTTATAGGATTTCGGGTATAATTGATTATGTATATATATTTAAATCAGGTCTTATTTTTTATATTTTTTTAAAAAAATTGATTCATATCATCCTATATCATAAATTCTTTTATTTATTTATTTTTTTCTTGTTTTGAATCGTTTTTGTTCTCATCCATTCGTGGCGTAATGTCTATTCGGATAGCAATGAATTTTGCGCTCAGATTATAAAAAAAAAATTTCCGGATTGCTTTTTTTTTGAGACTTTCTTTTCTATTTTCTTTTCTTCAAATTCTATGATGCAATTATTTTTAAAGCGATATTATTGTTGTTATTTGTTGTTTTTCTTTTATTGATGCTCCTTTATTATTTTATGAGTATTTTGTTCGTTTCATCGATAAATTTTTCTTGCAAATGATATCAAAGGGGCCGAAATCCGATTTTATTTTCCTACAAAAATCTATAATTTTTATTGCTTCCGTATTGTTTATATTTTTTTATTATGGCTTATTGCTAACCGAATTATTGTCTTCATATTGTTGTCGTTATCGATTACCGTCAGATCGTATTCGATGGTTTATTTTCAATTGTTTATTTGTATATATAAATTGCAAATAGTATCGGCTATCTCTTATTATAAACGATATTTCCGTTTATTCTTCAAAATAAATGAATTTTTTTTCGTCGGTTTTTTTTTAAATTTTTATTAAAATAGTTTATTTATTTTAAAATTGAATTTATTTATATTTTCCAATTGGGAATTATATCGAAGATTAGTACGATTGTTTTCAATGAGACTGTGAATAGTCGATACGATAATAAAAATGGAATATTTTTGATTAATCAATATTTTTTTTTTAGTTGAATAGAAGAAGGGAAATATGCATTCAACTATCGGCCGAATGGAAACAATGGTGAAATAATTTAAATATGGCGACATTTTTAAATAATAAAATAAATCAGCATAACGATTGAAACGATGAAATGATTGTAAAAATATTTAAAAAGTAATCGAGTAATAGTTGTTGGTGAGTTTATGAAAGATAACCGAGTAGTAATTGTAGTTGAGTTTATTCGTAAACATATGGAGGACATCTAATATAGAAGGTATAAGACAGAGGTGAGTATTTATATATAGAAGGAATAAGGCATATTAAAAGATAGACGAGCAGTAGTTTTGATGAGTTTATTCGTAAACATTGGGAAAACGTCTAATCTATACGGAATAAGGTATAAAGGTAAATGCTCCATCAACCAAATGAATCGAAGAAAGGAATAAGAGGAGAAAATTAGAGAAAAATAAATCTATGAATGGAAGCAATGTGAATAATATTTCATAATATCGTTAGTACATACTTACAAAAACATGAAACTAAGTGAAATATAAAAGCGAGGAAAAAAGAAGGATGAGCAAGAAGTGTAAGTTTATTACCTCATTTAAGATGCGAAATCAACTAGTTCTGATGGTAAAGGTGTGATTTTTTATTTTAATCTAATGATTCTCCTATCTCAATTTCATCCGATAAGGAATTACGAGGATTTATTATCGTGTTTAATAAAGAAAATGTTTGGATATATTCGATCTCCACATGTTAACTATGAGCCTTAATTGTCAGTAATAAAATTATTGTCGACGAGAGATCCGATATCGTTACTTGAGTTCGAAATAGATCTGCAATGAGTCTTCCGTTGAACCTTTTGTATGGTTAGAATCCGATCAGGTTTCCTCTCTTCTAGCAACGTTTGCTGGCAATAGCGAGCGCCCTAATTATGTTTGCGTAAGGACTATGGTGGTCAATAGTGCTGTAGGCGATGGCATTATGGATTACAGCCTGAACGGTATCCCGAAGATATTATAGCAGTTATCGAGAGAAGGGCAAATCACGAACATATATTGCATCAATTTATTGAGGGAATTATCTCACTAGCTGATCGATAGGTTACCTGATACTCCTCATTAATTCATACCTATGAAGTACGAATCGTTTTTACCTTATAATGATAAACAAGAGAGGTAAGATGATTATGCCCTTTCCTTATAGAGAGAGCATTTATTAGAGCAGTGGGAATTCGCTAAAGATATTTTGAGAGGATTCTTGACGTTGGAGAAGGATTTAGGAAGCGATATAAGAGAATGAGATAGTTGTTCCAATGGATGTAGTCATTGGATCTTTGGGAATTGAATAAGGGTCAACGAGAATAACTTCTGTGATGTGTAATATCTATTAAGTACAACTTATATACGGGTACTTCAGGATGCCCCTTTAAATGAACGATACGAAAATCACATAAAACAAATTCCAACATTTCACCTATGCGTTAAATTTGTCAACTTACTAGCAGATACTATGAACTGCACTCAATTCGTGATGAAAATACCTTCTCCAGATAGAACGGTGAGATGTTCTTCTCTTCGATGATTGACTTATCTGTGATAAGTCGTTCATTTATGGCAGATCTGACAGGCTATGAAGATGGTGGCAGGTGGCGACTATCATCAGCACACTTTATGTAGGTGCTGGATAGAGTTAGACGGTAGTGACGAAAAATAGAGCACTAATTAACAGGTGATATGAAGGTGTAAAATAAGCACTTTTTGATAGGAAACAAGATTAGTTATAAGTGCCGCAATATAAATCTATGTTTTTCCTATATATTTTATATAAGAGCTTTTATCATATACGAATAACGTAAATGTTTTTTTAAATGATCAACGAGATCAATCAAAAATGTATTTTCACCCATTTGGCGTTGATTATTCTAACGTATTTGACATTAATGCAACATTGAGAAGGATCCAGTACAAATAAGATGAAAAGATAGTCCTGGATAATCTACACATTATTTTGATTACAAAGGGGAGGAGGGGGGGGGGATGAATTGAGTAGGTGGAGAGAGGGAAAGGGCCATTGAATATATTCTCATAGATTTTATGGCGGAAAAATATCGCCTTAGCATAACTAGCAACCTCTCTCCTTTCACATTTCAACGCAAATATACCGTTCTCTTAAAAAAAAAGTTTTTTTTTTTAAATGAATCTCGATGGGCTTTCGGAGTTGTTTGATGACGAGAAATTCCGATGGATTTTGTGCTGCATCAGTCGTTTTTTTTTGTCTCATTCAAATATTCATCTCACAAAACAATAATAAAAGCGGGAAATTTCATTCCACCAATTTCTACTCGAAATTTTAAGCTTTTTATTGCGACTGTGAGGAGTGCTATGAAGTCATTTGAAAATAGTGTTTCTTTTTTTGTCGTTAATTTTATGGTTTTGAACGATCAAGTTTCATTATTCGTAGTTCCAACTTGGGGCGGTCGAAGCTCGAGTTCCTAGTCTTGATATTTGTATTCATCACCACAGGTTAATCCTCATTACCTGTTAATTAACGGTTTGATTCGTCAACTTCAGCGCAAGACGTGAATGCAAGTGCTTAAAATTTGCATACTTTCGCCTGGCTTGTTGGATCATAAAGCTAACCGGATGGCAGGTCTTTTCCTGACGATCTCTGCTAGTAGGCGGTTCGGTTGAGGTGTGAAAACGTCATTGCAAATGCCTCATTATTTGACGGGAATTCGTGGGAAATGAAACAAACGTCGATGAGCAGAATTGGTACAGCATATACCATGGAGATGGCGGGGGGGGGGGGGGGGAGAGGAGAGTGTTTGACCCGTTTCACTTGTTTTCCTATCCGACCGGTGTAGACTGAAAGTCGGACAGTTCGCAAAAGGCATGCAATGTCATATCTCGGGCAAATTGAAACGGACGAAAGCTCTAACGAAATATGAATAATGGTAATTCTGTGTGATGTTCAATTTATTTATTGCTCTGAAACACTAACATACTTCTTTAGTAAGGTGGCGGCTTTATATGAGTAATTCATTACTTTTATAAAGAAGAGGCACAATGGTTGACGTTGTTTATGCGTTGAGAATCGTTCAGCGCTCACCGTTTCCTTGCGTATCTGCCCATTTTGCGAACCTTAGTTATGGAACGAAATCCTGGTAAATGCAACGATTAGGCTTTCTTGGTTATTTCAAGGGAAAGGCCACTATATATTTTTAGGTGATATGTTTCCACTCGTTGATATATTATTACTTTCTGATTATAAAATCAAATTTTATAGCGTATAGATTGATGATTTTAGTTGTTGATATTATTATTGATGCTTGACGAGTGACGCTAACAATGACTGAAATGTCCGATGAAGATTGCGAATTGGCGTTGAAATCATTTGCCGAGTTAACAGGAACCGATGAAGCTTGTGCGCATTTCTTCCTTCAAGATGTCGATTGGCAATTACAAGTGAATATCTTTTTTTTTTCCACACTTTTTTTCTCGTATAGAAATTTTAAATTCTTTTATTTCACTTTTTTTTTTCAATTTATATCGTCGAACAATTAAAAAAATTTTTCTTCCAATGGAAAATTTTCTTTTCGGTTTTTTAGTAATTAAAAATAGTTTTTTTTTCCATCATAATTTTATAATTTCCATCATTTTTAATAAATTTTTCAACGATTTAAAATTTTTCAAAATTTTTCTTTTCAAAGAAAAAAAAAATCGTTTATTTCAATTAAATGAAAGAATGCAATTGTTACGTAATAAATGATTCCTGAATGATTCACAATTGGATAAGCGAAAGATGGATGGAAAGAAAAACTATATTCGTTAGGTGAGGCTAATTTACATAGAAGTTATTCGAACTGTTTTATCCTCGTTCTCTCATTCTCTCCTCAAAACACGTTATTTTTAATTAAAAAATTCAATATCTTTTCATATTTTTATATTTTAGGCTGCACTTGATCGTTTCTTTGAATGTAATTCGCAAGAGGGTAACTCACGAGATGTGGAAGCATCTTCTGAACACAATAAAAAACCATCACCGAAGTCTCCACCATCACCTCTAATGGATGCGTTCACGGTACTCTCGTGGAATGTCGACGGTCTTGATAAAGGCAATTTGAAGACACGTTTCACCGCTATTTGCTATATCATTTCCAAGTAATTCAACAATTTAATCGTCTATTTTAGTACTGATTTTTTTTCTGATATCCTTAAATGCGGCTGAACACCTAATAATAGGGCATTCTTTTGTTGTTATCGTTTTTTTTTTTTCAATTCTGAAGAATTTGATTGATTTCTGCCAGTGGCATCATTTAATAATTCACTGGCAGTTGCACATTGGTCTACTTTAGCTATCAAAAAGACTAGGAATGAGTTTTGGTATTGGAGACTAACCGTTTGCTTAAAAGTTCTTTGAATGTTTAATGTGCCGAGGTTGTAGAAGGTTTGACTGATATTGTGGGTCATTTCTACGATTCTCTGGAAAAGCATATATGCACAATCCGGTTTTAACGAGCGGTAAATGGAAGAATCTTTTTGTTTTAGAGTATCAGCGGAAGCAGTTTTTCTTCAGGAACTAGCTCCGGAGCTAGTTCCAGAGCTGCGACGAAATCTTGGTGGTGAATACAGTATCCTGCTGTCAACACCTTCTCAGCCATATTTCACTGGCATTCTTTTAAAGCCGAACGTTGAATACATCTCTCATAAATGTATACCGTATGCAAACAGTGGTATGGGCAGAGCAATGGAGCTTGTTGAGGTTAGTACAGTTATCTTCGAACATACATGAACATTTCTAGGTCGAAATTTAGTCTTTATTTGCGAGTATTTTTTAATGCAACAATGATCTTAGGTGGGAGGAAATGGGGGGGGAGGGTTTCTATAAAAGAGGGAAATTTCGAAACGAAAGATATTTTATTGATGATGAAAGTGATTTCGTGAAAAAAGTGAGTAATAGATCGGTCATACCATTCAATGTTCATAGGAAGGAGTTTTGAAAAGCAACTTACCCTAAAACTACCGTACGTTTATACGTAAGTTTTTCCACTTCTTAGAAGGAGGGATATATATGGATAATTTCTAACTTATTTCATACTTAAGTTGGGGGAAACTTGCTTGCAATGATTTTTATTTGTCATTACCAAGTTTGACCCCATCTCTGACCTCAAATATACCCTAATCTCTAAGTAATTTGTTTCATCAGGTAATAGTGACCTTAGTGGATGTTGAATTACCATTGTTAATTAGCGCTTTATTAGAACTTGCAAAATCTTTAAATGTTGAATTAAATGATCTAATAATTATGTCTTCTATTTCCACAAATAAAATGGTTATGTTTTGTGAAGGGATATTTCATTCAGGCGAAGATTGGGAATATGGACGTACGCCTTTTGAATACACATTTAGAGAGTATGAAAGAGAGTAGCGAAATTCGAAAATCCCAATTGCAACAATGCTTTACACAATTGAAAGAATGGAACGACGGTCGCACTTTGATCGTTTTCGGTGGTGATCTCAATATTCGTGATAATGAGGTGAGTACAGATTTTGTTCTTCTCACATGTCATTATTTTTTTCCAACCGGTTATCGATAACGATCAAAAGCATTGTCTCATTTTAGCTGATAATAGTGATCTGTCAAATATAAGAGTTAAATCCCTATGTGGGATATTTGAGTACTCAATTTTTCACTGTGTTATTTTTTATACTCCAGCAAAGAGTTGTGTCATCCGCAAAAATTGCTCGTTTTATGTTGCTAAAGGATTCTATTGATCATCGTTTCCCAGTCATTGCTAGAAAGGAAACTGAATGAAACTAACGATATCATAGTGGCTTCTTGACTTAAAATATAGAATGAGGACACATACTCAGTTGATTATTTCTTCACTTATTCGATGCATTTAAATGCATTCACTCGGAAGTTCATAATCTTGTATCATTAACAATCACTATTATTGTTATTTTATTCATTTACGAAATAAGCTTGATATGTTTTTGGTTTTTTCATAGATTCATGTCTATGTATTTGTTTATAGATCATATCTTTAGATGGACTCATTCTTATACATTGCCTGTATTATTGTTATTAGTTTGCATTTTTAAACTTTTAGGTGGGTGAGTTGCCAGAAGGGTTTTTGGATGCGTGGGTGGCAGCAGGATCGAATCCGAAGTGCAGATTCACGTGGGATACACGTCTCAACGATAATAAGCAAGCCGGAGGAGCGCGTTGTCGTTTCGACCGGCTTTTCTTTAACGGGTGTGTGATTCCCAAAAGTGTAATAGGAAGGAGTAAGAGAGGGAGAGTTTGAGAGGAAAAACAAAAGCATGGTGGAGCTGCATATAATATGGGAGTAAATTTAAATGCCGAGGACGGAACGAGGGAATAGATGAACGTACCGAGAGAATGTGATATGCGCGAAAAAGGGGGTTTGCATCTGGAATTGGCGAGCCCCACCGATCCCGTAATCCATAAAATTAATATTCCATGTCAGTTGACTTACAGTTAGGTGGATTCATTTCTTGAGAATGTCTTAAGGAGATGCGTATTCCATCAGTCCGCTGCTATAATATAAACCAGGTGACAAACTGATTCATTAGCATTTTTGTATTGCAAAAAAATATCTTCGCGATTGCGAAGCAAGATTAACTTTATTATTTTCGATGAGGGGTTTATTTCCACTCACCTTAGCTTGTTGCTTTGCATTGAGGTACGCTTATCTGTGATGAAGCTAGGTAGACATAGTTTTATCGTGATCATGCAGATGGCAATTCTTGATGGGGAAAACATCTTGGGTGGTATTAATCATCAACAGTAAATTCCATCACTTTAGCGCAGTCTTGGAGAATTCCGGTGATTAAATCTGTAGTCCCTACTGATATTTGCTGCCACTTTGCGGAAGGCGACTACAACCCAAAAGAATTTATTTCCATCAGCGTAATTGGAGGAGAGTAAATGGGAAGTGACGAAATATGAAAGTATTTTTTGAGTTATCGGTTAATTTGAGAAATGCTCTCCGCGTTAATTTGCGGTTTTACGGTGGTTTATTGGGCACAGTTTTCAGAGGTGGAGTTTTCTCGTCAGTGGATTTCTCATTCGAAGGTCAGGATCGAATCCGCCGCACGCTTTGTTTCCCTAGCGATCATTGGGCCATTGTGGCGAAGATCCACTAAAATCACGGTGAGTGAAATGTGCGGATTAAGTTTACTATGTTGGTTCATTGTTAAGTTGTGCTTTCTTTTGGAGAGGGTCTGTATTGTGTTTGAGGTGAGGGAGAACAGCATGAAGCTAATTTATTCAATTTTTTTCAAAGAGGCTCCCTGGATTTCGTGAATTTTTCTCAGAAATCGACGGAAAGCAATTTTCTAGTTTCGTGGATTTCTCCCAAAATCGACGGTAGGCACAAAATATCATATTTGAGGGGAAATATGTATCTCTTTTCTTCGTATCTCTCAATATCGATGTGCTACCTCAGTTCATTGTGTTTAGTTCCTACTGTTTCATGGTGAACCTTGATTTTTTTTTAATAGCACGAAAATATTCTTCCGGTTGAAATGCTTTAATATTTGAATCTGAACGATTTGACACATTGAGACATATTTCACATTTATGTTTATTGCTCATTTTGTGTTGAATCTTCTATAAAAGAATATATTAGATCTCGATTACCTTGGTTGATTTTATTTGCTTTTTACCTCCTCAACTTTAATCTCTAAAATATTGGTGAAAAGCCTCTGTAGTGAATAGGGAAGGCTATTTGTTACCTTTTTCCGGTTCCGGATGCTTCCGGTTACCGTCTCCGATTTTTATGATACATTTCCGGCGAATTTATGTTTACTTTTTATTTGAGAGTTACCATGTGGAATTTTTCTTGCAAAAAATTTCATCATGTTAATGTCATTTTACACTCTATCATATGGCTTTATTTTCATCGTTTTTTTTCTCTGCTTCTATGTTTCTCTGTTTTCTCTGAGTGATTTTTTTCTATATACTTCGTTACTGCAGTAATGTTATCAAATATTTATTGTGTATAGATGTTACATTTTTATCGCACTTTAAAAAACCTTCAGGACGTGGTACATCGCGAAGGCGTATAAAAAAAGGAATAAGTTTTTAGGCTGGGATTGCCCGGGGGGGGGGGGTGGGGAGGGGAGGGAAGGATGGGGTGCGCACACAACCAACCAATGGCTAACAGGTAAAAGGGTCAAAATCAGTAGTAGATATTGGTGTGGTCGTTTAGAATATACCTGTAACGTTAGATGAGATGTTATGTTTAATTCATAATTTCATATGACGCTTTTGCCTAGTTTATTTCAAGAATTGATGAAAACAGAAGCTTTATATGAAATGGTCTCTAATTAAGAAGTGATCAGCTATATCGTCTAATGTGTTGAGGGGAGCGTACGATATGATATATGGTCGTTGAATTTAACTCTTTATCCTCGGATGTTTTCACAGTGGTTGCATATGGATGGACCTTTATCATGGAAGTATAGGATTTAGGTAATTGATCACCCGTTTGTGGTCCCGTTCGCTGAAAGGTTTTTCCTATGAAGTCTGGCGTCATGTTATTACCATAAATTGTATCATAAATCATGAAAATATTTCTGCCATTCATTTGTACTCAACAAGTGGTGTATCGACATTTTTGCATCCATCGTACCTTTCAAGAGGCTCCTAATTTTCGGTGATCTTTTCGTCGATTAACTTCGAGTGAAGGCATCGCTTCATTCATGAAAACTTTATGAGAAATGCGGTATAAAGTTATTAGTACGTTGCGTTTTGTTAATGTTCTTGGAGGTGTTCATTCTAATCTCCGACCTGTCACGTGTCATCTTGAGCCATTGAGTAATAATCCCTCAGATGTTCAGTATATGTAAAAGAAAAGTCGGACACATTCAATTCCTTAAATTAAACACTCCAAAGTTTCATTGCCAATCCCTTTGATATAAGTCTCCGAATAGCGATCACCTCAATCATCTCCGTGCATAGAGCGTTACTCATCGACGAAGATACATTTCTACAATCCAATGGGAAGCTTTTAACAGGTCACCTTCGACGACGAAATAATAACCTACCTGGAATGTGTTGCGAAGAGAATATGATTGCAGCGTGGAAACACTCGAATGTCGATGATTAGTACGACAAGGTAAACATATTTGAACCATCAGTATGGGTCAGACACCTATATTTTCTATGAATTAAGGATTTTTAGTTCAGTAGGCGATCGTGAGAGGAAAATTTTACGAAATATCTTGAATTTAGAGAAATTGCAAATAGCATAGAAAGAGGTTAGTGTCAATGAAGATGATGACGTCTAGAAATTCATCAATATTTGTGGAATACTTTCGACAGATATGATTGCCGTAGGATGAACTGAGAAAACTCAGAAGTCCAGAAATCGTCGAACTTCGCCAGCAGAAATTAAGCTGTTTTGAATTTCTATCATTTACTACTGCAACTATCATCGGTGCAACTAATGTTACTGGTAGGAAAAAAATTACTGCTGGTAGTTATAGTACTTGTTAAATTTTTTTACTAATTACATCACTTATTACTACTGTTGAAGCAGCTTCCTGCTATTATGGGAAACGGCATCAATAATAATTGTAAGTATCATACAATATTTGTTAATGAATAAGGAAGAAAAAAAACAATTAAAAAAATTTATAGAATGGATATTAAATGGAATATGCAATAAAATAAGAACAAAAACAAATGGCGGCTATCATATTGGTCACAATAAAATGAAAAATAAAAGCAAGAGTGATAGCTTGTATCAGCTCTGATAGAAAAGGAAAGAAATAAAACTCTTAGATATGTGTACATCACGAAAGAGATGGATATAATAATTGGTCTACTTTCAAAAATAAATACCAATAAAACGATTTATTCATATGTGAGCACTATTTTTTGAATAAAGCAAAAAAGGCCACGAAACTTTGGTCTCAACAACTCTTTTTTTTTCTTTTGCTCATCTTCCAGATAAAAGAACTTTTCTTGGCGACAGACATGACTATTTGTACAATAATTTCATATCATTAGCAACTATATCGAAGTAATTAAGTCTTTCCTATGGCATTACTTTATATTTGCATAAGTGAGCAAAACTGAAGTGAAATCATAAGAAAGACTGGAGGACAATGAGCTGAATTTTCATAAACATATAGGCTCATATTGAACACCTCGAATGTAATAATAAATAAAGCCATCCAATGATTAAAAGAAAATAGCACTAACATTAAAAAGTCCTTTAGCTTAGCAGATGCAATTATACTCTCAACGAACTTCATCAGCGCTAAATACACCTCGGTGATTCAAAAAATTGAGATGTTTTTTCTTTCATAGACAACCGATCAAAAACTTTAAGGGTCTTCCTCGCCATTCAAAAAAAAACAGCAAAAAAAAAACTTAATTTAAGCGCGGATATCCATAGTAATTAGGAATAGTGTGATCAAAGACTAAATGAATTTAAAGAAAATGAAGAGTAATGCCATATCGCCTCTTAAGCGGTCGTCCGAGTATCGTCGAGGAAATTGGTGACTCGTTGATAGAGGTCGAGATTTCTCTTCTGCAATTCCGTCGCAACATGTTCCATACGCATCAGCTGACGAAGCAGTTCAGCGTGATTGCATTTCAATTTGTTTTCCAACTTATCCTATAATAAAACACAACTGTATTCCTCTTTGTGTATTAGTTCCTTCCACTTTTCTATCGACCAAAAATATTGTGCTGTTATAGCAGTGCTCAGAATTGCCTACTCTTATAATCCTCACTTTAATTCTCCTCTTTCTAAATACCATTCGAGTATCTTTGGCAGATCTATCACCAGGAGATATTCAGTTGAAACGAGCACTGAAAGTCATTAATTTGTGAAAGAGGAAAGTGTGGATGAAATAAAGACTTCCGACGCTATTCCTCCCCCTTCCCTCCGCCCGCCCCCCCCCCCTCATAATTTCTGGAAAGCGCATGAACAGAAAGGAGGAAATCCCCCTTGGAAATATTTCGATGGAAGTTATTAGATTCAGAGTGTTATATGCTTTTTATTTCGTCTCATATATTGTTTAGTGATGTCCACATAAACCTCGCACCCATTCCTCCCTTCTCTTCTTCTCCACTTATTCCACTTTCCTTGCCCTCTCGGTCCACTCCTCCTCTCTCCCTCTCCCGGCAGAAAGCAACATTGCGCATCCGACGCGCATGCATTCGGAAGTAATAAAAGATTCGGGACCTGGACAGCTGCTATCGTTTCCGCCACCGCCGTAGTATTCAGTTCAGTATTCCGCTTATCGACTGCAGTGATAGTGATATCCTCGGGAGCAGCATCCGTCTCATCCACGGGAAGAGTCTTCAATTCGTCCTCTTCGAGTACACGCGCACAACATCCCGGTACCGGGAACTTTTTCTGGGTTGACACTGCAAGATTTGCATATACCTGAAACAACAGTACTCGATAAATGCATCCATCCAGTTATCGTCACACATGTGGCAAGAAGAAACACACCTATCGATTCGTACAGTAAGCAAACCTGTAAAACCCGATGTCTTCTTACTCGTTAAACGTCTATCCTCAAATAACATACTTGATAACTGGCTGCACACATAACATTCTTCTTCGACAGGATATAACGGACATAGTTACTGGGATTCCCCTAGGCTTACTTACGTATTAACCGAATAAGCAAAATAAATCCACCTGAATAGCCTTGGCATCTCGCAGCTTCTTCAAAGGGACCGGGAGGTGGAAATCGAAAGGTCGCAGACATACAAAACCCGCATTACGCCCGAATAGTTCCAATAAGCATACGTTCTTCTCTAAGAATTCCGAAAAGCGACCCTATAAAGCCGAATGCTGCAAACAAAATGAAACACAACAGTTGAATTATCCTCAGAATGGAAAGCAGTCATGATAACCATAAGGCGAAAAAGAACAGAAAAGATGACTACCAAAAATGCTCGCATTTATTTTGGCACCCCATTTTCCGATATTATTTTATATATCTTTACAATCAAAAAAAAAAAAAAAAAATCCAGATGAAATTTCCATAGCTAGTAAAGGTTTATTTTAAGCGAGGTGCTAAAGAATTTGGCTTGATAAACTCCGTCCAATTTCCGGCAGCAAGCAGTTTCCTCTGTATGCAAATTCCTCAACAATACAATCTATCCGTTAAATGATCCAATCCGCACAATGAATTACCTTTTAAAACAACGAAACGAGCTGAAAAACCATACGAACGCATACTTAACGGATACTTAAATTACCAGAAGATATAATATGGCACTTACTTCACCATTACCAATAGCAGTAAAACGAATGATACAAAGATATTTAAGCGGAATGCTAATGATAGCTGTGATAACGATTAAAGCGCTGTGATAGTTGTTTTTTTCTAAATATCACCACCAATGAATTAAATTGTTGTGTTTCTCTTCGCTGCATTAAAATTCGGTGCACTAAATCACCCCAATTCATAGCGCTGTACAATATCGCTCCATTTACATTTTCTAATACCCGTATTTGAAACCACCATCGTAAACATCTGTAATTTGCATTTTCAATACGGATCTATTCAACTCAAATCAAAAAAAAAAGAAAGAAAACACTTCGCTTCATAATAACTTGGCAAAGAAAATACTTCGTTTCATGCGAAACATATAAATGAGAAGCATACATAACACTTTCGAATCCCCGAGTTGAGTTTGCCGTCGTCTTCGACCGTTGCCACAGTCTTCGCCACCCAAAAACATTGAGCACTAGCTTCAGAGGGTTCGACAGTTTGAGCTCCGATTTCCACCCACATTAATGATTTCAGGTTCATCGATTCGCGTACTGTAGTGTACATTCAATATATACTGGTGCCAAGTGGAAAGTTTAGAATAAAATATAGACATGAAATATCGCTCTAAAAAAAGGCAGATCGACATGTTGAGTACCTGCGAGTGAGTTTGGAGTGACCTACTGATGTCACCTAGCTCGAGAGGTCCACCTGCGTTTAAATGTTTACCTTATCAGGACATTGATACTGCCATAAGAAAAAATCGGCCGGGATGGCATTTAAATCAACGGAAAGCAGTTAAACCATTTCGGACACATGAATGTCTAACTCATGATACGCAAGAGGAAATACTGTAAGCGGATAGGAGCTGCAGCTGTTCACAAGCTAAACACGTCGATAAATCGGTGGGTAAATAAGTTAACTTGCATTAACAGAAGTACGTCAAAATGGAATAATGTGCTCATGACTCGATAGTGCCTACTCAATCTGGTCGAATTTTTTCAATGCAAAAATGCGGAAAACTGTAACATGTTATCCGATTGTATTTTAGCGTCCACCACTTCAAACATCTCTAAAGCTTATAAAAATTCAAAGTATGCGAGACGCTTCCAATATTGTATACTTTTCTGACTATCACTTGTCGATGAGGGACAAACCGAGAATAGAGAATTTATTTAGAGAGCCGAAATGAGGGGGGGGGGGGGGTACGCACTGTTGGATGTGAAATAAAATGCGCAATTTGCATCTTTAAAAAAAAAAACAACTAACATTTACGATTGAGAAAAATACGCCCAATGTGCTGCGATAGCGCAATTGCACCAGTCTCGCGGACCGCACCAATGATTGCTCCCACCTGTACGCGTATCATCGCTCCGCTACCCCTCTCCAACCTTATTCCGGTTGGAACAACATCGTCGATACGTCTTACCTTACCAACTGCCGCATATCGACAGCGCGTCTTTTCGTAGCTCTGAAAGTTTCAAAGATACGCAGCAATACTGTTCTTCTATTCACAATATTCGCCTCAGTAGTTTTTCCTTTGCTATTTCTTATATAGTCCATACTGAACTCATTCTTACTCTATTTTATCAGAACACAGTAACTAATAAACAGCGAAAAATCTTTAAATTAGAAAAAATTATACGAAAATTGCTAGCCAAAATGATCAGATATCATCGTTTAATATCTCTCAGTGAATAAATACATGAATGTTAAGGAAACCAGATGAAATTATTTTAAGATGAGCGATTATTTTTGAGGGATTATGATTTCTTCTAGATTTTACGCATAAACAAATGTTTACCTGAATGCTGCATTTTGTGTATTATCTTTATTTTAATTTTTTTTTTAATGAATGCATGTTTTATGTGTTTCTTATCGAAAATACATAGATGTTTCCTTAGTTTTTTCATCGACCTATGTTTTTTTGTGTCTCGAATTGGTCTTCAATGCCAATACACATCAATTCCCTACAATCACGAATTAAATAAACAAATGCAGCCTCGTTTCTTTTGTAGAATAGATTAATCGTGCGCTTTTTTTTTATTGCCGATTGAGCATCAATGTAGAGTTTATCGTGATGCAAAGAGAAACTGATGCATAATTATGTGGGAAAGGATACGGAAGAAATAAAGTGATGGAAGAAACCGGAGAGGGAAAAATACCGGAAAAATTACGGCGCTAAATCAGGCCGGAATTAATGTGGCATTTTTCCTAAGCAGTAAATTGAACCAATGTCCGTAAAAGCATAATTCTTCAATTCCATGGTCCTCCCTGTTCTTCTCTGTGGGTGCGAAATATGGAAGACCACATTCGCTGGTGAGAAGAAATTAGCAACAACGCAGCAAGCAATGGAAAACTGAACGCAAAGTAACAATAAGCTGCAACACATCACAAATGAAAGGTTGCGTTCAGGATCCTGTGTAAAAGATATCGTTGAAGAAATATAAAAAACAAGATTAAAGTGGGCTGTTCGCGTAGACAAATTAAACGACAATAGATGCTCTAAGCGAATCTTTGACTGGTACCAAAGAGACGTAAAGCAGACCGCTAACAGGGTGGGAGGACCCGCTGCAGCATTTATATGGAGTTACTTGGATGCGGAGAGCTCCGAATCGCGATACATAGAAGAGTTTGCCAGCTGCATCGATGGATGAAACTTTGAAGCCGATAAAATGTTCAAAGTAAAGTAAATTGAAACGTCGAATAATCGATTTATTGCTAACCAAAACAGCATCCTTATTTTCGGTGATCGTTAGTGATAGCCAAGTGCCGAGTTCGATATTGTCTTTGTTTATCGGCGATAGAAGCGTACGTCCAAGTCCAACTGTATGAGCATAAGCATAATCGGCATCTTTATCCACTAATACGACCACACCGTCCACATGTGCCGTCTCAAGCATATCATCCAATGTTTCCATTTTTTTTTATTCTGCTGCAAAACGCCCGTACCGAAATAAAATATATTAGCTGACACAAAACGACATATGAACTCTATAGATCTTCATAAAACTAAAAGAATCTATTCGGGTAATCAATCCTGTATATTCGAGGAATTTTTTTTAAAGCAACTGAAAATATCTGCAATTTTATTAAAATGCAGGAAGAAGTTAATAAAATATGGAACTAATATGTTCAACTGTATTTTTAACAACAATATTGCCGAATAATTCAATTACAGCTCTAATAATGCAAAAATGTTACTTACTTACTTACTACCAAATATTTAATTAAATGAACAAAGCCATAGTTTCAAATCAACCATTGACCGATCACCAGATAAAATAACGAATAATACAAAGCTATCGAAATTCGATCATTGTCACCAACACGCAAATTATTTAGCTGCAAAATGTGGGGAAAAAAGGCGGAAATGGCGAAATAATTGCATGCACGCTTTGTTATCACTTTTGTTTATTTATTTATTTGCTGTTTTTTTTTTTTTTTGCTCACTAATTGAGGGGATGGGTATTGTTGAATGTTGCATCCGGTGCCGATATGCTAGTAGATGATTTTGAATAAGAATGAAAAAAAAAAGCTGTGGTAAGTGAAAGTTCGTTTTTAGCAATTAGCGCTTTTTTATTAAATTCCGTTCATCGAGCGGACCGGTCTTGTCCTTTACATTTTTTTTAAAATAATAGAGTTTGCTCAACGACCTTTCATATGACTCGTTCTCGAAAATAATTTTTTTTTTGTGATTTAACTACTCGTAAAATATAAACCCAACGGATCTAGAATGCCAGCCGGCTGATAATAAAATTTATGCCAGTTTATGCTACGTTAAGGCATATATATATATGACGATTCATTATATATACAATTGATGGATCAGGCTGTTTTTCCATGGAGGGGGCCAATTGTGTGGATCGTAACGATTGTGTCTGGTAGCTCTAGCTTCATTGGAAGCCGGCTGAAACTAGCGAATAGATAAAGATGTACATATCTGTATTGCATACGAGAAACAATTGAGAGAATAACCTTGTTTTCATTTTTTCACGTCTCGTGAGGTTTCAGTTGAAGTGATGGTGCTGGCCTCTATTCCGCTTGTGACCGATATTAGGATCGTATATAGTCCTTGGCCATACATAAGTGTGTTAAAAAAATTTCTTCCTGGTCAAGAAATCGTATTTAACTCGCCTGGATCGGGATAAGGTCACCCTAAGACAGTAGATTAAATCCGATTCCATCCTTAATCTCGACTCGATCAGAACCGCATCTGATTCAGATTCAGTGGTGCAGTCGATGGGTGGAAGATTTACGATGCATTCTTTGATTTGTTATGCAAAGAGTTGGCATATATGCTTATTTTCAGCCAAAAAGGAAATCAGCTTTATTCTCTATTGTTGATGCCGATCTTGCTATGAACCTGCAGAGTTCGAGTGTTAAGGAAAACATAGAAGTTTCTGAAAGAACGCTCCGTTGTAAGTGTTTTGCTTATATATGATTTCCTTAAGTTTTGTGGCGCTTTGCTCAATGATGGATCTAGCCGAAATCCAGTATTACTCCTGGTACAGATGTTATCCGGCACTATGGCTCATCCAGACCATCTTTCTCCTTCCGTTTTCGTTCTTTCGCTCATCTGCTGCTCCCAACCTCGGCCATAGAGTTTTCGTTTCGAAGTTAATTTTCGTTTACGGAATTTTTTATAATAAAACAATCGCAAAATATCTACGTCGATGTTTAATAACTTAAAAAAATTTTCGGAGATTAGGCAGTTGAGCAGTGTTCCGGATAGCTATCCGATAAAATTCCGGAAACAGCTATCCGGATTATGATTGAATAAAAAGCAATCCATATCGTTTGTTAAAATTCGCATTTTTAAAGGCAACATTCCACCCGATTGCATCATAAAATAGGACGATTATCATATCTATATTGGCTAAACGGCATCAGCATATATTATTTGCAAATTGAAGAGTGAATAAATCTTTAATATTCAACCGGATCTTGTTTAGTAGTGAATGATCTGTGCGCACAGCTTCACGTAAATTTGACACCTTCACAATTGTTGATTTGTGTGGAAATTCTACGACGTGGTGGATCCCCATCGGGACTCTATCGTGTGATCACGCATTTCTCCACACGAGTGAGTTGTTGCTTTATTATAATTTATGCAATTATTAAATAAATTTATTTTTTTTAATGCCCTCCTATTTGTTGTGCGATTTGTAATTTGAATGTAAAGAAATGATGAGACAAAAATGTGCCCATTCCATCCAATTCGTATGCTCGTAACATATGATAATAGTAATTATTATAGTAGTGATATAATAATCGAATATTTGCAAAAGTATTGATAATCTATAATTATAATTATTAATAAGTAGTAATAATGACTGTAATAGCAATAATTATTATTAATAACTTCTCCTGAATTCATATGCTAAGAACTTGCAAGGTCGTTGTTATTGCTAGCCATAAACGATATGAAAATATCCTGCATTTTGGCTACGGTTTATCTCATTTGCCTCTTATAATCCAAAATTTATTTAACTATCGTCCAATCGTTTATCGTCATAAATTATCCACCTATTGAGTTTGAGAATGAATGATTTAGGTGAACGCAACATCAGAAACATGTCGAACGAACGGGGTGGCCCATTCGAACATCGCCGCATGTAAATACTATTCATGTATTTCTTTAAATTCTTTAATTAATCTCTAAAAATTAAAATCAAATGCAAAATTGATATTATTTCGATAATTGTGCTTCGGGTGTTTTCATGAGAGAGGCTTTTGAAAGATCGAGAATTTCTGTTGCTAGCAGTAATATGCTGTAGTTGTGTAGATTTGCATCGACTCATATTGCAACTCATTTGCATATGTAAATCGAAATACAATTATGCAGATATGAATTGAATCACCTTATTCGTCGATAGCCAATATTCATTATCATAGTTGAAGTTAATTTATTGCAGAGAAGCTTCCTTTTTCTTTTTAGTCTTTCATGTCTAAGATTAAGTATTTCATCGCATTCATCTGTTTATAGCTCACCGATACCGTTTCTAATGGATACATCACCAATGGAATCGGGAGCCGCATCGCCTGTAGAACGTGAATCGACTCCATTCGATACCCGACCTCCGTTGCGTGAAGAGTGGGAGACAGAGAGTGAGGTGATGGGATCTTTTGATAGGATGACTCCGTCTGAAATGGATCGCTTTCTTCATATGCCTCTCATGAGAGATGAGCACTCGAATTCACGGCCGTGGAATGTGAGTACCATTCAAGGAGGTTTTAAAGTTGGACGATTTTTAGTCGTTTCTACAGAGCCGTTCGATAGTGTAGGTGTTGAGGCAGCGCGTTTGTATTTCACGCAACCTCATAAGTGATGAGTATATCCGATGGCTAGTATTTGAGATTGGTTTCTTGTATACTTTGAAATAAGTTTACAACTGTGGATAATTCGTTTAGTTCACCAGGATTTATTACTTTTAATCATAGGACTTTTTTTAAGGGGGGGGGGGGGGGGGGGAGAGAATTTTAGAGTTGAAAATGGTGGCAACACTTTTATCTGATTTTTTGAAAGTTGACTGTTTTATTTATTTTGAGGCGTTATGTTTGCTCATTTGCAGTCATCGGCCACATTTTCTTGCATATTGTTTTTGAGTTTGAATAATACCGCACTTTGATGGATTGAGCTGTTGAGGCCAATTTTGAAAACACTGACCTCAACTCTAGATGTTTTCCCAAGTGAAGTGTGACATAAGATAGGTAATAGTTTGTTATCCATTAAATCGATGCTAATATTTTCTAAGTATATTTTATCAAAGAAGCTACGATCATCGATGTACAATTTACTTAAATCTTTGAAATTTTATATTAAAATAGAGGGTAGGGGGCGGAATAAACAAAGAGAAAATATTGGGAAACTAGAGAGGGGGGAGGATGTGGAAGTAATGTTTTGCAATTTTTAGGGTGAGAGTTCAATGGATAGCGATGAATGGCTTCAAAGGGAGTCACGTCGAACGGCTGCTTTACTACAGAGTGAATCGGCGGATCATGGTTCTTCAAATAATCCACCATTTGGTATTTTTATTATTCGTTTCAATGAATTATAAACCGTAAAATGATCTTAACTGATGAGTTGAGTGAGGGAATGGGATCTGAAGAGAGGCCTGAAATTTGTTAAAGCAAAAATAGGAATCATTTTTGAACTTAGAAAGTCCATTAAAATCGTTGAAACTTTTGCGAATTTAAGAGGGGAAGAAAGAAAGAAACGCGAAATTTATATCCCACCCAATGCGTAAAGCAAACTTCGAGATGTCCGATCTAAAAAACACAATGTATATGGGTGAATAGCAAGGAAAAAATTGTAATTTATGGCAAGTCGGACAGCAGCGTTTACGAAAGCGGAATAGAAATTCGATTCATCTCTTAAATGATGAGGGGAATTGAGTGAATGGGTTTATTTTGGCTAAGAATATACATAGGGCTAAGTCAATGCATTGGTCGATGTGTAGTTATTTATGCACAGTTTCAAACGACTATTTTTCTCTTTCGAACTTTGCCTTATTATTAAGTCGGTTAGGCACCTAATTAACGGAAGAAATTATCAGGTAATGGAGCTGGTTCAACGACGGTAAGCGAGACCGGTGCGACAGGAGGATCTCCATCAAGTGAAGCTCCACCTGGAGCAGCTGAAGAAAGCATTGGCGCTCCGATTTCTTCGTCAGTTAATGATGAAAATGGTGATCGCACACCTGAGGCGGACGGTTTACAAGAAGATGAAGGAAATAGTGATAGCGACAGCAGTCTGTCGTCTTTACAGACTAACGATTTCGATGGCGAAGTGGTATACTGCGTTCTTTTTTCAGAGCGTGGAATGCATCTTTTATTATTATTGCTTTTTAAATTTCTTTGAATTTTTAATTGTCACCTAGACCAAACATCCTTCACAATAGATGTCTTCTATCATTTGGAGCGGAAAACGTGCAGTTGTCTTATTAATTAGCTGTCTTATTTTCCATTACAAGCTGTACATTGTCTTTGTTTCATCGTTTATATAAGCCTAAGGCGTAGACTGATATGTCGTCCATAAACAGGTTTTCATAACAGTTCTATAATTTCAGGATACTGTCCTTAGGGATGAAGTTCTAGCGATGACACCACCCTTGCATCCTGTTGATGTACGAGACGAAAATGGACGACCTCGTTGGTGTTTTCTTTGTTTTTCTGATTTTATGTTTGTAACATTCGTCATTTTGTGAAGACCTCTTAGTCTGAAGCCTTTTCTACCTGGCGCCCAGGATGAGAATTAGCGAACCCAGGAGATTTCACTGTTTTGCAGTCGAGAAGGCTTACAAGTCCCCTAATTATTGATGTTAGATGGAACGTTAATTGGAATGTCGGAAGTCATAATGAACGCAATGAAAAAGGTGTTGAATGCATTCTTTCCTTCATAGCTTTTCTTTCAGTAATCTTCACTCAAAAATGATGGATTTTATAAGCCTCTTTGCTGTAATTTGCCTCGTTTTTAATTATTACAAAGGTGATATCTTTTCGCGTTATAGACAAGAAATACAGAGCTGAAATAAGAGGCTAATAAGAATGAGCACTTCTAGGAGGCGGAAATTTAATTCATTGTTTGTGGATTTTGTTTTGATTGTATTTATGGGTTGTTTAAGGTCGACGTCGGGCGCATTATATGAATAATAGTGGCAGACAGTATATGAGTCCAACATTCTTTGCAACGAGCGTTGATGCTGGTCACATTTCCCCACCACCTCCATTACGCATCGGCTATATGGACTATCAGACCGTTAACGAAAGGGTCGGTTTTATATCTCCTTCATTTTTACGAAACGTAAAGTTTAGGTTTTCTCTTTGAGAGGGAGGAGGGGGGTGGGGGGGTGGGGAGGGAGGAGGCGGAAGCAAAATTACAAGGGAGTTTTACTTAATTCCGCGGATTTCAAAGACAATTTGTGCATAGAAAAAAGTTTACTATCGGTAATTCGTTTCATTTCATTAGTGCATTTATCTAATCTTGATGCCTAATTATATGTTTAATTTAATTCCCAATTAAATAGCCTTGATTAGTTGAAGTTGAATAGTACCTGAAAAGACATAACCGATCTTATAGGAGAATAGATCGACTAACGAGGCGATTTGTTCGCGAAGTGCTCATACTCGTCGTCAAAGATCGTCATCGTCATCTTGTGGGCAACCGGTCCCATTGAAGTTACCTTCGAATACGCGCCTCAAAATTACCGTCAAAAAGTGGAATGTTAGTGTGTTGTGCTTCACTGATGTGATATGTTGATCGATTTTTGAATTTTTATCGATTTGAAAGGAATATTATAGCTGCTGAGAGACAACATTCTTTATATGAGCATGGTACAACGATTGGTATACTGATTATTAAGTTGATTAATTATTGTGCTGTTTATTAGCACAGCTATGTTTCTTGTTTTTCTCTCGTTTTGTCCCGCTTTGTGGTGGCAAATTTTTGTTTATTCGAAGTGGTCATCATATCAGAATTCATAGAAATACTTTTATCACAGGTGGCTGCAACTTGGAAATGGACTGCAGGCGATGAGACATGTGGAATATGCAGAATGCCATTTGAGGCTTGTTGCATCGAATGCAAAACTCCCGGAGATGAATGTCCATTGGTTAGCTCTTTCTCTTCATTCATTCATATTGTTTTTCGGTTCGATTGAGCTTCGAATCGACTGCGATAAATTCATTCTAATTTGGCATGAAACGATGCTTTGCACTTCTCATTCGGAAGCTCATAACGGCCAACTTTATATGTTTATATGAGTTCATGGCTTCAGAGTTATTGTTTATCTATTTCATGAGACCATATTAAGGGTGGCATGGTCGTTATTGAATTTTCATTTAGTATTGCTTTGAATTTAGGATAGTACGATTCTTTAAGATTATGGGGGGAGCGATTTCACAGATTTTTTTTGAAGCGTATCATGAGCTAGCTATTGCATAATGCTTCTACTACCTGTTTTGCAGTATAAGAATCAATCAATGTGTTGAATGATTTAGGCGATTGGATCATGTAAGCATGCATTCCATATGCATTGCATTGTCAAATGGACCGAGACACAGAATACACCTCGACCTCAATGTCCTTTATGTCGACAGGAGTGGAAGTTTGCCGCGGGTTGACAGGCTCCTACTGCTGTCAACTATGAGCCTGCGATATTGTTCTCTCATGTAATCTTAGCAACCGACTTCAAAGCATCTGTAAGTATCGGCACCCTTCCAAGTTGATTTTTGGGCGCCCACACCGCTTTGTATGTCATTGTTGATGGTTTTCTTCATGTCGAGAAGAGGGATTTGCAATCGCCCATAATAGGTGGTGCCGGAGGTTTTTTTTCATTCGCATGGTGGGGTATTTAATGCCCCTGCTTGTGTATTATTGTATTATTGCTAATGTCCTTCTTTTTTTCGACCTATATGAACGGATTCATAGCTTGATTGCATATTTAGTGCCACATTCCTCGTCTTATTCTCTGTGTGTCTACAATTGAATTCTTGCTTATGTACTATTTGGCTTTTTTGTATTTATCTTGCACTGCTTGATTACTGATAATTCATGTTGTCTTCAAGTAAACTATTCATTGATAAAGTAACATTTTCTGCTGATTTTCATTTTATCTAATCGAATCACCTCTCGAACTTCGCGAACTTGTAGACAGTGATTTCGCAAGGCTTTTCATAGAGTGAGCACTTCATGCTAAATGCTCGTCGAGATGCATTCTCCTCTATGGATTGAAGATGTGAGCCTTCGTTCGGGAATCGCTATCAACGAAAATCTTTTTTTTTTCTTTAGGCATTTACCACATATACAAACATATGCTCTTTTTGGCGGATTTGTTTTATACCTTGTATCCTCCTATCGGGTTTTTTTAAACGATAATATTTTTACTTTGTTTATAAACTAACAATCAATTAGATCCCTGCTGTATAGATGAGGTGCAGCACATTTCAAGGATTAGCCATATTTTATCTCGCCTATGATAGGCACAAACCGGTAAGGCCTGGATTTCATTCCTTGGTTGGCAGCGAGTGACTTATCGTCGTCTGCTAGCTCTGCAGATTTCTGTTATCGGATTTAAACGATTCTTGAACCATATCCCTGATTTGCGGAAATTCCTCGAGTTGTATAGGAGGAGGAGGACACCTCAGCTTCCTGCCGTTTGAAATATACCTGAGGTATCCTTCCACCCTTACTGCCGTATTTTATATTCTGATTATGCGGTTGAGTGATTGTTAGTCGACGTCTCTGTTATTACGTTATAGGTAAGTTTGCAGATTTTATTCTGGTTTCAGTTAGCGAAACATATGTGGTTAAGCATGCTAAGCACAGTGGATGAACACAGTAAATCGTGTTTGACTGTAAAAGCAAAGATATAGACCTGGGCCTTATCCGATATTTGCCATGACCTGGACCAAGGTGGGAATAGGTTCGACTCGCATAATTCAATCCACACCCGCACATATTTCTTACAGCTTTATCGAGTACCATACAAAGCATCTAGACGAAATGTTCGAGAATATTAGACTCCTTCATGGAGCATCTGTCACAACTGGGTTTTACTTCAAAGAACAAATGATCTCGTTAGCAGATAATATCATCTTATAAGGTATCATATATTGAAGATTACCTATTGAAACGGAAGTTAGCAGGGGGGTTTTATCTAAACATAACACCTGTTTCGACTGGTACAATTGAAATCGTAATTTAATTCCTCATCGATGCATGTTGGCATTGCAACAACTTTGTACTGATACTGACGATGAACTTCTTTGATAGAGTATTCTCGCAGAAAAGAAAGAAGGTCGAAAGAATCGGTTTTGAGCTTCGATAATTACGCTCCCACAGGTGGTATCATTGATCCGGAGATTCGTCGGAGCTGTCCGCTACACCAAGGAGCCAGAAAGTTTCCATCACTCCTTTACCCTGCAACATGATCGGTTTCACAGATGAACATTGTGAATGAAACCTTATCGATCGATCATCTCACATTTTATCAAAATCAAAACGGCTTTATTGATATCGAAGATGATAAAATTTCTTCATTGCTAGAGCATTTAATTTTCGATTATCTTGGGGGAGTCTTACTTGAAGCCGATATAGCATCACCATCGAACGATCTATATGGTGGAAATCAGAGATGAGTTCAGGAAGTGGAGATAATTACTGATGGAAATTAGAGGGTGGGGATTGATGTTTATTTATATTAATATTAAGAGTGACCTCAACTTTTGGTTTTCACGGTAATTAGACACACTAAATTAGTAAAATATCTCTGATGCAAATTTTCATTTAAATAAAAATTACTCGATTTAAAATTACTAGGTAAATTATTATATATTAATTTAATAATATAATATTTGAACGAATGATATTGTTACCTTTATGATCATTTCACCGCGTTTTTCGGTTCGAAATCCCCCTAATACTTCTGTTATCAATTTATTAGCCTCGGCGGAAAGATGTACTCGACCTGCTGCAACAAAAAAAAAAAAAAAATTCAACCTTCTTTTGCTCTTGTTCTTCATTTATTATCAATGGAACAATCTTCTGAGGCATTAACTTTTCGTACGGTAAATCAGCAATATCGAAATGGCATTACTGGATCTACGGTATCCCAATGGTACATTATATAGAGCCAGTATAGTTTCGCATACCTGATGGATAGAGATACAATAAATACCTACTTTGTAACCATTCTTGTATAAAAGATAATTAATGCGACGTATGAAAGATTTTAGATCAATAAAGATTTATTAGTGTAATAGTGTTCCTGTTTAAAAATTATTCAATATATTCAATAAAAATTCATTTTGTATCGATTAAATTACTGTTCATGTGAACAACGATAAGAAGTATAGTCGTTACTAACCTCATATACCTTACTAACAAACAGACTGTTGAATATAATTCGAAAAAGTCTGATGCAGTTAAGAGATTTTTGTTTATTCCCTCATTGAATACGGAAATAGTTATTTGATTTGGAATGGAAAACTCAGTACGGAAATAGAAATGCTCTTTGTTGGAAATTAGAGAACAACTTTTAGGTATACTTCAGAATCAATCATCTCTTTTATCCAATCTCCCTCCCTCCACCTTCTTCCTCTCCCTTCACCTCTCCACTCATTTAGTCAAGACTGAAAAGCACATACGTTTGCCGTTCGATTCCATTCGAGAAGCTGTGTTTACCGTATCACCGAACAAACAATATCGAGGCATCGTTAGACCAACGACTGCTGCCACACAAGGACCTGAACAAAAATGATCTTAGTCAACTCTACATTTAATATGGCAGCCAAAAATCACATTAGAATATTTAAAAATAGTAAATTTTAGTGATATTAAAATCATTTTCTTATTTGTATCTATTTCCGAATGAAGCACTTATATTTTGGTGGAAAGGGCGAAAAAAGACAGGTCTAGTAAAGGCCGAAAATTCGTACACCTCAGAAACAAGGCTTTTCTTGCTATCGCAATCACTGCATGCTTTTCCGGTCTGTTTGCTTCCACTTTTTCTCTGACTCTTTAAATTTAATTACATTTTTCTTCATACGATAGAGTAAATTCATTCTGGGACTGCCGGTACCGGTATGTATGCCGATTCGAATGTCGACGCGTTCATCCGGAAGATGTGGCACGCGGAACTGCTTCAACTTCTCAATCAGCACCAATGCCATATTCGCTATCTCACGACCATGATTATTACCGTTACGATAAGGAAGACCCGACACGCACAGATAACTATCACCGATTGTTTCCACCTGTATGATACGCTTTACGAATAAGTCTATTTACAACGTTGAAAATCTTTGTTCCCCCCTTACATTCTCATCCACTTTGTTTTTCCCTGGTGAGCTCGGTATTCATATGTATTTGCACACAAATAAAAATAAATAAATAAAAATAAAAATATATATAATAAATATATATATATATATATATATATATATATATATATATATATATATATATATATATATATATATATATATATATATATATATATATATATATATATATATATTATATAAATGAATTTTTTTTGTAATTTAATATTTTATTTTTGCGGTTTAATCAAAGTTTGATTAATTTATATGATACCTTATAGACGTCGTGCTCATCAATAATCGCGTCAAATGTTGTGTACAAATCGTTCAAAAGATTTACTACCTGTAAATTTGATTATTTACAATTTTTATTATCCATTGGAAATTATCCTATTCCAATCGTCTATTGAAGAAATGCCGATTTTATTCTTGCAATTATCCGCCCCCGCGAAAATTGCCTCTCTTTAGGAAATGCAATTTAATTCACTTTAATTGAATAGAGAAGCGATTTTTTGCAGAAAATGCAAAGAGGCCTTTAAGCTATATCTGTTAATCCATCTTATAATGATCCATTCCTTGTAAATGCACCATCTTCCCCTTCCCTTCCCTTCCCCCTTCCTCTGCTTTTTCAACGGGTCTCGTTTCGATTAAGGATGAGAAGAAGAAACGATATTCCAGTGGAAAACACAAAAATGAATACGTAAATATAAATCTAATCAGCTAACACCTTTAAAGGACACTAAAGGGGCATAAATGGTGTCGAACTTTTGTAATGAAGTTCAAGATGATATTTTCGATGGACAAAATAATGCGCTAACATCGTTGAAACACTTCAAAAATGAATATCAGTCTATAAAGCTATTGAAGTAAAGCGCATTTATGAAGTTAATAGATAGTAGTTTAAAGCGCTATGCTTTTTTTCTACCGTATTCATCGCGAAAGTAACCCTTGGGTCATTATTATGAGTAGTACCTGTAATGGAGTGCATTTAGCAGCAAGTTTTGTAAACGATACCACATCACAAAAGAGAATCGTTACACTTTCATAGCTTTCCGGTTCCACTGTTTGTCCCATACGTAATTTCTCGGCCACTTGCCTTAAAAAGAAAATAATCTTACACAAATGAGAATATATAATAGTTGATACTTCGAGAGGAGGCTCTCTCAATTATCATCTCAAACGTCTAAATACATCAATGGAAGATTTGTTTGAATTTTATAAATCGACGTATATCCTTGATTGAAGAGGAGAGTAATTCTGTAAATTGATAGAAGTAATTTAAAAAAATTAATAGTAAACAATAAAGAAATAATTATAATATTAGCTGCTAACGGCGGTAGCATTCTAGCGAGTAGCACATCGGATTTTTTCTTCTCTTCGATAAGCTCTTTAGTGCGTTGATCGACTTCCTTCTCTAGAGTGGCAGCATATTTTTCAAGCATATTAAATATATGATCCATTAAATTTCCGTTCCTGAAAATATTCGCCTCATAATTTTATTTAAATAATTAACTTTTTATGGAATCGAAATATTTCGACGTCAAATGAGATGAAAAGCGAAAAATGAAATCGCTATTGAATACTTTGAAAAACATTCGATCTGTTGATCGGATTAATTATCTATTTATTTCCGGTTTGAATAATTGTTAGCACTTTGAAAGAAAACGGCTCGTAATCATACCTTGTGTTATATTACCGATCTAACTAAGCGAATGCATTTCTCTTTAAAATTCATTAAAACAAGGCTAACATCAAACGGATTGCATAGATCGATAAAATTTGTTCCTGTCCGAACAACTGATTGTAAACCAAAATTTCCACTCGGAAAACTTGAAAGGATTTTGTAATGCAAGTGCAAGATGACTAATCGAGGTGGAATTATGTTTAAGAGACTATAGAGTGCTATAAATTCCAGAATTTCTGGAACTCGTCAATTTTAGCGTCGTCGCCTCTTCTGATTTATGAGTTGAGATTGCAGCAGACAAACACAGACAAGCACAGACATATTTTTTCAAAAAATAAAACTTTCTCAAGAAAGAGTAGATCAATCCTTACGAGTTGCTATTCATTGAACGGAGCAGATTCTGAAGAGTTTGCGCATTTGGTCTCTCAGCTGGATTCTCATGCCAACAATCTTTTATCAAATGAATCTGAAATCAATGGTACCACTCTAAAAATTACGAGCCGAATAAATGCGCCGTATTCATTGCGGAAATTTTTGATGAGATGAGATGGTATCTCAGTTCTGAAAGGTTGTGGAATAAGAACAGTACGATCCCGAATAACCTCCCCCCCCCCCCCCTCCCTTTCAACACAACAATCACTTATTGAAGTGAATGTCACATGGTGATTGAGAACACTAATCGCACGCCTTAAAACGTGGGAAAATTTGTTCGGAGGATCGCGCAAGACTTTTGAAGTATCTCCGGAAGGAGTTATATGACAATACATTGATGCATCAAATGATATATCTAGTGAAATAGTCAACGAATAATGAAAGGAAATCATTGAATGTTTTAGCGAAATAAGAGGAAATAAAAGGAAGGCGAAATTATTGCCTCTAAGAATAATATACAGATTCATTTGCATAATGGAAGAAGGGTATCAATAATGGTATGAATTTTTTCATCAATATGCAACTCAATTATACTGCATAAAGAAGTTGGCAATTTTTATAAAATTCTAAATAATTAAGAAGATAAATATATAAATATCTAATGATGACTATGATTTTCTTTATAACTCTTTAAAAACTCACTTTAATGAGCGCTTAATAGGCCGTAAAAAATATAGACCGTAGAAGAAAAAAGGTCAATATTGGTTGAAGGTGACATATAAAAGAAAAACATCGTTGATTATCTCAGTTGAAAAAAAAATAAAAGTAAATATAGAATAATGGAAAAATATTTTATATTTCATCGTCTATATATCGATACTCCCATTTTCTATCATATAATAGTGAAGTAGAATGTTGCATATTCAAATTCGAAAATAATTGTAGTACTCACCACATTTGGATTAATATCGGCTATTTCCGACGACAACGATGGTCGTATCGGAATAGAGCCACCTCTTCTGATCAGATACAATAACTCTAAAGTAAGATAAGCGAACATAATCTCGCACATATTATATGGGATTTTCAAGAAAGAAATTTGAAGAAAAACAAAATGAAATGCTATATAAAAATCAAAGAGTACAAAAAAAAAATTAAAGAAGGTAGAGATGATAGGTTGGCAGTAAGTATCCGAATAAAGATTTAAAGAAAACAAACAACATAGATGGAAAAAATTTATTCAAAAATTTTTTGCTTTATTTATTGAGGTATAAACAATAAAAGTGACAGATTTTAAGTGATCGTTTAGTTGAGTTATTGATTAAGTTGAGTAAAATGTCGACGAGTTTAAATTGAGTTGTAAGATGGGCGATAGATGGCAAAAATTTACCCGAATTTATCCTCTCTGATTGATTTCTAAATGATAGTTATTGATCGGTGGTTATTCGATTATTGATGAAGCTTTAGATTTGGGTAATAATTTTATTCTTTAAATTGTATAGAAACCTTCGATATTTTCAGAACGATTTTCAATATCCCACGCGGAACGTTGTGTTATAATTTCCGAGGAAATAATCGCAAAACTATAAATATCGCCTTCTTTTGTTCCAATTGAATCCTCATTACGCATCAATTCTGGTGCCACCCAAAGAAGATCTACAATAATCACCGTTTCAATCATAATAAATGCAATACATCAGAGCTTAATATAACCAATAAAAGTAATATGGTTTATATACGTAAGTAGATTACAATATGGTTATATTATACGACTATAAAAAAAAGATGTTCATATCCACAGAGCGACGGGATATACACATCAAGTTGAACAACATGTATATCTCATAAGGGTAGTTGCGGTTGTGAAACTCTGAATTTGGTCGATCCAACTATTATGCATCGAATAAGCAGCTCAACTTCTTTCTGTGTCATCAGTTTCATCTAATAGGAGATGTTTTCTTTACTAGGTATTACTTCAGTACAATGCGGCACAAAACCGCCTAGCAAAAATTTGAAATAACTATGCAATTTAAAGTAATAAGAAAAATTATGTTGTCAAGTGTTATATATGTAAATGTTTTTTCTCGATTATCATCTTTTTTTTTCAACGGTAAGTTTCTCTCTATGCTTATTTATGCTCTTGCATGTGTATTTTTCGGATGATTTTGTTTCAGAACTGCTAAGGCTTGTTTTATGAAATTTGATGTAAATAATAGGATGATTGAATCACATATATATGGCGTAAATGCTCAACAATTTTATGCAATTATAGATTATTATAATCTATATGCAATTTTTAGTTTTTACGATTATGCAGCTATAAAATCTCAAATTATTAATAAATTGTAAGAGTTTTATAGCAGCTAGGATTTTTAGTCCTATACCATTCAGGAGGAATTTTACGACAAGCCGGCTGGCAAAAATGAAATCTTTTGAAGAGGTGATCGATTTTGTTGAAATATGAAGCGATTTTTTAAACAGTCGATTCAGTTAAGAGACTAAATTAAAAAGTATTGTTCTTCACGTTTTTTTTTTCATTTACTAGTAGCTGCTTAGTCGTTGTTATTTCGTTGAATTAATTACACAATGCATACATAGGTGAACCCCCTCTCTCCTCCTCCCTCCCCTCCCCCCCCCCCCCCCCCTGTAACGCGTCATATGTTTATTTATGTTCTTAGTGCTCCACGAATAGAAAAAGACTCCCCTCAAATTAACTGAAATTCCACCCCAAAATACCAGAAGTTTTCCATATTATATATCAATTTGCAAGCAATTTAAAGATCGTTATTATGTATTTCAGAACTGCATTCGGTTCACTAGAGGAGCCAACCGGAGCACCGTGGATAGTCGATGGGGAGAAATTTGTTTGCCTCAAACGAAGCTAACTTTCAACCAACAATGGTAAAAAATATGCCAATACAACCGACTCGAATCATCGAAATTTACAATCGCTATCTATGGTCTCATTTGAGATTACTGAAATGCTCTTAATTTGGTCAATATTGGCGACTAATTGAAAGAAGCTTCACGTGACCATTTTTGCTTCGTCCTTCGCTCATTCGAACAGCTCGAAGACCAAAATCGGAGATTTTTATTTGCCAACGATCGTTGATGAGACAACATTTTGACGTTAGTCGACCATGTTGTTGTAGAAATGAACGTTGAATTGCATCGATTCCCTATAATTATATTTATATAGGCGCCTTTGAAATGCGATAAGCTTAAAAATAATTCGCAAAAATCGCATTAAAATATCGAAATTCAACAATAGAAACGTTTGATTAAAATTTTGGATGCACTCATCTTGTGCAATTGATATATTTCAAAGAGGTGTTTGAAAGCGCTCCTATCAGATATTCATAAGAGCAATTTTTTCGTTCGAGAATTTCAAATTTCCCGACGCCAGCACTAGATGATCATGTTGGAAAATTCAAAGCAATATAATTTATGAGGATTGGCGGATATTTTTCGACATAAAACTATTCGGTTGCTTTAGTACTTTGATTGTAATTATATGCATCTAAAAATGAATCTATTGTCGCACATTGCCGCATTAGTGGAGGGGGGAGGGGAAGTTGAGGGAAAGTGGGGGTATTGGAGAAGTGATTGCTAAGGAGGAGGTGGTGAGGAGATGATTGGTGCGGAAGGGGTAGCAGGGAGCAAGAAAATAAGTAAATGAGGAATGAGCAACACAAATAACTCTACTGCTTACCGCAATAATATCTCTCATGAGCGAGAACACAAAGAAGGCGTCCATCGTGATGTTCCCTCTGTTAATTACACTCTTAAAATAGATTACCATTACAACTTTTTTTGTTGGTGCTGCATTTCACCTGTCTTTTAACAATTATTACCGGTAATAATCTACCGGTAAGATTATTACCGGTAATTCACCTGTCAAAAAATTCACCTGTCAGAAAACACTTCTCTAATAAAACATCGAATAAGGTTAATATGATGATTTTTAAATTGCATAAGAAAATAAAAAAACTATAAATAATTGAAGAATAAATAAAGCGAATAGCTAAATGATATCTATTTAAGTCGAAAGAAAATTCATTCGAAATGTAAAGAAAAAAAATTTTTTTTTTTAATTTAGAAATGATTGCAAAAGTCATATCTATATATTGCATAAATAAACGCTTATTATATACATAAATAGAGAATTAATTATATATATTATATATATTGTAATGTATAAATAGAATTAAATACCAATGTGATGCATTTATTCGCTCAAATTAGGCAAATATGCATTTAGAATTTACAACTGGAATATGTTACTTCATCAACGAAATTATAAGCTTTCAGAAATAATTCAACATTGAGAATTTTTGAGTGATATCGATAGACGACGAAAGTGATGTCGAAATAATATTCAACAATCATAATGTAAAGTAAATTTTTAGTTAATTTTTTAAAGCTTTATAAGCTAAAATATATCAAAAATAAGAAAAAATAAAATAAAATCCCCTAAAATAAATAGTAATGAAAAACCTTGAGAGTGCCTCGACTGCAATATTTCCATAATGACATACATATGGGTGCATCGACGCATAAACCGATAAAGCGATTAATATTGTCATGTACAAAATCGTTCATCTCAAAGAAAAATATTTTTACCAATAGTGATTTAATAGGGATATATTGGATGAGAAACCATTGCTATATAATCCAATCTATTTCTTATTACGTTTCCGCATAGCGAATACTCCCTCTAAAAGAGTTTCTCTCTTCATCGGAATCATCTCTTCATCAGCTATGCTCTCACGTTTATTTTTTCGGATGTTCACGATGCGCATTTCGGCAAAATCCCCTCGCTCTTCTTCTCCATGCATAAATAGGGCAGCTTCAGCTCATATCAAGCCTGAATCAAGATGAGTATCAGAAAATCCATACGAGAGTTTATAGGTTAAGATTTAGTTATGCATAATAATATAATATATTTAACGCCATAATAATTGTTAGCGCTAATGTACTGATGAAAAAAAAAAGTTTGATGCTAATATCACGCATTTGGGAAGAACGATCATGGAGACAGATTCGCATCGAATAACACAACAACGCAACAATTAGCGATTTGCAAGAAACTAGCAAAGCAGCTATACGATAACAACCTGACACATTTCAGCGAAGTCCTTCTGATCGAGAATTGGACGTACGTTGTGTTTCTTGGCGAATAACGGTCCTCCAGCATGGTAATAAAGAGTATAATCGCTTCCGGCAAGTGCACGCTCTAACACTGAATCTTGCTTATGCGATATAGACGTCAATGTTGGTTCACTTTCCAATGATGGATTACTTTGACGAGTATCCTTCTATAATTAAAAAAAAATTAAAATGATTAACACCAGTTGACAAATGAAATGGGCCACAAATCCATAAATTTTTCAAAAGATTGCTGCAAAGGAAGCGGTACCGCTGGAAAATCGAGGCAAGAACTAAAGAACTTCACGACCGAAACAGCAGTGCTATGACTCTTAGAACGCCGAAATCGTTGGACTTAGGAGCGGAGTTCCATGCAGCCTTAACTCCTGGACTATATGCGTGAAACGAATTTGGAGACGACAGTCGAGATGACCAATGACCTGGTGCGCGGAAGGGGGCCCTCGCGGTCTTTTCGTTCATTCATTCATTCGAACATTAATAAGCTGAAGGTCTTTTCGTTCATTCGTATTTTCCATTAGTCGAAGGAGTATGTGCTGCTTGATGATGCTGTCAGCTTTTGCTGATATCAGATCGAACGACGTTTTTTCTCAGCGAGATTCATTTCGCTATGTCTTCGATGGAATGCATCTACGTTGGAAGATTTGTGCAAAAAACATGCTGAAAACATGGCATTTTCGACTCCACTGCAGTTAAAATTGCACGCAAACTAATGTCTGGAAGGAAGTCTCCACTAACGAAATGCCGCCATGTGAGATGATGAATTATGCCCTCCCCCCCCCCCCCCCCCATGGAAGCGGGGGAGCTCTTCGCCTCCACGAGGGCCGCCGGGGTATTCGAGTTCTTAGAACCTCTGTGGGGGGGGGGGGGGCAGGGGAGCTCAGAAGATCGGGGAACCCTGCTGGACCCTTCGGGGCAGAAGGCTGGAAGACAACCGAATCTGTTACGAGACGTTTTACATCAATCATGCTGTAGTGCTGTATTGTTTTCTTAGTAACTGCAGCAGAAATAATTTTCGAAAAATTGCAGTCTTGGCGTATCTTTGGCAACTCGTTTGATACAGAAATCGCTGCATATTTTTACTGAATGCAATTCGATGCTTTGTTAAATGCATGTGGTGGCGAAATTTTTAGAGGCTTTTAAAAGAAGGGGTTTTCGCTTCGTGGCTAATGAGAGGGAATTGCGGTAATATTATGTGGTGTTGGAGTAAGGAAGCGTGGTGTTTTCGGCAGTTCATGACCGTGATGTCTTATGAGTTTTCTTAATCTCTGCCGTGAAACGTCTAGAATAGTAACGAAACCGAGTAGCTGGCTGGAATCCCGAACTCTCGAAGATGGCAGCTCGGGATGTTGCATCACGATTCACTGTGCTATCCGTGCCTTCTGTAATACCTGTGTTTCCTGGTCGACAATCATATTTTACCCCCTGTGCTGGACATGAGTTTCCATTCACCTGAATGCGGATTCGCTGCTTGAGTAGGCCGTGTTGCAAAGAAATGGAATCCCCCAAGTAACAGAGGTGAACAGTCACCACTTCTGACGCCCGTTTCTTCCTCGACCTCGCTTACAGCCGACACCAGTGATTAGTAGTTCGGAGGAATCTGAATTGATAAGTGAGGAGAAAAATGGGAGAAGCTCGGTGTGGGAGTTCTTCATGGTAGAAGACAGCAAAGGAAAAGAAAGGATCTGGTGCAATATTTGCGAACAAATGGTAGCTTTCAACTCTTCATCGACGCATGGCATGATAGACCCATTTGAGCGCCGCCCACGATGACCGTCCAGAGGTTGGACAAGCTACATTCTCCGTAACTTAATGGACATTTTTTTTTCAGCTTGCGACCGCAGAATTCGCGTTTCAAACATCCCAATAGAGGTGATAAAAGCCAGCGGGGCACTCGCAGGGGCGGTCGACCTCCGCTAGGGTTCCAGGAGGTTGGTTACATCAAATCCCTCGCAGGGATCAAACCCCGTCTTGTTCGAATACATTTCTCATCGATTTTCTTCATGTTCTTGCCACTCTATGATCAATTGTTTTCATCTCGGGAAGGTAATAGCCACTTTTTTTTAATATCCCTCACAGAGATGAGGGGACCCGCATGCTCTCGGGAGAGCTTGGTTTTAGAAAATCCGTCGTGGGGTAAGGGATTTTCGGGTGCGGAAGCTTCGCGAGAGGTGTCCTCGTGAGGGAATCCTTCGCGAGGGGAGGGGGATTTACGGTGAACTCCGAGCAATACAACAACCTCAGGGATTTAGTCACACAGAAGCAGGCGGAAGTCGATTTGTTAGCCAAGACTTCTCCACGGCAAATAAAGGCGCTTCCTCGTGTTTTTTTTTTTTTTTTTTTTTTTGAAGAGGTGAAAAATTCATCGACGGCTTATCTCTAACAGGATGATTGCGCTAAAAAATTCGGTGGAATTTCATATAATTATTCAACATTACACAGTAGCACTAACGTACCGTAGTTTCTAGTTTTCGCAAAGTGGAGTATGGGATATTCCATATCATTCTTTGACGTTTTCGCTGTTTCGCCCGGCTTCTGAAACAAATGATTACTTGTTTACCTCTAATTCTAGTAATAGAAAACACTCTCTCGGAGGGTAATCGTCGACAATTCCCTCGAAGCAAAAATATTATCACCTTGATATAAGATACTTAATTAGCATAAAATGTTCATTTCTTGTTAAATTATGCAAATTTCAAAATTGATCGCAACTATCTCATTTTCCTACCAGATTATTCTCGATAACAATGATAAGCAAGCGAATAGCAATCTTATCAGAATATTATAAAAACTTCTTAATGAAGAAAAAAACACGAATTCAATTAAACTCTTCCTTCTAAGCTGCATGAAAATGTTACGATAAGCTCTAATATGAAAATAGCACAAATAGAAACAAGACCGATTTCATCGTTCGCTCGAGTATGCAAATTTCCTAAAAGTATTACTAATGATTTACCGTAGAGAGTAAACGATGAAAGCGATAGCAATGATCAGCAATATAAGCAAAACGATAATCGCGATAATAATATACGCTAAATATAGAGAAGCCCAAGTGAGTGGGCATTCATTTCCCGTAAATCCACATATTGGTATATCAAGTGGGCGAACACCGCCATGCATCCACCATATCGTTGCTTCTTGAGAATAATTAGGATAATATACCTTAATCATATATGGGCTAATTTTATAAATCAAGTAAATAATTTAATTCGACTCATCTATATACTTTCAAATAATCGCTGAACGGCAATAAATTGATTGCAATTTAGATCAACCTCAACAAATTATGAAAGACACCACATCAGTATCGTATTTCAACGCAAAAATACCCTCATTCATTACAGCTAACTAGGTGAGAAATATGTTTTTTTACCTTCGACTTCAATGGGCTCATATCTTTGCAAATACCTGGAAGCAGATCCATTGAAACTGAGATTTTTTGTATTCATAATAGGTAATTGTATCAGTACTCTTTTCTAGATATACCCCCTCGTTGGTATAGGTACAGAATTATTCTAATGGGGAATAAAGTCCTTGTTGGGATAAACGTGTATGGTACACTTAGCGTTTTTAAAAGTTCCATCGATAAAACCGAACCATCTATACTTTCCAAAATTTGGAAATTTTTACCCTTAGGCCTACTCATTATAGGTTGCATAAATTCGTTCATAGAAACGAGTAAATTTGAAAGGCGGACGTTTTCATTGCGAAATATGACAGACAAATTGCATCAAGCTGTGAACATATTGCCAAACGCGTTCGTTTTGCAAATTTCAAAAACCATCGTTTTATTTCCACACTTTTTTTCTTTCTTTGGGAAAATCTCTCCCGGGAAATTTCTTTGGGAAATTTTTTTCTAATGCTTCAGCACTCTTGATAGTTTTGTATGGCTATTAGCAAAACTATATGGGCAAAGCAGTGTACATGAAATCTAAATAAAGACCTCTTGATAATAAGCAATCGCTGCCCAATCGCTGCAGCCATAGTCATATCGACTATTTGTAAAGTTTGACCGAAGCACCTAGTTCCATAGATTGGTGATACCACTAGTGAGCGGAAAACGGACTGGCCAAACCGGTTCAACCGGTAGAGTCTTAAAGGATGTTATCTCCACCTTATTTCAATAGGTTGACCGAAGCGAAATTCGGCAACTCAATAACTCATATGCAAATTTATGGCTGTTTTATCTCTGTAAGCATAGATTTGGAAACGCATCAAAAGATGCTGCTTATAAAGAGCTGAACGAAAAGAAGAGAGTAATACACACCGCATTTGCACCATTTACAGAGATCGTTGCGCGTGTGATCTCTTCCCCATTTTCATCCCTTGAGGTGACAAAGTAAAACGGTTGACGCCGTCCATTTTTCATTTGAACTATACCGGTCATTCCTGAAAGTAGTATATTTCCTTAAAGAATATCATCTGTTACGCAGAAATTCTATTGCGCACATCCACAAAAATCAGGATAATCGGACTTTTCGTACAATTAATTATAAAACCAGAAAAAAACCGATTCAGAGTAGACGGCAATTTTTTTTTCTCGAAAATAAAAACACAAATCAAGCTTGAAGGATTCTGAAATCAAACTTTATAGTTTTATTAGGTAATGATGGCGGAATTTCAAATGATGATCTATTCAAGAAGCAATCATTCCACTAACCTTCAAATGTAGTATCGGTGTATTTCTTGATGAGTCTTCCATTGCGATATGCCGTGAAATTTTTCTCAAGCGTTTTATTCAAAGCCACTCCATAGAGATAGATTGCATCGTAGAGAAGTCGTGCTTGTATTGATGCCTGAAAACAATATAACAACTTTTTGTTAATTGAAATTTGCATTTCGACAATAATAAAATATATCGATCATAAAGGCCGTTAAGCGTGTTTTGATCTATAGAGTGAAGTTATAAATTTCCTCAAACCGGGTTTTCATGACTAATTTCAGATTTTTGGAGGTGGAGGAGGGGATAGAGTCAAAATGTTCCCATTAAGATGTGATTCTTTAAAGCAAACTTTTCTGTTGCTAGTCTTAGGTATTAAATTACCAATTTTGCTTTTATTCACGTGCATTTTTGCTCATTTTTATGCACTTTATGTATTCATGAATAAAAAAATTCAATTTTTTAAAATTCCCTCAAATTTAACCTGAAATATCCCCTATATTGACTCATTGCGCATTAATTGATATCTTCGATAATTGTAGCTATTGGTATACTTTGGATGATACACTTTTGACGCCAAGCCCTCTTTTCATTATTACGCACAAAGAAAGAGAATTGCCCCCAATAATGACATCAAAAACTTCATATAATATCCACTTTTCCTTCGATACAACCCTTTCATCGAATTCATGTAACTCATTGCCCCGGTGTTTTATTCAAAGGTATATGGTATTACTATCATAGTACAGCAATATTAACTTCGAAAGGTCGACAATTTTTAAAAATCATAAATTTATAATGCAAGCAACCTTCTCTTCGTTACATTCGGTACAATTGAATGGTGGCCACTTTACACGACGTAGCACCTCCGTACCGAATTTCTCATATTTGGCCACTTGTTCGGGTGAGAGATCCCGTTGCGACTTCAATAAAAATTTTCGTCAACAAGCTTCTCGAATAAGGTAAAATCACAACGAGGACTACTTGGACTTTAAAAGCACTCAAATTGAAATATTTATGGTCGCCGTAGAACAGGTGCGAATAATAATCAAAAGACAGGTGAATAACAGATCTTTAGTATCACCTACCTGTTCTTAAAGGGCAGTTGGTAAATTTTCAACAAAATGTACTAACTTAATCATTTGAAATCCACATTGAATTCTTTCTCGTTCCTATTATATGAATATTAAATTTTAGTGAAATTCTCGAAGATTGTCACAAGAAGTATTAGAAGAATTTTTTAAGTATGCAAAAATGCTTAAGAGTAAACCAACATCGGAAATCCCAAAACAAAGATCGTACATCCGCTCGTATTCGTTATCGCGTCCATCATCCGGTATCAAATCTTCATCATCCGAATAGCCAACTTAAATAAATCAAAAATAATCTTATGATTAAATTATCATTTCTTTCATTTTAACTCAGGGAATATACAAGGTGAAGGAATGCACACTCAATCTGATATGTTATCATTTCTGCCTTGTTTTTAGTTAGATTGAAAGCAATTTCTAAGTGTTGCTTTATATCTTAGGTCAATTTCATGCTCACAATCCTCAACCTATACTGAGAGATGCATCTGATTCCATATCACTATCATTTCAAGCTTTCAAACAACTGATAAGAGTCAAGTGGAAATAATAACTTATAAACGATCCTGTTGTTGAAGATATTTCATCCGAGATTCGATTTAACGCTGATATACCTATCAATTTTACTTTTCACTCATAAAGTTGTATGTATTTGCATTGAAAACAAATATACTGCTGCTACAGCTTGCGCAAACTTTTGAAGAAAGAAAACAAAATTTTGTTCGATAAGAGCCTTGTTCCATAAAAATATTCCACTTCCAAAACTATTGGAGAATTATAGCCACGTGGTACTATTTGAGATTATACGGTAATAGGTAATTCAACTATCAAAAAATGCCACTGAAGCAATAATAGTGTATGCATGCGGAAATATGCATTTCTTTCACTGTGATGATCATTAGAATAGATGTGGGATTTTCCTATCGATTTGCATAGAGAATGGAATTGAATAGAAAGAATATTTAAAAAAAAAAAAGTGCAAACAGCTTCCAGTAATTCGCGTATCTGGCATTATATAAACATATTCATCGGTGAGCATATCGTTATCATATGCGATTAAAGCATAACGTCTCATATCGATTAATCGTTCAAAACACAGCACGATTACTAAATACGAAAAATATTTATTATACTCTCAGCATAGAATTCGACCATAGATTGTGAGTAGTGAAAATCGTATATGAATAGGCAAATGTTAATTTATTTCTCGTCGTTTGCTTCAACGGGAGCTTTTTTTAAATCGTCTATTCATCAAATTACTTGAATTGATCCTCCATCAAGTCAATCATTGGCCATCAATTTAACTCACCTCTATCAAAATTTTAAAGAAAAACTTAGTGGATATTTATATTTCAAAAATGAAAAGCAATTTTGTATTATATTTCCTTATTCCCGCTAAAAAGGAAATGTTTTATGAATTATTGATATATTATATGACCGTAAATTCGCAGACATTTATTGTGCGCTGAACGTTGTCATCAGAAAAGAAATATGTAAGAGGGAATATTTAGATGGACTGATGATATAATGCCACTTTTAGAGTGCAAATTTGATTAGAGTCGAGCTTTAATAAATCAATTTGGATTAACTTTAATTCGAATTGAATAAGTAAAACTTTTTAAAGTCGCTAGCGATCATTTCCAAGAAGGGATGGGTATAACAAGTATGCTATAATGGTGACATATTTATTTTTTGAAGAAAGAGAGAGAGGAGGAGAGAGAAAAAGAAAAAATTGGACGAGTAAAATAGCTCTTTAAGATAGAGAGAAAGAGTTGAGTAAAGAATTTCAACTCATTAATTTATTCAAAAAAGATTCATTTTTACAATATTCCCTTAATTTTAATACTCCACAAAGTTTAATTTTTATATGATTTTCTAAGCAAATATATTTCATATTATTTGCTATGCTCATATATTTCTACATAATAATTGCCAATAAATCTTGCCATGACAATATTTTTCAATGAATTTTCTTTGCTTTCTCCCAAAGAAATTTTTTAAATATTTTTAATAAATATGCTCCCTTCAATTCTTCAGAAGCGTTTTATTTATGCCGCAAACACCCCACTGAATTATAGAAGTAGCCATTTCAATAGCAAAAAAAAAGAAGCCACAAACAATTCGTACTAGTCAGTAATGATGTTCCACCCATTTAAGCGAAATAATGAATAGATGAGGAGTTTCTCTGACTTGATTAGAGCACACTAAATCGTGACTTATTTCTTGTTATTAGCTTTCTTCCTTTAAAAGGAATGTTCATAACTTACTTCTTGCTCTTTGCTTGAGCTCCTTTAAGAAAAAATCAGTAGACGTGACGTTTGAGGCGTTAATCAACTTCTTATATATGAGTGTGAAGTTGGATTTTGTCGTACGAAAACTGCTTTGTGCCGACTGAAATATTCTCTCTTCACTAATGTCATTCGATATTTAGAGAACAATAAAACTTAACAGTTAATCAGCGCCCGTCCTTTTAAATACAACATTCATTATCACGATGATTTATTATATTTGTAAAATGCATCCAATAATTCTTTTTTTTTTTCATATTCATCGCATTCATGAATCTATCCGTTTCCAAAGATATCGTAACACCTAACATGAAATTCCCGCTGTGAATGTGAAATTTATAGGATTTCAGAATAAAAAAAAGGGTTTCATTGAAAGAGGGGAATGGGAGGGGAGGGGGGGGAGGGGAGTCAGATGTTTTACTTAAACTTTTGCATGATGGAAAAATAACATAAAGCTGTATACATCAAAAGCAAAATCTATGCAGCATATGTATACATAGCAGTTCACATATGCACATAGTATAGTACTGTATAATGCAGCAAAACACATAAGACAGATTCTTCGGGATGTATAATGAAAGGAGTAGGAGGATCATAATCGTGAAGAAAGGATTATTGAGCAGAGACAATTATATATAGTAGATTTTTATACGTTAGCAGTATTTCTTATCAGAGGTTCTATTTATTAGATGCTATTAGATAGTATAATCACTTCATCATATATAATAAATAATGATATTTATTGGATAGCATATAATATAACTTCAAATATGGCAACATCACAGGAAACATGAAGAAATTTAGGATTTCAATAATGAAATTCTTTCAGCGTTATTATTTATTTGCAAAGGATCTATGGTTATTATATCTTTCAGAAATAGTTAAGAGCTAGTGCTAAATTAAATTAAATTACCTCTAAACTCGATGCGAAATAACTACAGTAGCTGTTCGACAAATCTGTATCTGTAGTATAGATGAATGCGAAATCCATCCAATCGAATTGTTGCAAAAAAGCAAGCGTTGCTATAGCGAGACTGAAATACAACGATAATAATGTACGCAATAATGTACGAATCCACAATTTTTCCGGCAGCAATTTGCAAAAAGTCCTGGTATCGCAATAGGAAATACGCCAACAACAATATTTGCAATCGCGTTAATGCAATATTTTTCACTAATATTTTACGGTCGTTTTAAAAAGTTCTCAATAGAAAAACTCAGAGAGTTTTCTTTTATATCAATTACCATATGTTTTATTGAGAAAAAAAAAAGAGAAAATAAACTAGGAATCATTATAAAATTTCAGTGATTATCAATGGTGATAATGAAGAGATTAATAAGTGTTAATAATTTTTTACTCTTTATGACTCATACATCATACAACCAAAAATTTGCGAATTTTGCACCTTAGAGAAGATAAGAAATGTTCAGAAACTCGGGAAAATGACTGAAATAAAAAGCAGATTTCATTTAAAATTTTCACCAATCTATCAAGTTTAAAACCACTTCGAAGTTAAATTCAAGAAAGTGATAATCTCTAAACTTCACAGCAACAAGAACATAGCTCGACTTTTATGGCTCGATATTTACATCATAGTATCGAAGATTGATCTCAGCAATTCGAAAACGAGAACAAAGTGGAATGTATTCAATCAATGTTTGCCGCCATTCTATGACAACAACAACATCACCTCAAGAGCGCTATCATTAGCAACGAAAGCTCTCTTATACTCTTTAAAATTAAATTAAAATAAATCTTGATTTTCATATAAATCAAGAGAGAGAAAGAAAAAAATCATACCTGAAGCCATCCGAATCGATGAACACCGTAACTGGATAAAATGAATTGTCACCATAGTCCGGTGCCGGATTTGAACCCCACATAAAATTGATTACATCGTAATAGGCAGCTATGGGACCGAATAAACTTGATGCTAAATTGATCATATTAATCATAGCTGATTATCTCGGTTATATTTGAGAGATTCTTCAGCTATAGGACGAATATCTTAATTTTGCAAATTTCATGAACTTCATTTTAAAATTCAATTTTTTTCCAGCTTTTTTAGCGATTTTGAAATATTAGCATCATATACCACCTAAATATGAAGAATAAACCTCCATATCTGGTAAGCGCCTTATGGTATAGGCTAGTTTCTTTAGAAGATTCTCTGAGGAACTCATTGTAGGCAATGAAAATAATATCATATCCATAATATTTTATCATAATCATATCATCATATCATATCATATCATATATATATCATATCATATTATCATATCATATCATAATATATAGCATATCATATCATATCATAATCATATATATATCATATCATATATATATCATATCATATCATATCATATCATATCATATCATATCATATCATATCATATCATATCATATCATATCATATCATCATATATCATATCATATCATATCATATCATATCATATCATATCATATCATATCATATCATATCATATCATATCATATCATATCATCATATCATATCATATCATATCATATCATATCATATCATATATCATATCATATATCATATCATATCATATCATATCATATCATATCATATCATATATATCATATCATATCATATCATATCATATCATATCATATCATATCATATCATATCATATCATATCATATATCATATCATATCATCATATCATATCATATTCATATCATATCATATCATATCATATATCATATCATATCATATCATATCATATCATATCATATCATATCATATCATATCATATCATATCATATCATATCATATCATATCATATCATATCATATCATATCATATCATCATATCATATCATATCATATCATATCATATCATATCATATCATATCATATCATATCATATCATATCATATCATATCATATCATATCATATCATATCATATCATATCATATCATATCATATCATATCATATATCATATCATATCATATCATATCATATCATATCATATCATATCATATCATATCATATCATATCATATCATATCATATCATATCATATCATATCATCATATCATATCATATCATATCATATCATCATATCATATCATATCATATCATATCATATCATATCATATCATATCATATCATATCATATCATATCATATCATATCATATCATATCATATCATATCATATCATATCATATCATATCATATCATATATCATATCATCATATCATATCATATCATATCATATCATATCATATCATATCATATCATATATCATATCATATCATATCATCATATCATATCATATCATATCATATATCATATCATATCATATCATATCATATCATATCATATCATATCATATCATATCATATCATATCATATCATATCATATCATATCATATCATCATATCATATCATATCATATCATCATATCATATCATATCATATCATATCATATCATATCATATCATATCATATCATATCATATCATATCATATCATATCATATCATATATCATATCATATCATATCATATCATATCATATCATATCATATCATATCATATCATATCATATCATATCATATCATATCATATCATATCATATCATATCATATCATATCATATCATATCATATCATATCATATCATATCATATCATATCATATCATGTCGTATCACACATTATATCATGTGATATGGTGTTGTTGCGAAGCGCTCACTGCATCGTTTAAAACGATGTATTATTCTTAGCTTATCAATTAACGAGTATTCCAGTTTATTAAATTTCCTCCGCGTTCTGATTTATAATTTCCTATCTGAAGTGTTTTCTTATTGCAGATGCAAAGAAACTGGTAAGAATGAATGTATATAGGAGCAAGTACAAGAAACCTGTAGACACGAAATTTTCGATTCGCCCTTCTTATCATTCCCTCTTATCCCCATGTATTCAAAGACGTTATTATAAAGCAAACATATGGTGCTACTTTACATTTTTGTCCAACTTTTGATCCTATCTAATTTACATTTGTCCAGTTGATTCAATTTGTCGAATTGATCATGTCCAAAGGATATCAATGTCGAATCTTGTTCAATTCAATATCATGTCCAACAAAGAAAAAGCATATTTTTTCTGCCAGTGCTGGTTTTCTATAAAAAAAGATGAAAAGTTTTATGATCTATATAATTTTTTCCTGGGATCGATTCAAATTTTCTATTATTTTAATAGCGAAACTTTTAATGAAATGACTATCGAAGTCCTTTTCCTTCTTCCGATGATATCTCTTAACTTTTGAATAGAGTTTTTTCGACAGGATCATAGATGCAAGCTAACATTTTTACCGAATCAAGTATAAAACGAAACAACGATGTTAGTCATAACTGTATTATATCATCTTACCGCTATTGCATAGTGGTCCAAAGATGACGTCGACTTCATCGTCCAACGTTAATTCAATCGCATTGCCTGACGCATTTATTGCTAGACAGTTTTCTTCGCGATACGTTGCACTGAACCATCAATCATATAGGCTAATCCAATGTATATGAACTTCAACTACTCAAATTTATAATATTTCTACCGATTTTTGCCCGCTTCATTTACAAAACAGTAACTTATTGTACAGTAATAAAAGCATTAAAAATATTTAGTACTGCAGAAATGAGATTAATTACTGACCAATATTATAAATTGTTATTGCGTAAGTAAATTTGATGCGTCAAAAGAGAAAACCTTTAAAATGTGGGCGATATTTTATATATTTTTAATAAGGAAGAAATGTGGATATTTTAAGTGAAGCTCACATTCATTTCTATGGTTTTTTTTTTCAAATATTGCTTTATTTCAGAATAATGCAAGTTCATTTCTTAATTCGAAGACCAGTTTATTATACGTCTACTTATAAAGTTATTCATCTCAAGAGAAATTTATCAAGTTGTTCTTATTTAGGGGACTCGAAGATCCTCGAAATCCGAAGAGTCATTCTTGCTGAGAAATTGGAAGATTTCTTTTAAAAACTATTAGAACTATGCATCAATATAGTTTATCAGTTAATTTCTAATGAATATAATATTCAAATTCTGAACGTCAATTATTCTATTCCATTATTACAATATGCTAAATATGTTTGATCAACACCATTAATCCTGTATTAGATTAAATTGTGAGAATATTATTGCATTTTTGAAATGATTTTTGATTGTTGGCGATCTTTACAATTTGCAATTGCAAATGTTTCGGAAAAATCTTTGCAAAATTAATTATGGCGATTTATATTTAATGATGAGAAAAAAATTCACTAACGAGAAATCAACAAATTGTATATAGCCATCTCTTCTAACATCTTCGAGTGCAATAACAACCGCTCCAACTGTATTTGCAAAGGAGACACCTCGAAAAGAGGTGTTCATTGGCATCGTTATGCCCATCTTTAATGTTATTAACTGCAACTACATTCAACATTATATCAATTCATCCAAAATTATTCCTGATATATATATATATATATATATATATATATATATATATATATATATATATATATATATATATATATATATATATATATATATATATATATATATCCTGATATCTTGAAAATATTTTTAAGTTTTGTAACACGTTGTTAAGAGTAACCATTCAGCTAGAAAATTTTAGTAATGAGGAAAATAAGTTTCAAAATTTATTGTACACTCGTAAAACTCAATGAAACATCGCAGTTTGAATGAATCCCATAGCAAATGCTAATTACCCACTACTATGTTCGATCTCAAGTGGGCATATAGCCCTTTTTGCCGAAATTCATATCGGAAATGCTTCCACAAGAAATCTGCAATGTCTTATCATAATTTTTCAGTCTCAAATTTCACTCTCAAACAATTCAAGTCGGAATTTTTGCATATTCATATCAAAAAATCACCGTCGAATCGTTTCAGTTTATTTGCTTTAATGAGTAGAAAACCAAAAATTATTGCTGATATAATTTAAAAAATTTAAAATTTCAATGAGATACCTTTTGTTGACATATAACAGCATCTATAAAAATAAGCGATCCAATGATTATGAGTCTCCACATTGAAAGCTGAGATGAGAATTTGCATCCAGCCTATAAAATTCCAACATTAACTCACTATCACAGAAGGTCCAGTGCAATATATCAGATACTTATTGAGGCATTTCGATAGATGTACATAAATTTGGCCTCATAATTCGAAAATATGATGCGGAATTATATCGCTATCCGATCATAATGGATGATGGGACAAATGAATAATTATCTTAAAGGCGAATGTAATAAATCGCTTCATTATTGCTTCACTTTATATGCTTCAATAGGCAATTTTTTTAGTTGTAATAAGCCAGCTTATTGCATCAGCATGCTAGCGAGTATAAATGAATCCCACTCAAAGAATTACTATGTTGCATTGCAATATGGCAATTGGCTTGGTATATTGGTTAGAGCATTAGATGGCTTGAGCATAGATGGCTAATACCCTGACCATTGGTCATTTACAGCATAAAGCAAAGGAGAGTGAGAAACCAACGAGTTTTGTAAACTTCACGATAAGTCTTTCAGCATTTACTTCAACAGGTTAATTCTGGATGCCGATTAGAATTACGTCACCGGATCTCTGGAAATCAATGAGTCCCGATAGGGAGTCCGCGAACTCCAGCGCTTTCCTGAGCTGATGATCACGTGAACGAAATCGAGCATTATCTAAATGAGGAATCCCAAAATTCCAAGACTATCAAGGTTCGGGAACTGCCGGATTTTCTCGAGATTCCTGAATTTTGGCGATTCCTCTTATAAACTTCCAGACGTCCTTTCCTCCCCCCTTCCCCCTCTCCACCTATTGGACTTCTAGCGTTCACTCCTGTTGGGTGAGGATCGGCCACCGTAGGAATTGCTCAATCGACGATCCTCGAAATCCTTATCGCCAAATTCTTATGAAAAAAAATGGAGGAATTCTTTATGAGCAAATATCAAAAAAAAAAAATCTTTTGAATTGAAATTTTACCTGAAAGCGCTAATTAAACATTTACCTTTCATATTTAATACCATAAAAGGTAAAAACATGGTTAGTAAAACAATTATGAAAAGAGAATACAATTCTTTTACGAACTATAATGGATCTTAAAATAATCTCAAGCGGCATTTATGCATTTATTATAGTCTTCATTTAAATATTAGAAAATAATTTAATTTATAAATTCTTATATAAGAGTCGAAATTGTTGAAATCTTTTTTTTTTATTCCAGGGGATCTTTGCAATTATCTCGCTTAGAACTTTACTCTCCACATACGAATTGATTAATGTTGCACTAAACGGATCACGTTCCTTTTTGTTGCTTCATCGAAATACTATGAATTGAAAAAACTTCTTTTTTTTTTTTAATCTCCTTTATCTTCTACTTTCTATCGTTTTTGTAAAGCTTAATGTAAGTGGAATTACCTATAATATCTGTAATAATACCTGTAATACCTTAATAATACCTGTAATAAACTTATTGGTTATATAGCGCCATTGATTGAATGGATGAAATTTCTCAATAATCGAGCGCGTAATCGCAGCAAGTCGTGAAAAAAAATTTCATTTCTACCTCCTGTTGATTTATAAGAAAGCTGCAAGTCTTTTTTTAAATTTTTACTTATTTATTTATTTGTTTATTTATTTAATTATTTATTTATTTTTCATTGTGAAGATTGCTAGTTTCATAGTGAACATGAATGCCCAACCTCAATCGTTCTATTAATTTAATTTCATCTATAGGTAAAAGTATTTTATTGCTCACCTATGTGAGCATGCATTCCAGTGCGTTCGTTTGGTGCAGAAAAGAGCAACTTTGCTTGTATTATCATGCTGTATAGCGGAAGCATGTTTCATTTTTCTACAAGGACCAGTTTTTGATGCTGATACTAAGCGCATTTTATCGACGTTGTCATCGCAGTCACAGCATTTAACCGTAACTACCATTTATGGTCCTTTAAGCGTAAATATCACACTTATTTTATACTAAAGGTATATTTGGATCTTCCGATTGTCTATACTCTACACCTGGATGTCCGCATATCGCACAAAGGTTTAATACTAGATGTTATTTCAAAATACACAATTTTGCTGGAGCTTAATTGTCAGTTGTTGAAAATATGGAGAACATATAAGCATCACACCTTATGCAAATTACAAGTAATACTTGCACTTAGTACAGGTATTACCCATTTTAGTGCTAATTATAAAAAATATGGGATATTATGCCATTTTATGTGAATTATTTAAAAAAACACACAATATCATACCATTTTATATAAACTATAACGTATTTAAGTACTAAGTCTTTTTATCTATATTATAACAAATAGCATATAATAAATTCTTATGTAAATTATAACAAATATAGGCGCCTTTTAGGTAAATTATAACACAAAGTGATGTTATGTCTCTTTACGGAAATTAATGCAATCTTTTTGCATAAATTATTTGTATTTCACCTTTTTATGCAAATTTTCTCAACGTAAATTATAAAAGATTTACTTAATGCACCTTTAAATGTAAATTTTGAAGAATACTGATATTATCGCTAATATAGATATTACGTCTCTCTTTAGGTAAGTTGTGAAATGAGATAGACGAAAAAAAAAAGCTTCAAAATAATCCACTTTTTTAACGCACTAAATCAATCGTCGATTCATAGTTTTCAATATTATTTAATTCAAAAATTTGTCATTAGAGATTGTCTTTTATTGCTGCTTTCTTTCCTCCTCCACGTTCCTCTTTCTTCTCTCTTCTCCTTCTTTCTTCCTCTCTTACGATCACATTCGTCCAACTTTCCCCACATTTGCAATCGTTCTTTCATAGTGTTTTTTTTTCTTTTCTTTATACTAGTTAAGTTCGTGCATTCCTCTTTCCCATTGAATTCATTCGTTTAAGTGCAATACTTGAGATAATAAATTAATGATATTTTGTGGTAAATATATGATGTAAAATTTCTTCTCTCGTTTTTTTTTCTCTATAGCTCTCTCTGATCCTGATAAAGTGAATTCAATTCGGTGATCTGTCGTCTCGTTTTAAAGTCATTTTAATTTCTAAATGCTCTTTAATTATTTTCTTCATTTAATTCCTCTAAACGTTGTTCGATTTAATCTTTTATAGGTGGAAAAACTGATCAATATTACGTATTGCGCTCTAACTATAGGCTGTCTCCATTGGAGCACCGCCAAATGAATTATGCACTTTGACGTTGCATTACCTGGATAGTTGCGTCTTGTCATCCTCAGTACTTCATAATGCTTGGTCGATGTTTAGTGGTCAATATTGCCTGAGGGTACATTGTAGAGTGGTGCGTAGTGCGTTGGCACATCTCACAGCCGGGATTTGCTGCTAAAGGGAAAATTGGATCGATTCAGCAAGGATGGCTGCTCAACAACTCGAAATTCTCCTCAGTTGCAGGTACCGTTGCCCGTTTTTTTTTCATTAAAAAAAGGAGAGAGGCTACTAGCGTTATTTATTTATTTATTTACCTGTTTATTTATTTATTTGTTTATTTATTTGTTTGTTTATTTATTTATCTCAGTCCCCTATCTGAGTTTTTCTTCTTTATTCTAGCTGGTTTTAGAAATGTGCCAGCATCTGTGGTACTCAGTTGCCCGTATAAAGCAAAAACACTATAGCAGTAATCGGCATAGTATAAGGAGGGGGGAGGGGTATTCACAACTGTTAAACTTAATTCAGTTATCATTTCTTAATAGTGATGATTTTTTCGTCTATTTTGAAACTGAATTGTTGGCAAATCATTGCTAAACAATGCAGTCACAGCTAAGAGGGCAAGGCGATATCCGAGTGAATTTTGTGTCGTTTATCTTGGCCAATATGGCCACACACATATTCCACTCTATCCCGTACCTTCGTCGACCCTTTATCAGATTGGACAATTTCATATACGTCGTGTCACTTTCGACTATGATATATTATAAAAAATTACCTGGGATATTGATGATCTGCTTAGGACGGAAGTCTACGAAACATTGTGTTATTACTCGTTATTAGCGTAGTTTTTTTTTTTTTTATATTAAGGGATTATTACTTCTCCATTAATCTTATTAGAGTCGGCAGTTATATGTGCTAAATAATTTGATGATTTCATAAAATCTCTAACGAATTGATCGTGGAATTATTTTTTTTTTTAATTCTAATTTACAGCTTTTTTTTCTATTTGGCAATAAAGTTTTTGAACTGTTATTTTAATCGTCTCTATCGCATAACGAAGACAGTTGAGACGTTTAAATTTACTTGATCAAGTCAGCGGATAATTTTTATTTTTAATTTGCATTTCGATGAATTGAAATCGGCATTTCATTGGAAGAATTTTTTAATCTGAGAAATCATAGGTACCTGAGAAATTTTCTAGTCGCTTGAAGCTTTTCCATTTCTGCTGCTTCTCCCCCCCCCCCCCCCTCCTCCCCTTCTCTCTTCCACTCTTCTTCCATCCCAACAATTCTTCTTGTCGGTTGATGCAATAAACGCTTAATAATACTTTTCACTGTTTTTATGCGTTTTTGCTTGTAACTCTTTGAGCATTCGTTCTCAATCTGCCAATTGCTTGCTTATAGCGATTTTCTAATTGCTTTTTAACACATATATCCCTATTCTTGTAATTCTATTTATTTAAGTGCTGCTTATAATATATATATATATATATATATATATATATATATATATATATATATATATATATATATATATATATATATATATATATATATATATATATATATATATATGCTGTGGTGCTTATTCATTTGTTGAGATAGGGATACGTTTACTTAAGAAACATATATCGTATCGATTTTGATAGGTGCATTTTTTCCTCTAATTGTAAAAGTTTGTTTCTTTTAGTCTAACTGTAAACTTTTTCAACAATAAGCGTTGGTTTTGCCTTCCTTTGAATGCTTCTTCATTGCACATACACAATTCGATTATTAAAAAATTAAATTAAATTTTTTTTTCCAATGTGACGATATATTTACGAAAATTTCGCGCAGATAAATACATTTATCGATGCTTTTTATCTATGCTTAGTACTTACTTTTGAAGGAATCTACCGCTTGAGGCGTTCTCTGGTGTGAGAGTCGCTGTTTTCTCGTGTACATATGTCGGATCCACGTTTGTTGAGGTAAACATTTCACGCTCTCGAATAAACGGCTATTTAAATGTGCATCATCAGATTTTATAGACGAGCAGGTTTCAGGATTAATTAAGCTGGAATTTTTGCTCAAATCTAGGTTTATCTAAGTTAAGTGGATCTTGAAATCACTGAAAATAAATTCGAAAATATTGAAACCACTGAAGCGTCATCTATAGTTCTGATGTGTTTTATTATGATACTGAAAAAAAAATGCAAATTTATTTCCTGGATTTATATGAAAGCGCTACGGTGGACGCCACTAGGACTTATAGTTTTCCTTTGCAACTTTAATTCACCTTTACGATAATTTTCCATTTTTGGTTTCATGCGTACATTTTCCGTTGTTTTTCTCTTTTGTTTTTTCTCAAAAGCAAATTGTACACCTCTACTAAGATTTCATAATGCATTAAACAGCCTACAATAATTCATAAACCTATATCGGAATTTTTTTAGTTTTTATTTTGCTCTAGTCTATCGAGAGAATTTCCGATTGCACTCATTTACCATCAATTCGAACATTTCTTCATATCACTATAGAAAGTTTTCCTCATTAACCATCCAAGTAATATACGATCAAATGTCTTCGAATAACTATTCAAACATTAAATGAACGAATATTTAAAGATATATTTTAGATTGGTCAAACCGAAACAGTGCTCAATAATCTCAATCCGACATTCGCACGTAATTTCTTTGTGAACTATCATTTCGAGAATTCAGAGCGTCTACGTTTTGTAATGTTGGTGATTTTATTCCATTTTTAATTTTTTCTTAATAAATAATTTTTTTAATGAACGGAAAAAAAAATTCCATTCTTATAAATCGAATTTTAATGTTTTTCATAATTTTTAATCAATTTTTTTATTTTATGTTATTTATTTATTTATTTATTTTATATATTTTATTTACGATTATTCATTTATTTAAGTATATGTTTATATCGTGATTATAGCGCCACAACGAAAGATTCTATTCATAGAGGTATCAATTCATTCATTTTTTTCCTTCACAAAAAATTTAGCCTCTAATATAGCTTGTTCGTACTTTGCGCTTCATTCTCAGTTTAAAAATTGCAAATGCCGTTGCACTTCAAGGCGGAGTTTTTTTTTTGCACACTGGAATAGCAAACCTACTGTTTGAAAGTTTCATTGTTGCTCCATATTTTGTGAACATGTTTTTAAACTCGCTTAGAGGTCGGGTCGAACATTTTCTATGGTGTGGAAGCTACAAACCCACTTTTCTAAGAAATCGTTTTTAGTGAATCCTATTTGCACTGAGGAGGATCCTAATATCCCCGGAAATATCTGTCCGAAATATTGCCATATTTGTTTTAAGGGTAAAAGTTACCGGATACGTTTAAAAAAACGAAAGGAGGTAAAATTTCAGTTACCGAATCGACGGTAATTCCGAGAAAATATTGATGACTTTGGCACAGCTCGAGTGCTCTCTTGGAGAAGTCCTGTCACAAGGAGGTAGCACTCAGTTACCTTTCGAGCCAATTAAAGGTATCCGTTTCCATCTTTATTAACATTTTCTTCGTATTTGATGGAAAGGGAGGGTTTTTCAATGTTATTTAATAGTCATAAACCCAGTTTGGATGAGGAAGGTGGAGCTCGCTTTCTTCGTACTCTTTGCAGAATGAGGAAGGGGAGTGGGGGGAGGGGTGGGGGTAGGGGAAGGGTACACCTAGGTATCGCAAGGGCATTTTGAAAAACATTCGTCATTTTCATATTTCACTTTAATAATTGAATTTTTTTATACATTTTAAAGTGCTGTTTATTGCATTAATTTTTGATATGTCTGATTTTTTCAGTATATTGTTCTGAGTTCAGTATCTTTTGAGCATTTGACCTTTATTGACCTTTTTTTATAGATGTATGTTATATTTTAGGTAGTACAGCAAGTGTGCTAAGTGTGCAGATACGTTCATCTCATATCGCAGCTCAAGCTGTACGTTTGCAATTCTGTGGTCATCATATCAGTTCACCATTGGATCATTGCCCACTCAACGCATATTTCATTATGCTTCTTTCTCCGGAAGGTGCTAAACGGCAACTTCTCTATAAGAGCGAATCGATTGCCGATAAGAATCCGACGTGGAAAAGCTTCGTTATACCGCTATCACACTTTACATGCCCGTCCACGTCAACGTGTTCTATCGAAGTCGACGTCTACAACTATGTGGCGAATGCAGAGTTTGTTTTAATTTATTACCTTCATGTTGCGAAGATTCGGTCAGGAGTATTAGTGGAAGGAAATGAGGCATCCTTCCTCACCCTTCTTAATTCGACCAGTTCTAACATCCCCTGCGCCCCCGTCCTCTTCCTCAATCCTCCCCACCACTGCCATCTTCTATTAAACTGCTAATAACAGCCAAAAATAGGCATTTCTTTTGCTTGTTTTAGGTTAGAAGAAACTATTAGAAAGGAAATTTGCATAACGTTGCTCACAGAATTTTAGATATTTATTGGATTTCAGCTGCAGCATTTGATCAATGAAAAGGGAATTGTAAGGTTCAAGGTTCATTCCAGATTCTGCTATCTGTTGCTATTATTGGTTCCTTATCATTTGAACTTGGTGGAGCTCAGAATCTAGAATGCTAGTTGAGGGACGGGACTTAGTGCTGACCACACTGTTAGATTTTACCATCCTAACAAGGAGTCCAGACTACGTTTGAGGCTTTTGTTTACTGACTGTGCAAGTTGAAGGCGTTGCTGAAGCGGTTATAATTTTTTTTTGTTCTTTTAAACCGTGAATAAGGTTTTTATATGGTACGAGGTTTTTCATCTTTGATGCGGGTTTGAATAAGGTCTTGGGTAGTATGAAGTCTGTGCGTGCAAAGGGATCGGTCGGTCATGTGTGAAGGATTTCTTGGTGCCTAATCCATCACCCTCTGTTTGTTCTCTGTCGCTGCAGGCTTGGATGTGCAGTGAAAATTTTAATATTCATGAGCTTAAATAGGGGAATGCATGAGCTTAGAGATTGAAATGCCTGGTTTGGGACGATTCAGGTCAATCTCCTGTAAACATTTGAACGTCCTGAGTTTATTAGGATGTTTGCAGATCAAAAAAGGAGATCGAACGTATCATGCCCCCATCTCCCCCTCCACCCTCTCCCCGCTTCTCTTCCTTTGCAGGAAAAACTTTTGAATGTAGATTGTTGTTGGTAATGCCTAACCAAGATGCATTGGTATCTGTATTTATAACTGCTTATCTGCTTCCTGCTTGGAAGGAAGCTTTTATGTATTATTTTAGAGATAAACTTATCGGGAAGTTTTCGACCTCTCTCGATCATCTGCTTCGGGGAACTGGTCCCATCAACAGCTATAAGGTGGTCTTTTCGTCGTTATTTCTTGCTTGTTGCACGTGTTATCGAATGAATTATTGATGTTGTTGTTCCATGCGCGTTCATTTGTCTTAATCTTTTTTTTGAACTGCTGTTTCCTAGTGATATTCTTTTGCGTTACTCGTAGAATTGAGTTTTCGATTGCCCTTTTGCCACTTCGATAAGGAATATGCAAATTCGCGAAATGCACTTTTTTGCATATTTCGTCGGTAATTACGGAAACCACAGAAAATATTGTTATATCCACCACCATTGTGGTAGAATTAATATAGTATTCAATATTCCTTTGGGGGGGGGGGGGGGAAGGGTTATATTATTCCTGAGTGTTGGATTAATTTTTTTTTTCAACTGCAAGGTTGAACTCTTTAAGTTGTGTATAAATAAGCCTATAATTAGTGAATATGGTCATTACTGTGTTTTAGCTATTAACAAGTGATCGCCGTAAGAAGGATCATACATCAATGGAATTATTGAATGTAATTCAAATTGCGTGTAACTCATTTCTCGATTTTATTAGATCCGGGTTAGTTAATAATATTTTGCATAAATATTTCTTCATTTTTTATTAATTTGATCCAATAAAACACTCATTTTATGTGCTTTTTATTTATATACTTTCTGGCACTTTTAGAGTTCCAAATCAATAGTGCTGTTGCTTTGAGAATCTTTCTTTTTTTTTCTCGCTAAAAATTGTATTCTTGCGTTCACTTACGTTTATTATTTCGCTATATGAATCAGATATTGAAGAGGTGTTTTTTTTTGTATTTCCTTAAACCTATTTCACTTTTTTTTTGAAATCACTTCTCTCGCAATCAGAGGAACAACTTTTTTTGGAAGTCAGCGATAATGGGGAGGAAGTAGGCTTAACGGGGAACATTATAGGAAGCAACGTGGAGCTGTTTTATTCAGCCATGCACTCTATGAGATTAATTTTGCCGTACTTTTAATTTAATTCAATTTAAAAAATAACACCCGAGGCGACTGAGTTTGCCATCGACTGAATATTAATAAAAACGAAGTGAAATGAATTTATTTTTAGTACTCAAATACATTTCTCAGTGGCGGTCGATTTTACTGCATCAAATGGTAATCCGTTGAATCCGGATTCATTGCACTACATTCATCCTCACAAGTTGGTCGTTTCTTCTCGAGTTTCAAAATTTTTGCATTCGGTTTCTTTCTTATGTTGAGAAAGTTTGGAGAATTGAAAGTGGGAAGGAAGCTGGAGGGAAATGGAGACGAAGAAGGGGAGGATAGTACGGAGCGAAAAAAAGGAAGTTTGGAGAATATTCCTTTCAGTATAGTGCTAAAAAATTTTCAACGGTGATTGAAGTGATGAAATTATAAACTAATATTGCTTCAAGGGGATTGATTCGCAGGACAGGAGTTTCAAGGGAATGATCTAGACTTGGTGCGGTTTATCGTAGATTTAACGAGTGTGAAGATCAATGAATAAAGCAAAAAATCTCCCTCTTTATCCTTCGCCTTACCTGCATGACTAAATTGGTTTAGTTGGCCTTTGTTTATTGTTTGTGTCGGAAGATTTTATGCTACAGGTAGGCTGCCAGCAGTTTATTGATTATAAATCATCCCCAAAACCTGTTGTGGTAAATAATTGGTTTGGTTTTTTAAATTCTTCTTTTTTAAGTAATCGGTTTAATGACCGAGGTTATTGCATCAATTTTCTTGTTTAAAACCGTGAGAATCTTTCGATATACCTGCAACCAAAAGGCGGTTGAGGTTTTTTTTTTGGGGGGGGGGGGGGGAGGGGAGGAGGAGTATTTCCTATATCCGCATTACACGAAGATAAATTATTTACACATCTCCATTCTACTTAACACTTTCCACCATGCTTTACACCATCTTCTAAAGGAGTTATTTGTGATATGGCTTAATTATTAGCTATGCAAATTTTATGTCGATTTTAAGGTGGTAGATTGTATTGTGTCAAATTTGTGAACGGTTCAGATTCAACCCATATATGACCGCATTGTGTTCGGTATCATCGGTGATTGAAAAATATAATCGTCATGGTCGTATAGCGGCACTCGGCTTTGGTGCACAGACACCTCCAGACTTCAAAGTTTCGCATCTTTTCTTTATGGTTTGTCTTATACCAGTTCTTATTCGCATATTTCTTTCAAATATATTTTCGTTTCGTATACGTCAGTTGAAGGTGTTGTGAGTTGCTATAGATGCTTTCCCACGACTATCAGATACTCTCGGTTGTGATCGGAATTTCCGATTTTGTGGTCCTGTATTGGGCATTTTTAGTGGGGATATGATTTCTCTTTCGCTTCTTTTGGCGTTGTGATGTGCGAAATAGAACTTGACACACCTTCAATGCACAAATTTTTTATAGAGTGCGTTTTATTAATCCGGAAATTAAAAACAAATGCTTTTTGAGGAAATACTCGTAAAGTGAGTTGAGTTACAATTTGAAGTTTCACTCAGAAGTTCTTGCCACTCCAGTGTTCATTTTTATAGAATGGTGATGCACGTGATCCACATGTAAGCGGTGTTGATGGTCTTATGAATGCATATCGTTCGTCGCTTCTCGCTGTTAGACCATACGCTCCGACCGACTTTTCTGAAGTGATCTACCATGTTTACAAGTATGACTTGTTTGTTTGTTTCAAAAATTATTTACGCCTCTGCATCCTCTTGCCTACAATTATATCTCTGTAGACGTAGAAAGCGTTATATTTAAGTGCAGTGAAATTAATGCTATCAATGATCGCTTGAATTTTTTGTGATAGTTAGGCGCGATCGATCGAGCACATATAAGATAGTTTCATCGTTGAAAAGCCACTGATAACCTCTCAAATCGAACAACGATATTGCTGCACGGAACCGAGTCGGCGTCTCTTATTTGAATTGAGAGAAAGAATGAAAATTAGGTACGAGGGACAGTTATCATTCACTTCTAATTAAAGCAGTTTATTTCATCTATAGGTGGTTAGTATTTACGGATATCAACGCCACCAAATACGCCACAGCCATCGAGTTCCATAGATTATAAAAGATCGAGAATTGAAGAGTCACTCCTTTTTTTACTCGATGTTTTCTAGGTTTTGCGCTATCATTACTACTGGAATAGCTGACTTTATGAGTATTTGAGAATATGCTTAATAGTAGATATCACCTTTATTTTCTATAAGTTAGCACTTCATTTGATTGCCTTTCCCTCTAGCAGACCGATTTCAGTTTGAATGTATTTAATTTTTGACGTTTTCATTCACTTCTTTTTCTGATTGCACCGAAGTTGCATTGAAGATTTGGTGCGGCGGCGAACCGTCAGACTAGTAGTGAGCACTATTTTGTGTTGTTGATTGTAACCGATGGATGCGTGACCGAACCGAAGAAAACTTTGGATGCGATCGTCGAATGCTCTTATCTGCCAATATCGATTGTAATTGTCGGTGTGGGTCAACGTGACTACTCTCCTATGGAAATACTTATGTCACCAACTCTCAAATCTTCATCTTCAGGTCGAACTTTACAACGTGAGATCGTAACGTTTGTACCTTATGAACCAACAATGCCTGATAGTGAGCTGGTAGCGAAGTTATTAATGAATGTGCCGAAACAGTTTGTGACTTGGGCACTTCTGAATGGTAAATATCCAGCTCGTATAGATGGATAATAGCGAGAAAATGGTGACAATGTGAGGATTGGAATCTTTGTGGATTACTCGTGAGAATGACATTCCAGCATTTGATTTTTTTTTCGTTAATTCTGAGAGAGGTTGCGATGAAAGAGGATGAGGTCTCAGTGGAAAATTTGAACAATATAAGTAAATTTAACCTTATTCTCCTTGCATATCTTTTATTTATTGACAGATTTTGACATCAGGCGGTCGGTGGTTGAAGTAAGGAATTATGTTACTCAGCGAAAGTATGCTTTCTTTTTGATTAATTTTTATATTATGCGATTTATTCTTGTATACGTTTTGAAAGAATTATTTGCACACAATAATCATTCCACGCAATTTGTTGCGATCGTTCTTTTTTTTTTCTTTTATTTGTGATATTATTAGAACGTAGAAAAAGCCTTAATGCTGTTTTCACAATTATAATTGCTTTGCTTATATTGTTATATTAGTTGATATAGCATCGCTTATAAACTTGCAATAATAGTGGCTATGAATTTTGCCTTTTAGTGCTAAATTTTGAAAATTTCATGCTGAAATGTGTTGAATTTAACGAATTTTTAAAAAAAGATTCAATATATTTTATTAATTCAATGCGTTGTTGATAAAGTTCTATTGTTATTGCTTCTCATAAATGATTTTGTTACTGGTTTGAACTGTATTGATTTGTTACTATGAGTTGATCCACTTAGCAAAAATCACAACTCGATTGTATCGTAAACGAAATAAGCTTTTGGAGAATATGATTTTGAAAGGTTTCCGCAGAGGAAAGTATCGCTGATCGGATTTACCGATCCCTCTTCCTCCATTCTTCCCCGCTTCAATTCTTTTTTTGTATGAGAGAACTCTTTGTGTTTTTTCTTTTTGCTTATATGAGTTATTATCGGAGAGGATTTTACGCTCGATGGAGATTGCTTACAAAGTACCACACACATTTCGAATGTGCTGCTTGATACCATTTGTTCCTTATTTGCATAGGCAAAAGCTACAGTTATATCACCTTTGCTATATAATTTTATGGCTTTTGAATTCTTACATTGTAAACTATTTTTAAATATAAATATGTGGAAATATGATTTAAATTTAAAAAATAGAACATGGAAAAAGTTCAAAATTCATCAATAGGAATTGAGCGTTGAAGAGATATTTCATATGCTAATTTTGCTTATTGATTCACTTTTTTTTTAAATGCAAATGATTGTTCAATTATGAATCCTGCCTATTTGAATATTCTTGTAAATTTTCATCTTGAATTGTATATATATTGATATTATTTTCAGTTATATGCAACGTTAGATTGTTGAAGTTAAATTCTCTTAAATAAGGGATATATTTTATATTCATAAAAGGAACGCTAAAGAGCTCGAAATTGTTAGATTTTGTTTGCTTTCTATATCGTTGACTTTAAATGAAGAGGAAAATAAATAGGACAGAATTCTCGAAAATGTGCTAATCAATTGTAGTGTTTTTTTCCTCTTTGACTGGTTGGGTTGGGATGGACGGAGAAAAGTCGAGTTGCAAATTTTGGTGAATTTTTTTGTCCATTTATTATTAGCTAGCCTCTTTAATTTTTTTTTTTTGGTTGTTTCAAGCATTCTAAGTTTCTGGAGTTTAGCGGAATATGGCAGATTTTCTTAGCTACGGCTAGTTTTGCCACTTTTTTCAATTCCTCTTCATTTAAAAATCTTTTATCTTGAAATAATCTGACAAGATAGATGTGTGGTATAGTCTCGAAAACTTTTTTTTTTTGATTGGCTCATGTTGGTAACATTTTAGAGTGTCGTTTGTAAATATTGGTACTTGCTAGGTATGTTTTTCTATTTATATACTCCCCTTTTACATGAGTTTGAATGTTTGTTTAATGCAAACACGGTTGCTATAGTCGAGCGCGAGAAACGAATTGAAACGTAAGAGAAATTGCTCTTATACAAGGGGGGAATAGATGATTAATGAGATCTATATTGAATTATTATTTTTTTCATACTGAACTATTTTTGAGTAACTCGTTTTTTTTTTGCTTTAGAAAGATTGCTAAAGAAGGGAATTTTCTTTTATTATTGGGTTGATTTTTGGGAATATTTTTTTGCTTTATTTGCATTATAGTATCACTTTCTAATATGAAGCATGGGTATATTGTTTAAAGCATTAGTTATGAGTAATCGAGAAGTTCGCTTTCATATTCTCTATTTTTCTATTCGTATTGATTCTATATTGCAATATACTTTAGAATATTATTGCAATTGTGTTGGATATGACGCAATTAATGTGCCTCTTCTTTTTATAATCATTACTGTTTAATTTCATTTATGTAGTAAGTTTTTTGCTTGAAAATTCCCTTTTTTTGTTGATTGTTATATATATTATACTGAATAAATCGCTTTAATGGTTTATATTTATTGAAGTTATTTATTTTAATCAACAAAACATTTGTTACGAATAAATGTCACTTCGTATCGCTTTCAATTCCAATTAGGTGTAATTGTAAAGTCGCCTGAAAGTTAGGGCTTAGGCTTGCCTCATACTTTATCGGACGCTGACGAGGCGATCGATTCGCCGTTGTTCCACCTAAGGGAAGACTTGTCTCGATGAGGTTGCTGGTCGCAATGGCTCGATAGGACGGAGCCAAAGTATTTAGTCGGAGCCCTCTTGCAACCGATCGTGCAGTAACCAATATGAAATGGTGCGGTTTACCTCAATGGATATCAAAAAAGTAAAGAAAAAAAATTCCCAGCTGAGATTATTGGCCAGTGAAGTGGCTCAGAATACTTCCGTGAAATTTGTGCTTAGGAGTTTTCTTGTTTATGCTCAGCCTATTCGTCATCACATTGATTTGGGAAGTTCCCACATCGAGATTTTATTTGGTTTGCGTGTTTTTTTCCCGATCGGGCTTGATCTAGAATCTGCAAAGAGCAAACAAACCAACCCCCCCCCCCCTCCTTCTCTCCTTACCTTCCGCTTCCGTTCATTCTCTTCACCGATCCGAGGCGAATTTTAGCTTATTTTTAATATCTTAATAGAGTGGGGCGAGAAGTGAAAGAGAAAATTCATCAAAGGAAGACTCCAAATTTTTTCTTCTATTTTCGAAAAATCCGATTAACTAAATCTTCGAAATGACGAGTTGCATTTGAAAATTATTCGCATTGCATTCTCGATTCTATTTTCAGCTTTAATAGTGAAATATTTTCTTCACTTTTGCAAAGGGCTTTCACATTCCTCATTTTAAAAAAATTGCATAATATGCAATGAACGCAATTGGATGTTGCATCCGACAATGCAATGTTGCATCTAATGCATCCGATTCAACACAATCTTATAGGATCCGATGTTTTGCAAATAAAGATTTTAGTAATCAATAAGAAGCGATTGACCCATTGATGGGCTCATAGACCTCGAAAAAGAAGACGGTAAACAACTCATGCTATAAAGGTCTGCTATGAAACACCCCAAAATATCGGAAATAAACGTCATGACATTATTGAATGTGGATATCTTCTTGTTGAAGCATTTCAACGCTGAAATTGAATTTTTTCATTTATTTACACGAATTTTTTTCATTTATAAAGCAAAGTTTTCCATAGTAAAAAGTGCAATCTGAAGAAAATAGTGGAAAATTTGAATATAATCAAATAAAGCATATTTAAAATCGACAAAAGTTGCAGCAATGATTGCACCATCGTAAAGGCAGTGTGTTCCATCTAATATATTTTGAAGACATTTTTAGTTGAGAAATGAGCACAATAATAAAGCAGTGGTTATCTTATTTGCATAGTATTTTAATGAAATAATGGACAGTAATCATAATATACACAACAACATATCATAGCACAATATTGATCGATAGATCGGCGACAATTTTTATCGTTATCCATCAGTTTGCTGAATCGTAAGAATTTGATCGTAAATGGCCAATATCGATTGATCGTGATCAACTTTCCAGTGAGCATAATTGATTTCAGCCATTTCAAATGATAGATTCCCGTAATGGAGGTAACTAACAAGAACTTACTTAATCGAACAATCTGGTGGTAAAATATTCCAGCAGTTATAATGGTATTAAACAGTTGCTCGAATGGTTGTTACGGCTTATCACCATTTGATCCACCGATGATAAATGCCAATCAATCAATGATCAAACTTTTTTGTGCTAATGAGCTGAAGAGTACGATATACAGGTGTATCATCGATCACTTAATATAAATAATTTGTCGGACGGTCGTCAAGAGTATGTGCAGGTGGCAAGTCGAGATCGATCATACCTGACGGTGCATATGATCGCGTAATCACCGATGGTGCAACTACATGATAGGCGGATGCTGAAAACGTAAATTACCACCAGGTAACACGACTCGCAATTGATTTCGTCAGGTTGTGCGATAATGTTTATTTATGATTTATATCAAGAGAGGGAATATGTTCGAGAAAGTAATACGGCATAAAAAACGACACAACAAATATTCATCTACCTATCCCATATATATTTACAAATTTCTATTCAACTTTCTCTAGGTTGATCCACACCTGAAGATACCTTTACAGCAACTTCGTTGATAGTTCACTGCATAGTTTTTAGACGAAAAACAAGAAAACCAAATAGCCCAATGCGGAAAAGATATTTCTTTAAAGAGAACTTTAGGTTGTCGTTGCAGAAATAAGGAGATCATTTTGATGATAAAGTGATAGTGATATGAAAACAGCACTAAATAAGACCTACTGTAGAGAATAAAGCAAAAAGACCCGTATATTAACAAGTGGTATCAATTAGTGATACATAAATACATTTCCATATCTAATGATTAAATTTGCGAGAATTGTCTTCTATTGAGCAATTTTTATGCGTAATCAGTGATTACATTGATATTAGCGAGAAAAATTTTAAATTCATCTAAATTTAAGAACTAGGAAAACGCATCGGGCAACCTAACATTCTTTGTGCTTTTTTTTTGAAAATATTTCATGCAACTATACAATTGAAGTGCAAAAATACTCTTGCAAAAATATATGAACGCTTCTTAATTGTACATTTCATCTCTAATCATCCACGATTAATCCTGAAGTTTGAGGTGATTTAATTTCTTCTTTTTTTTTTAAATTCAATTTTTCATATAATTCGATTTAGAAATTTCCTCAAAAATTAAATCAATAAAAAATCCAAAAGAAAAATAATTTGCCAATAAAGTTCAAAGAGAAAATCGTCATTTTATTTTTGCATTGAGATTTAAAAACAATATCCATCATATAGATTGATCGACACCATATGTAAATTATACAAATGAAAAGTGATGCATACCTGACGAAGAGACCATCCTCTGTTCATCGTCTAAAGCCTCTCGATCTTTTTGCTTTTTACGTCGATGTGACATTCCATATTTAACGAGTGCCATTAAGCAAATACTAATCAATAATATTGTCATTATAATTGCTGAAAAATTTCTATACAGTTCCAAGTTTTAATATGTAAATTTTCAAGTTTTAATCGATATTTGAAATTCATTTTGCTAACAATGATACGAAACACATTGCTGATAATAGACCAAAATCCACATACTCTATATAGTGGTTATGATGAATTATTTCTCATATTCGCTTGATCATCTGATGATCGATCCATTCACCAATAGTTGGCGTGAATTAATTGAGTTCCCTACCGGAATTTTTAGCGATTGAGGTTTGTGATGGTGAGTTGCTAGCCGTCGGTGCTCATTGAGCTCCTATTATTGAGTTTCTCATATCAATGAGCTCATTTTGGTAATTTCTTACATATAAATGCGTATAATGTTCGCATTTTATTGATTATAATCGCCCTTTTACCGTTTTGACAAGGTTTTTTAAATAATTGTAACGAAAATTTTAGTTTTTTTTTTTTCAAAAATAAATAAAATTAAATTATGATCTTTAATGGAAAATATGAAAATATTTAAAGTAATCTTAACCACTGCATTAATATAGAATAGTCCGATGAAATTAAGCACTCACTCAATTAGGTCACGCTCAATAGGCATAAACTACATCAGCAAATTATAGTTGCGTTCAAAGTTATCTCGTAGATTATTTTCTACGTTATATTATACTTATTTATTATACGTTATGTTTGTTATGTTGTAATATGTCCCAATAAAGTTTGTAATATTTCATGTCCCAGTCTCGTAGATTATTATTTATACGTTATGTTATACATTACAACATAATAATTTGTAATATATATATATATATATATATATATATATATATATATATAATATATATATATATATATATATATATATTATATATATATATATATATATATATATATATATATATATATATATATATATATATATATATATATATATATATATATATATATATATATATATATATATATATATATATATATATATATATATATATATATATATATATATATATATATATATATATATATATATATATATATATAGTTGTATTATATTCGGACAAAGTTTGTGGTCTTATATGTATTCATTATGAGTGCACTCTCGTGCTTCATGTTTCCGACAAATCTTACTCAATTTCTAGCCTTCTGTCCTTAGAAACGTCTTTATCACTGTTGTCTCATAAAGTTTTCGCTCGCGGCTACTAAAACTACCTAGCGAACCATATCGTGAACTTAATTTTAAACGCGTCTTATTAGGATCCCACAGTTCATTCGTTACCAAATATAATGGCTTTTTGGATGTCCCATTATGTGCCATTACTCCGGATATTTAACCTGAGATCACCTGTCGAGAAGCTATAACTCATATACTCAGACGTAGTGACAGTGAAGGATAGAACAACTGACTCGATCAAAACATTATAATTGTCGCTGAACTTAGCCGTCAACCAACCTGTAATACCGCTAGAAAGGGGGTAAACAATACAAATAAACGCGTTTCACTAATTTCATTAGCAGTTAATCTAAGACATATGCAATCGTGATAGAACTCTTAGCTAACTCACCTAGAATAATCCATCCGACAAGTGACAACGCGCTACCCGTAAGAGGTAATGCTTGGTCACTAGCCGGACAGAAGTCAATTGCTCGTAATGGAGTGCCTTCCGGTGGACATCCATTGATCGATCGAACACAGACGGCCGTGCATCCGGGTGTTTCGATGTCAATGTCGACGTTCTCACGTAGATATTGTCGGAACCACTCGAGTGAGGAATCGCATAACCATGGATTCCCACAGACGAACATCACTCGACGCTCATTAGGCAATGGGATGAATGAATTGAGGAATGTATTATCGGGAAGTGTTTGTAGTTGATTGAAACTGCAAAATGCAAATAAAAGTTTTTATTAATTAATTCCCTAATAAGTGTACCTAGGCATATGTTTTATTGTAGGCCTTTGAAGGTTAAATGTAGAAAAACCTCTTTGTGAATCAAAATACTGTTATTAGACGAAATTTTTCATTCCACATATCGATAATCACCGTCGCGCTTATCTGTAAACTTTCACATGGATTAATTTGCATATTTGATTAGATCTCAATTCGCACATCGTTAATATAACTCAGTATTTCATTAACTAGCCGATAATATATTTTATCTTTGATGGTTTATCTCTAGTATTTATTACGCCTTTTATTGCCATCAAGAACGTTAAGAATCTTTGCCCTCATCACCTAGGAAAGTACAAAAATGTGCGAATAGAATACTGATATGCAAATGCAACAATACAATATGCAAATGTGATAAAATATAGACTAAATTAAGCAACCTAATATCGAGATTACTCAATGCTGGCAGATTTGCGAACGATAGCGGCTCCACTTGCTCGAGTCGATTTCCTCCAAGATTAATTGAATAGAGCTCATTGAGACCTCGAAAGAAGTCCGCACGGACCCTGAAAAACTTTTTAGTGTTATTTTTATATCTTTGAATTTATCCCTTATTTAGCCGTTTTCATAATTGACTTCCACAATTTCGGAATACCATCAAATACGAGAAGAAAGAGGGTTTGAGGATTTACAATGCAATAACATTAAAAATATTTTTGTACCTTTGTATAAAGTTTAATTATGCAAAAGTAAAAGTTAGGTCCCGTTTCTATAATTAAATGATTTTATGGGGTTCTTTGCTGTATTCTGATTGAATATCATTACTTTGCAATCATCCACTTATAAGTCATTCAGGTAGCATATTTCTCGTGAAGAATTACAAATATCACAAATAAATGCAATTATATTCTATAAGAATTTCCGGTGAATTGTTACGATGATGTTGTGATAAGCGATCTCGACAAGGTGATCATCATTTTTTTACCTGTATTTTTATTAGCTCAAAATATGTTGACTGGTAAGTTAGTGAAGTTGTTGGTACAATGAGACTCATCGAAGTATAGTGGACAAATATGTTTGTAGAGTGAATGACGATGAAAAGTGCGCACACATTGGCAAAAGCAATTCACCAACTAGTCGATCCATGACTCTTTATACAAACCAATCGGTGGCTCTCTCTGCATGCGCTTATTTACACAGAACGACCTATCCAAAATATGACCATTATTGCAGAATGCGTTTCGTAGCTTTCATCGTACTAATGGTCATAAATAATGGTCAACGAATGACCACTCTAATCAACACACGTTCTATATTCCTACATCAGAAGCATCTTTTTCTAATTGTGCACTTTGATTGATGAGATTCGAGTTGAGCCTGAGGTTAAGGTGACAGGTCGACTAAGCACAAGTTTGTGCCACAGTAAATTTTTAAGCTAGTGTTACCTATTGTTCGATAATAGGGTTGTTTAGCAATTGTATAGGACTGGTTTCGACGAGACAGCGTTTAACCATTCACATCACATTTAAATTTGCATAAATTATTCAATGAGCAACTGCTCTTAAACAATTGCTTGGATCTGATCGATATAAGAGTCAATTCTATGCCGAAATATCACCAAGATATTTTTAAAGCAAATAATTTTAGTGCAATAGATAAATATTCGAGACTATTCAGAAAATTATCATGCTTGATTCCAGCAAGATTTAATGAATAGTTTTCCAGAAAACCGGATGAAATCCAAGAAAAAAAAATCCACGAATGAAACTTCAACAACAAATTGTTTGCATTCCAAAAGAATCATAAAAACCTATAGCATTAGTCGAGCAACAGATCAGCTCTCAACAAAGAACTGGTTATAAAACGTTGTTTGAGTGCAAAAAAAAAAACTTGCAAACGCCTCCACTTACACTTCAAAAAAAAAATCCCTCAAATCCTTCTCGATTGCTTCATATAATATATTCACGCTGAGAAAAAAAAAAGCGATTCTTTGCAGTAATTATTAGTTAATAGAATTTTTCTCAATTATAAATATTAATAGTATTATTAATCTATGAGCTCAATTTATCAAAGAAAAAAAAAACGATTGTAAATATTTTCGAGAAAGAAAAAAAAATTTTTTTTTGGAAATTTTCCCATTCCATTTGTAATATTTGATCTGAGTGAATTATTTCATTGGTATCTATTGAAATGGAAATTTCTAATTAGCATAAATATAAATAATAATTTGAATAAATAATCAACCAATTAAAATAGTATTGAATTGATGATATGCAAATTGAAAGACGAATGAAAAATGCTAAAAATGAAAAAATTTCTGCCCCCCCCCCCCCCAATGAAATTCTCATTGAAAAATATAATCTCATTTTTTGATTATTTTCCAATAATTTGGCCATGTTTTAATAAATTTTTGCACCAAAAAAAAAAGATTTAATTCAATCTTCTTATGCGATCTAACAAGGCGATATTCTGAATGCGAATTCTGATTGCAGCGTTCCATCATTAAAATAAAGAAAACGTATGAAGTAAGCAAGTGCTTTAGATAGCTATATTATCGCTCCCTTATTGCCAACCGATTTCCTCAAATGAAATCAATTTTTTTTTTGAAGATATGTAAAATTCTTCGCCATAAATAAATGTATAAATGACGCTGTGAAACATTTTAAAAAAATACTTACAATGAGAGACGATTTTTGTTGAGTACGATAGCTTGAATGTTTGGAATACGTTGAAAAGCTCCACGTTCGATCGTATCAACGGCTGCTTCCGACATTTCCAAACGAATCAAATGTGGTATATACTACAAAAACATTTTGCAAAGAATTTTGCAATAAACTCTGTTGCAAATAAATAAGTGTAACTATTGCAAAAGTATAACTATTGCATTGCAATGAGAATAAAATTACAATAGTAAATTACTACAATTTATTTTACAAGTAAATTTTTAACTAGAAGTAAAAAAAATTACTATATAAAAATTACCACTATTATAAATGAATAGTAAAAATATTCTCAAAGAGAGTGAAAATATTTTCAAAGGCGAATTAATAAAAAAAAAAAATAAAAATGCAGAGAAAATAAATTCTATAAGTTTTACGAGAAAAAATCAATGGAAATTTAAAGAAGAAATATTGTAAGAGGAGCAAGATTAAAGAAGCTAAAAAATTTTGAAACGACTAAATTTTAATTCATTCTCTCTTTTGAAAGTGTAGAAAATTTCTCTTTAAGCGATCGAGTTAATCATATCTCATTGTATTGTTTTTTTTTTAAATGAAGATTAATGCGCGATTATAAATTTTTAGATATTTTTTTTCTCCATATGCAAATTTAAATGAAAAATTGAAAAGTGATTTAATGATGCAAAAGGAATTTCCATACAAAATGTATCAAAAAAAAAATTTTTTTTTTGTTTATAAATTTTTGTGATTTAATTTAAAGAATTCAAAAATAATTTCATATGGATATATCATCGAAAAAAACCGCTTAGTTTCATTGTTTCAGCAAAAAAAAAAATGTCGTTTTAAAGGATCGTTTGGCTATTTAGCACTGAAATATTTCGATTTATTGAGTGGACGATTTAGTACAGATTTATTGATTGAGTGTACGAATGAAACACTCAATAATAAAGTCATACTCTTGAGTATAGAATAAAGTATGAATCATCATTTCTATTGTCTTTTCGATGAGGGGAACGGTATCATCTACTGGAATGGTGAGGGGAGTCACTTTATTCAGTGGGATTTTAGCACTTTTCAAATATTTCATTAGAAGATTTTTCGCATACATTTTTCAAAAATATCAATGGTACCAAATCCTATCAATGATTTCCCTATTTGATTGGCTTCTTGAAGCGTTCATAGAACAGAAACTTCCGTGTCGATTTTTTTTCGTGTATCTATGCTGTGTGTTTATCGGTATAATATTCTCAAGAGTATTGTAGTCATCGAAGATTTGAGTGGATTTAATCGTTGTCATTGACTCTCAATTCGCATTCACTTCGCGAAATGGGATTTCGTACGAAGGCAAACAACCTGTGCATTAGCAATAGATCACTTCAACGGTGCATGCGGTACGATTGTAAATGTACATTATTTCTGCTTTTATTATATATATATATATATATATATATATATATATATATATATATATATATATATATATATATATATATATATATATATATATATATATATATATATATATATATATATATATATATATATATATATATATATATATATATATATATATATATATATATATAGGTCATAATGAGCTGTGTATGATGCCAAATCATATATGATGCCAAAAGCATAAGAGAAAATATGAGATTATATGGTAACTTTAGGACCGGATGAATAAGTGAAACAGCACCGTTTGATATGCTAGATTTGTGCGACTTTCTTGATGTTGATAAATTGATAAGTTGACTGATATTTTGACCAACTTTCAGTGATATCGAACGATATAATGCTTAAAGATTCAGGTTGTATCGATACCAACGATCGTATTGCTGGATGCTCAGAGGATGAGCACTAAGAAATTCGATGTGATTGCTTGGGCAAGTTAAACATCCGCATGCACTCTAAAGTGGAATCATCCTTGGTGGCAAACTTCATCAACTAAAGCACTAAAGTGTATAGCATCGTTGCCTGATCCAACCACCGCCCACTCGATTTGTGCGTTCATCGTATGTGTGCTATGAGCTTCTTATTGATAAAAATCACCATTCTCAATGATAGACCGCAAAGGTGCAAATGAAATAGGTTTAGAAGGAAGCAAAGAAAAAACAAGAAAATTATTTCTTAGCAGCAGTTTCAATTTTCATTTAAATTCATTTAATAGGATCTCGTAAGTCAATTCAACTAAACGAAGAAACTCACCTGAAAAGCATTTGCAGGTATTACGGCGATCGGTGTTTCTCCAATACCAAGTGTACGTAATTGACCAACATAGCGAAACATTTCCGGCTGCCAAGAAGGGAATTTATTGCCCGTTAAATATAGATATTGTAAAATTGGTACTCCTTGAAAAGCTTGTGGAATAATTTGTGTGATTCCGTTGAATTCTAATGAGAGTGAACTCAAGTTCGGGAAGTCGAGAGCACCAACTGGTACCTCATTGATCTGATTAAGACCGAGATTCAAGTTGGTGAGAGTTTGTCGTTGATTAACCAACGAAGCACTTGGTATTGCAGTTAGCGCATTCGTCTCCAGGCTCAATTGTTGTAAAGACCTCAGTGGACGAAAAATGCGTTGGTCTCCTAAACCTTCGTCAGTCAAGCGATTACCAGCTAGCTCGAGCTTGAGCAAGATATCACGACTTGCATAAGTCGAGAAACTCTCCGGTTGTAGAGCGCTAATTCGATTTCTATTCAAATATAGTTTGCGTAAATTACGCAGACGAGGTAGACCAGTCTGTGGAACGGTACCCAACTGATTATCGGTGAGATCGAGCTCCACCAATGAGTCCAACAACGGGCCATTAAAGGCACCATCTTCGATGATACCCAAATTGCAACGGTTAATAACCAAACGAAGAATTGTGAAATCGTTAAACGCATTTGATGGTAGTGTTGGAATGGGAGTATCCAATATATGCAGAGAATCGATCTGCAAAAAATATTCAATTTTGAACTAGTACTGGGCATATATCGCATAAGTTTTGAATAAAATCTTTTCTCCTTCTTCCTTCTCATAAGTATAAAGCATAAATATAAAGGTAAAGAAATAAGTAATACATCAAAACATATCATCAACATTAACAAATTAAATAAAATAAATATATATATATATATATATATATATATATATATATATATATATATATATATATATATATATATATATATATATATATATATATATATATATATATATATATATATATATATATCAGAAACCGACGAAATATACGCAAATGTTAGCAACTTTCGTGACTGAACATTTAACTCCGAATCCTTAATGGTATTTGTCAAGGATAGCGGTAAAATGTCTTTCATAGTGCCGTTCAAACGAACAAAAAATGTTGCATCGAGTCGCAAAAATTTGTTTGCCTAAAGAATGAGTCTTGCAACCAGCCGCAGCGTCACTTTATCAGTACAAACAGCTGCCGAACTACATAGTTGAATGCATGCTGCCCTCAATGCATCTCAGATGGCAGAATTTTTTTGTTTGCTGTGGGCAAAATAATCTACGCTTTACCGATGCCACACACTAAACTCCATGAATATTTTTCGAAAATTTTTGATGATTTATTATGATGAAGCGTAATTATATTATGATGGTGATAAGAAAAAAAGGAAATGAACAATCGAAATTGTGCGAAAATGCTGCTAATTTCTAGCAGTAATAGGATGCATCATTGCAAAGATCACTTCCTAGCTCATTATCAAAACGGGTTGATTGTCTTCTCGACAGACGGGTTTTCACTGAACGACCGCATTTTTCAATTTCAAACAATAGTAGTATTCTCAACGGATACTACTATTGGCTATGGGGTATAATGCAGTGCACCTTATTTATAACCTAGTCATAAGCAAAGCACCATTTTCTTTAGGACAAACTTTAAACCGCATTAGAGCTATTATATTATCAATAATAAGAACGCATGCTTCAACATATGCAATTCTTAGGTCGTTTTACCTCACTGAGAGGTAGAAAATCGCTCAAATAGGTCTCCATTTTCTTAGTTCTTTTGTTTGCACTCTCGTCGCATTTTATGAATATTAAGCTCTCAGATAAATGCATAAAATGAACAGCATCATACATACGGCAGTGTTCCTTGCTTGCGAGATCGCTTGCAGAACATTTGAAAGACCGTCGGCATTTTCGCACAGAATTGAGACAGGTTCGTATATCGAAGGCGCACAACGACATGGAGACTGCAGAGGGGGGCATTGTGCTTCGATGGGGTTTACGAACCCCGTCAATACAAGGAGTAATGTCGACGGCCAAAAACAGTGTGGCTTACCTCGTAGCCAACCCATAGCAGCACTCATCATCGTTCGTGCGCACTCTCGCGCACTCCGCAAACACAACACGACAACCACCACGCACAACTAGCTCGAGACCCTCTAGGTGATCACACATACACACACACAAGCCAGCAACCAACCAGCCATCGGTCCCCACACTGGTTCCTCCCCTCTCTCGACCAACAACATCCCACGAAAATATACATCCCAACAAGCAACTCACCACTCACACATTTTCACAACGCATCCGATCGATCTTACCGGTTTCGCTGTGTTGGCAATCCGAGTTATGCCAACTCTGGTGTTTCACATCACACCTTAGCATAGTAATATCTATTTCAATGCTATAAGCAGCTATGATGCACCTGGCTGCCTCTATGGTACTTTTTAAACTTTTACGCCATGAAGAAGTTTTTACTTTTACTTTGAGACAGTCGGCAAATAGACGAAGGCGAACTTCATCATTTCTTCATTGCCTATATCAATGCGTCTCCAAGTGAATTCATCGCAAGTAAACAGTAAAAAAAAAAAAAAAACAAAAGAAAAAGTTCTGCTCAGCATATGTCACCATCAAATGACTTTCTATTTCTTGTAATCGTTCGATCCGAAATATAATCACCGAATTTGAATTTTTCTTTTTAGTTGAATTAAAAATTTTACGAGCGTTTATGCAGATAATATTAGCGCTAATGCGTATCTCTCTATTTTTTATCAATGAAACTAAAATAGAGAGAAATTCTCCCAACTAGATTGACATCTCCTTTAGAATTTTCAACTTTTTTTTTTCACATATAAACAAGCTCATTGTGATAGGCGGACAATCAAGCTGAGAGCACAGGTCAAGTTCTAAGACCCTGAAAGGTTGCCTGACCTTTTTAGTTCGAACATATCGAAAATTGTTATTGCGGATTTTTATGTTAAACTATGATAACGAATCGACGTGCCGAATGGCTAGAGTATGCGCTTGCAAGATTATGACTCTCTTCACCTATAGACATATTCTACTTTAAATTAGTCTAGTATGACACTTCAGGAATAAATAACCTATGCTAACAACTAAGTAAGCTTCACCTGAAGGCGCATATCTTGATCGTTTTTTTATACAATTGTTTGGGATTACAATATATTGGAAAATGTATTTCGATTTTATAAAGGAATACATTCAAATCGATTGATAACGATGAGAATTGTTGTCGATTTTCAATGAAATGCTATCAATTTGACAATATTATCATATCACTTCATTAAATCTTCTATATTTCAACTTACCAAAAAAAACTTATTTAAATTCAAATAAATGGGGTTTCCTTAGGGGATTTGAACGTCTCAATCAATGATTGCATCAAAGCAATGCTTTATATCTTCACAAATAAGCATTCACACTCAACAAATCTTTTCTCAGCAAAAAAAAATGTTTTGTTGATGTTACAACATTGATATATTCTCACTGAAATATATTCCAACACTTTAAATTATCTCGTCGTTAAATATGATCGCTCATTTGCATATATAATTTCGTATTTAAATTAAACATGACGATAAATGATCGCTAAAAAACAACGCGTCATTTTCGCCTATTTTATTCGACTAAATTAAAGTCGCATTACATAAAAAATTTTCAATTCTTTTATAGTTGCTTAACTCAATCGCTTATTTTCATGCTTTCTTTATTGTGTAAATAAACATGTTGATTATTATTAATTGATTAGTCACTTAATTTGTATGGCAATATCATTTATATCATTTCAAACGATATGATTTTCATAGCGAATAATTGCCACACTGTAACTGATAAATATGTAATCATTATTGATTAATGATCATTGATAAGTGATAAGCAATAATAATTGGATAACTATTATCAATTTTAGATCAATGAGGAAATTTTATTTTTAGTGATCGAAATGACATCGAAATTATTGCCTCATTCGAATGGTTTACCCGTCGATAGGGTCTTATAATCTTTTTTTTTTCTCCCCAATATTTGAGTGCAAAGGTTTACTTTAAACCGGTTACGGTGTAAAAAAATCCATTATGATTCAACCTATTGCCGAAATAATACAACAAATCTTTGAGAGGAAAAAAATATTCGATGCTCGAAATCAGCTGCCAATTCATTGATTACCGTTCTATAGTTTTACCAATTCGGCTATTGTAATCAGATATTTCCAACGTTTTTATGATTGCACTGTACTTCTACTTCAAAAGTATGTTAGAAATGAATACTCATTAGGCATTATTTTGTAGTGGTTAGCTGAATGAATTGTGGCCACGAGAAGGGATACACAATGAAGTGTTTGCACGCAACACTTTGTACTTATTGCTACAAATAAATATAGCATATATACACACAAAATTTCTTTACTAAGACAAACAACAAAAGCATCGAAAAGGAACACTTGGCGAAATATCAGTTTGTTGGTGTGTGATCATTCAATATGACGGGCTATAAAACTTGACAGGTTGAAATCATCTAAGCTCTAATTTTTGAAAACTTCATGAAGCAAACTTCACTCTTCCTCTCGATGAGTTGTGATGCGTTTGAACGCGCGTTGAATTCATGTATTTTTGCATAACGACGACATATTTAAAATATAAACCACATACCTGTTTATGCATTAAAGTTTTATCGATGGCCTAAACGATGAGCGAAAGTTCAAGCGGTTTAATTTGCATATAAGTAATCACTTGGTCAATGGCTCTCATAATACTATTAACGTATTCCCACATCAATTCAGCTGATGAAATTAAAAACAAGCACTAATCACTTCGAGCACTTAAAGAATCAATAGTTTTTTTCGTATATATATATATTTTTTGCAGAGAAATAGAACAACAAGAAGAAAAAACTGGAAATAGAACAACCAAGAAAAAGAACCGCCTCCCTCTCCTCGGGTGGTTCATCCACATTTTTTTTTTTTGCCGACTAAAATAAGATCGTTTAGGCATCGTTGACTCATTTCTAATATTTCCGCGCATTTTCATATTGCGGTAAAATGTTTCGATAAATTGAAATTATTTCTAATTTGTGCATAAAACTTTTGTGAATTCATTTGTGTTTGGAATACAGCAACACGTGTTAATATACATTATATGCATAGCCATCTCCAAGGAATCTTTCTGGATACTATTATCTTTAATGTGTGTGCCGTGTTGATAAACTTATTTCAATTAAATAAGATTTCAGGACAATATTCCACGAATTTTTCAACAATTTATTTCATGGATCCATAAAGCTGAATAAAGTCGTCAAATAAAGCTACCGTGCACTTTTTAGCAATTCGATTTAACGATGTTTGCTTGATTTAATCGGTTTGTCGGTTTCGTCCTATTGGATAACTCATGTCGGTTGGTTTTACGGATCAGACGGATGCAGACATAAACAACTGCCCTACTGGTGATGCCTATTATGCTATCTCAATAGATGTGCTGATGATCGACATTGACTTCGAGAAGTAGGCGGTTAAGGTTTTTTTTTGCACTCAGCATTACTACATCAACGAACAATGAGGTCCTAGCTAATCATTTGTGCGCCAACGTTGCAAACCGTTTTTTCTTTTTTTGCAAACTTATAAATTTTGCAGATTATTGTAAATTTTTTCGCAAATTCACTTCCGGCTTTCAGATCAACACATTGGTTTTTTTAAACCACAAAATTATAGTTACTCTATTGTTGCAATATTGTCCTCTGTTAAGATTGCGCGCAACGGCGTAAAATGAACACAATTTCATCAAAAATTTATGACAGGTAGAAAGAATATTTCTAGTTGAAAGTGGAATATACCTGTGAATTATTCGCTGTCCCCCGAGGATGTAGTATGAATTACTAGTCGAAAAGGTGCATAACTCATGGAGATGAAATGCTGAAAGAAGAATTATTGAAAGGCAGAAGTATCTTTTATTGTTTTCATGTTCGATACGAAATTGCCGCTTCAAAGTAAACACTCGTTCGTCGTTTTTCTGTTGCTGCATTCACTACACAGATGACTATAGTCGTGCATAGCAGCTTGTTTTTTGCTTACGTGGTTTAGCCGTGCTCATTAGTTTTGATTGTAAAATTGCTTCAAAGATCCGAAAGATGTAAAATCTGAAACGCCTTTGACCTGGTCTTTCGGACGGTTATTACTTCGAAAAAGCCTCACTATCTAACTTAGACCGTACAAATCGATATGCTTCCGTTGGAAAATCATTGATCATTTCATGGATATATGAACGGAAACGTTTTCCGTAAGAAAGTCTGATCGATTATTTGTATTTTCTCAAGGTGGAGATCCAGAAATTAACGAAAAATTTCACCGGAGAGGTAGCAAAAGGTAAAAGGCTTTAGAGCATCACTAAGGAAATACTCATGAATGCTTTCATGCCGCTATTTAATTTATAAAACGTCTTCTCGGCTGACTTCTCAATAAAATATCTCACCTTATAGGTAACTGAGATAATCGTGATAGTTTACTTCTTTTATAATTTTCCATTTTGAGTGTTTTTTTTTACTTTATTTTATTCGTTTTCATTTTGCTATTTATATTTCATTTTAATTTCTCTTGTGAATTTCAACTTTAAAATGGAAAATATTTTTGCTGCGTAAATATTTGATTTCTGTTGATAAATGCAAATTACAATCCTATTAGACTACTACTTCATCGATTAGGTTGTGACTCTTCAACACGACCACCTCGAAAAATATCGCGGCAAACGTCGCATTGCCAACATATCCTTTTCTAAAGCTTTATGAGCACCGATATAAATTAGCTAGTGCATATCGGTTGCTATCAGCTGATATATATTATTGATTAAGCTTACTTGAATATGGAAAGAAGCACCGATTGGGAAAGGTCGTGACGCATCTTCTTGTTGTTGAATATTCCTCCAAAAATATGTTAATTGTGGTTTATGTTCGGTTATACTGAAGTGTTCGCATGCATTGAAATAAAATGCTTCTTCCTTGCGAAAAAAAGACTGTAGACAATTGCGTAAGGAAGTTTCGGAAAACTGCACAATGACAGAGCGTTGGCGGCGACTAGTACCGGTTCGGCGAAACGTCCTCAGGCTGCGAATGTCAATGTCAGTGTTGATCTCCGAGTCCCTCCGGGACTCCGGAATTCGCAGTGCCGGTTGCCTGAACCGGTGAGAAGGCCGCTCCAGCCGGCCGTATCGGCTGTTAACTAACGCTTCGCTAATTCATTGCCGTCCCCTCTCTCCCCTCTTAGTGCAGAGATTACGGAACCAAACTATCTTCCTTTCGTATTGCCAAGACGACCTCCTCCCACCTACCACGTCTGCGTTTGTCGCGGTAAAAAGAAACCCGTTTAGCCGAGCTCTCGCTACATACCATGGTCGTGATATCATTTCCAGGAAGAGCGCACAAGGGAGAGGGAGAGTTCTTGCCTCTCACCCCTAATATAGAAGGCAGGAGAAAATGCAAATGAAAGGAGCCTCTTTTAAAGATCACTCCCGCGAAGCCCAAGGAACAGTTGCATGCACTTACTCATAGCAGCATGTCTGCGTCGGCGCTCATTGCGGGTACTTTCCTTCTCCCTTCGAAATACCTTGATCGCCCAAGTCAACAGAACGAAACATAAGCTGTTTACACATAAAAAGTGTCACGCCGTCAACTTCAATAGTCAAGCAGCTCAAAGAATTGCGCTGATACGCATATCAACTCCCCGCCCAATGTCGCAAAATGCAAGCTTTCCCCTGAATAACAATAAAACCAAACCGCCATCTTCTGCAGAAGTCAGTGGGTATCAAAGTCCATGTTACAGACGATCCATTACCGCCCAAAGCCAGTTTACGACATCTGGATATCTCCGCTGTTCTTTCGAGGTGCCTATCCGCCATCGGAAGGAGTCTTCCAAAGGGTCGCAGCGCCTGTCCATTGGTATTATCGTTCGTTGTGAGTTGAAATACTCCGCCGTCACACCGCTGAACCAAGCTGGTCAGGACGACGCCCGTCTGCCACCAGCTTTGCAGAATACACCATTTATGCTACTGGTAATATTGCCTGATTCTCTATGTCGTCGTGTTTGCGCCTCGATTAAGGTGTTGCGATCTCCACGCCAACCAACCTGCCTTTATTTCCAAGAAATCCGACACAGCACACCGCTTCCCTTTTTCAACATCGACTCACTGAATTCATTCCGCTACACAAAACTGCAATCACAAATTATACAAAAGTGAGAAAACACTAGAAAGACGACAACAGTTTTAATTTGCGGATGAGAGGGAACGGATCTTCGCTTAGGACCAACGATCAAATATCGAACATTCTGATGATAATAAAAATAGTTGTCCCCAAAAGGGAAATCAAAAGCACTCGAAAATCGCGATCGGCAATGAACTAAACATCGTTAGCTGCTTTCAAAACGATATCAGCATGGATCTTTAGTGCTCCAAACCACAGCTTACCATAAATAAAATACATTCCTCTCTTCAATGGAAAACATGCGCAACAAACAGCTTCAAAAATTTCAAGAATGGACTAGCATTTCAGTAATGATGCGGATCAGGTCCTACGAAAATGGCCTGTGGGACATCTGGAGAGTCGAAGGAGGGAATGGCGTGGTGGTGGTGGTGGTGGTGGGGGGGGGGGGGGGAGGGAATATTAATGCAATTTTCACACCAATATTTTCAATCGGGAAGGAATAAGAAGGTAACGAGAACGCAACTTGCATTAACAGCCTCATAGAATGCAAAACTCGCAGAACTTCCCGCAAATTTCCAGTACTCAACAAACTGATTGCTCTTTATGAATTGTAAATTTCGAGTCGAAATTTTTGACTCTAGTTGAATTCTCTTTCTTTCCTTTTAAGTGATCTCCCCCTCCCCCTCCCCCACTAGTGAGGTTTAGTAAGCCATCAAACCTATTTCTAACAACTCAGAAAAATCAATTTCTTCAAGAATTAATCAAAATCCAACACTTTCTGATAATTTTATTGCTAAATTTCGTAGCTCCATATGCTACTAGCATAAGTAATAATCTAACGCTTGCTTAATAACTATTAGTTACGAATCACTCCTCGAATACAACAAAACTTGCGAATATTCCCATTGGTGGCAGGGGGTGAGGATAAATTAAACAGAGTGGTCCATATATATATATATATATATATATATATATATATATATATATATATATATATATATATATATATATATATATATATATATATATATATATATATATATATATATATAGAGACACCCATATATGTCAGGAAAACTTTATACAACAAAAAATATGCACAAAAACGCGTCAACTTGTTGTAAATTCTTCACTCATATATCCACAGCGACAAAATACAATGGAAGTAAGATGGCCAGGTTGGAAATTTCACGAGACAAAAATTTGCAGCTGTGAGATCACCGAATCAAAAGAACAGCTCCAGGCCTCCAGGCCCGAATTCAATGCAGAAAGAAAAACGACCTCCAATGAACAAAACCAGCCGGTCATCGAAACATAAAGAAGTGGTGATTGCGAAGAATTTGATCGTTCCGTATGCCGTCAATGGGATTAGCAGGCCTTTATTTATGCGGCAACGGACGGTGGACGTGGATGCCATCGCAATAAACGTGGCTTCAGTAGCAATCGAGGCTTTTTGGCCACACCAGATCTCTTACAATCCTCTATAAGCTTGCGGGTTACTTGTAATGTTTGTTTTCCTCTCCAATAGCGAGTTAGCCTCAATGCATCCAGCGCTTCTGAAAATTCAAACACTCTTGATCGCCGCAAAAAAATTCGTAGTTTTACAGCGAATTTTCCGGGAGGATTGCCCTGCTGTAAAACTTTACAAAACTTTGTGGACATGACTTAGCGATAACAATTGAGAAGAATGGCGTTTATTTTTGGAACTTAAATCCTGTGGGGAAATCAAGAGTATGCCGAATCACGCGCCATCATTCGATTGCCCTGTTGTATTTCACGACGTTATTTCCTCCTCTACCAGTAAGAAGACCGACTGGAAAAAAGGCATATGCTGCCCAAGACCAATCCTTCCCTCCCCTTCCCCCTCTCCCTTCTCCGCATTTGACGTGGTAGCTCGAAGAATCTTTCGATGGGTTTGAATAAAAATCGCGAAGCTTTACGCGGCTCCAACTTTCAAAACAATTTGGTCGAAAACGAAACAGATCTTCAAATAAATTCAAAAAGCCTAAACGGCATGATACAAACTCCGCTTCCAAATTTCAGTGGTCAGTCCTTTGGTGGTACGGATCGTACCCACTCCGGCTGCTTGAAATAATATAAACACAAAAATAAGGTAGAGGCACTACAAATGAAAGTGAGCTCTAATAAAGCATACCAATGATATCATCAGAATGGATGCCGGTTTCTCGACTCAGTTCTGAGATCCCCACTTTGGTACCTCTTTCGAGTGCCTCGAGCACAATCCACGACCAATACGAACGATAACCCAACCTTCCGAGGTCGCTTAGAGGCTTTTCTGGCGACCCAATCAATCCTTCACGCTTTGATAGCTCATAGCCTTAAAAATTTCAATTTATTCGACTGGTTGACTCATTAGCGCGACCAATATAGAAGATCAAAGCGAAATTCTTGATTTCTTCACGTGTAGTATTTGAAAGTGTGTGCAAATTTAGACCGTACCAACATCCACTACAGAAATATAACATGTACTCGCATTTCCACACAAACAAAATGACCACTGAGGTTAAACAGTAGAGTCTCACAAAACAAGACAGTTGCGCCCAAATTAGGCTACGATGATATCAGTTTCTCGATGCTGATCTCCAGAAAAAGCACAGGCGGCACTCCAAGCAGCTGTTAACATATCACCAAATACGAATTTAAGTACAACAAATGGACTATTTCGCCACTTCATTTACCGCGGTGGAAAGAGGTTTTAACACGAGTCCATGACAAAAACGTCCATATTATTGAAACTAGCATAAACCATAACCTTCTAGTAATTTACTTCAAAAAACGACATAAGAAACAAAAACCAGGTTGATGCGATATACGTAGATAGATAACTACCAATTAAGCGTCCAGCCTGTAAAATTTTGATAACATCCTTGCATCCAATCTCTAAAATCCGGCATCAATCTTCTTCAACTTCGCCGATGAGCTACTGACCAGCCATCGCTCAAATCATCAAAAAATGAGGAACGAGTTTCTTCAAGCGATCATCGGCTAGAATTGCTCAGCAAACGAAAAGAAAATGAGCTCACTGAGTTGAATGAGGAATTTCCCATAGCCGAGTCGTTGAAATGGTGGTAAAATACAGATGCACGCTAAATTATTTCCATCGGGACTACCGCGTTCCTTCGAAAAGAAACCAACCACATGTGCACCATCATCATCTATCTGAAGCATAAAAATCCATCAAATATATAAATAGTACTCCTCAAAGATTATTCATTTTCCTGCTTATTTATGAAAGTAATATAAATGCCATCAAAGGCTTTTAGACAAAATACATTAGATAAAAGTGATATTTGTTTTTTGTTGAAATACGAAATGACGATGTGATCTAAGAAAATCTGAAATACATATGCACAGCAATGATGGAAATATGAGAGTATATAGGACCTTCTTTATAGTATCGGTAATCCAACAAAAACGAGCACTCCGAAGATTATGTATTCGGCGTAATTTCAGACACTTCGCCCAATGAAAATAGCAAATTTGTGAATTCGGCTCAAAAACACAACATCTTCCTGCGTAATTTCGGGCGCCATAAAATCCAAATGACCATAATTAAAACGATCAACGAACTTCTTTTATTATCTTCATTGGTGCTTACCTGCAAATTAAAGGTAAAACTCGTTCCACAAAAAATTGAAAAGAAAAGCAAAAAAAGATTCCAAAGAAAGCCATCAAGATGTACCTCGCAAAGGATGTAGAAAAGAAATGGCTCAACGTCGAAATAAAGCGTCTTATGATCGAGGAAAAGTTTTGCCAGAAGGCAAAGACACTGACAATATACCTGTAAAAACATCCTTCACAACAAGGAATAAAGTGTACCTAAGAGCACCATATCCACCAACATTCCCCTTCTTACGCAGCATAATATATCTTTGATATGTGGTACGTGGTACGCGAAAACCATATTGACTAACATATACAGGTACGTTGGGGTAGCATTTGAAACAATCAAGTAAATAAACTCTTATACAGCTTCAAGAAAACAAATTTTAAAGAGTACCCAAGCGACCCGCACAATCTCCATTCTTCATAATTCCGCTAATCGGAAAACACCTCAGAAACATCCGTCCGCCTATATAAAAATCTAGAAAACAATAAAATGAACCTAACATGATTTTCCTATCAAGCCGACCAGTCGAAATGCCACATCCAAGAAATAATTCAGCTATACTAGACCGATCCCATAGAATTCAGATAAACTAGCTTATGAAAATTTTGCGCCATTTTTAAGGATCTACAACTCAAAATGCCTGCGAAAAACCATATTCGTACTTATATACGCACATACCTTTCAAACAACCAGACGACACTCCGATTACACCTGACAAACGACGATAAATGAAGCAGTCGCAGTCATAAAATCCCTTTCCTGCCGATTCTGCTTTTTCTTTTTCCTTATTCGCATATTGCTCCCTTTGTCCGTTTGTCACATCAGTTTAGCATCGGGCCTATGTCTTGCAACTACCGTGCTTCAACTATAACCTCCTGACTCCCTAATTGGGCTTGAGGTGCTGGCACGGATGCATCTTATCATAAAACTAGAGCTTTTTTTTTCTGTTCTCGACACGAAACTATGGGCTGAGTGTATTATCACCGTGAAGTTTTTTGCAAAAATTCTTCTAAAATGCACTAAAAATATACTGCTACCTAACATTACAAAGCATTTAAAGCTTTGAAAAGCCTCATAATATTTATTTCATGTTTAGAAATTCAGGATCTACGACTTCCGGCTCAGCAAAAAAAAGAGAATTTAACAAAGATGGCCGCATTAAAATATCAATTGCTCATTCTTCGAATCATTCATTATTGCCAATACAACTATCCTCTGCAAATCATTTCCGGATTGCTCAGTAATACTACTATTAGAATTACTGAGCAATCCGGAAACTCCGACCGGAAATTCTTAAAGTAAGGAGTGAAAAACGCATTATATGATACCTTATTTTCACGGCCACTAACTTCGAAAACCGCCAATGTTTTTTCACGATAGATTTCACTGCCAGGTGGTTGCCGTCTCTTGCATTCATGTAGATGCGTCCTATAGCTGCGTTCGTGTCTCATGTACTTCATACAGTAATCACAAATGAACAACGTTCGCGCCTTACCATACTCATCCGGATATGGCGAGAAGTACCAAGTATCGATCTCGTAACTCCCGTATCGAATATGCTCAATGTGCTTCACTTTTGTGACCTCAAATATGTCATACTTTCAATAAACGGTCGTTAAGTTTGAAACATTTCATTTCTGTGCTCCCTTTTCTTAGTAGAAGAAACAGCATCCTCATTTTCCTCGCATTAAATCGACCTTCTTTGTCACCAAGACTCCCTCCTTCCTCCGTATCACCTCTTCATCGCTCTCCATTCTTTATCAGTTCAACTCATCAGCGAATGCATACATAAGTGATAAAATTTATCATTTATCATCAAAACCTATAATGTGGGCCTCTTTTATTGTTTGACGAATCAAAGATACATAACATGTAGTTCAATTTCTTGCATATCCACAGCTCCCCAGGCAAAAAGTCTTCACATCGTCTCAACGGGGAAAAGTGGGACGGAAGATCCAATCACCTTCACTCCCACCAATAAACGACGATACAAAAAGGCGGAAGGAGGGAGATGAGTGGGTAGGACATCGTTCTTTTATGGCAGCCCAAGTAGCACGAACAACTTTCAAACTTAACTCATAGAGCAATAAATTTGAGCAATAAAATCTCATAAGCAAAAGTGCTTCCAACAACACTGGCTGAAAATATAACAACTAATAGGGGGTTTCTGGATTCAATTTACATGAACCTTCATATCTCATTCGGTGTAGTGGTGTCAACTTAGATAGTGGCATTAAATATTCGCCACTTCATACACTACAAGCAAGCTAATTTGTTAAGCGATCATCAGCGCTCACATCTTAAGGCTGGCAAAGAATGGAAAGATGATGGCATATGGGTGCGGAAACGGACAAGATTTTTTTTCCTTTATCCGGAAGATATGCTTCTTTCCCTTATCCGGTCGTACCACATTCTACAGATTGACAAAGAAATTTTTTTGATCCTATTTCCCCCAAAAGAATTTAACTAATAAGAAGCGTTAACAGACTGCATCAGATCGACGATACGAGCAAGCTGAATCTATCGCACTGACGGTTTCCTTCCGCCAAATCTTTTATAATCTACCAAACTGAACATAAGACATCCGTTACTATATCTTGAAAATTTTTGAAGATAGCATAGATATCGAGAATATAAGAGAAATTCTTCGACTTGTGATCTCCTTGCATGTTATTTTCTGGATGCAGCGTTATTGTAAGCATTCATTTCTTTATTGTGCAATGTTTCCGCTCAATCTAAGAACAGCTAATCGATAATCAACTAATAAAACCAATCGATAAATAAGGAAATCAGTGCAAAAAAAAAAATACTGCACATACCTCTTCATGTTCCTTTTCGAGTGCAGCCGTTAGAGCATCCACATCGACAATACTCCTCGGCGTATTCGAAATTCCACTATAGCGTCTTTTTTGATTTCGTGTTATTTTCCTTTTGTTTTCTTCTTCCTCCTGCAATTTTTGATGAGAGAAACTTTTGTTGAATTGCCGATACCTAATTTGCATATTAAATTTCTGCAACGAAAGACGCTTCTATATGAATAGGATTTAAAAAAAAAACACTACAACTTAATAACGTAAGAAAAATCAAAGATGTCATCTCAAATTGTTGCATTTTTTCCAAATATCGCCTACACTTTCAAATAATAAATAAATAAATAAATAAAACTAAAAATGACTCACGGTATCGGCATGTTGCCCAAGTGATGTGAGTTTTATGCGTGCTCTATTCACCCACTGATCCATACGTCTATCGGTGCCATCATAATGCACATAGTATTCATTCGTTAGACCATCGTCTATGGTACGTACATCAACCACCGTAGCACGACGTAAACCACTACCTGGACGCCATCGAACCAAACACATATCACCTTGCTTCGGTTCAGCACCATCCTCTTCAACCATTCTCATGCACACACTCTTAGTCAGTCAGTAAAAGTTAGCTGAAAGAGAAAGCGATTCAACGTCGCCAAATGAGATGTGCGCACTTTCCCACGATAATAAACGTAAACACGTAGATACGGGACTGAGTGCCGCAGTATCAAATAATTAGGATTTTTTAATGAAGTTTAACGTTCCAACTTTGCCGAAAGCACTAACCTCTTGTCTCATTTGCATAAAGTTATCAAATATCGTCGTTTTGACTCAGACCTCTCCCATCTCCACTGCACTGAAAAATTCCGTCAAAATACAAGTGATTTATTGTTGTTACCTCGGATCTTATTCCCGCAGATACGGGGAAAATATAGTACCCGCACTTTTTTGGCAGTGGGCATCCCTGAACTTTACAACCTTGGTTTTTGAATGCGATGATGTGGGGGAGGGGGGGGGGGGGGGGGAAGGAATGGTGGAGGGAGGGGAGAGAGACTGAGAACCCTCATAACTGTGCTATCGTTTTCAAAGGGGAGGCGGAAGCAGTAGCAAGTAAATCCTTGTAATGCTAAATAAGCTAGAATAATGCCATGAGACTAAATATGATCGCCTTATTTCCGCTTCCTCGAAAATTTTAAATCACGCAGAAATGAGAAAAAACAACCCAAACAAATTTCAAACGATTATTGATTAATCGACTTTTGTGATCATTAAGCATCAACTCCAATATAAAAAATATTCAAAAAATAAATAAATATTATTGTGAACAACTGATAACATAACAATACTGAAAGCAACTGGAGGCAGACGGCTGCATCGTTTTATAAGGAACTTCAATAACTGCAAATCGTATTACAATTCAACTCTATTTGGTGCTGTTGAATGAGATAAAAAACGTCTCTCAGCAAAGAAGAAAACATCGGGAAGCAAAGAATCCCTCTCTCCTCCCCACACGCCTTCTTTGTCACCTCCATTTATTTTTTTGAAAACCTGTGGATTGCATTTGATATAGACAATTATAGTTGAAATGCCTATTTAAAAGCAATGCCGCAAATGTCGTGCATTTAAATGCTAACAAAATGCAAAACGCAATAAATAAAAAGCCAACTAAGGGCTCTTTCACATCCAAGTGAACTCTTCGCACTTACAAAGTCAATCATGAAAAGAATAAACTTCCGGCTATTTCTCTATCTAATTGTATACTCAGCTGGAAATTCACTTCACTAGTTTCGGCAGATGGTTGATCTATTTAGCTTCGAAAGGATTTAGATATTATCAAATGTGCTCTGAAATCTTTAGAATTTATCACCGGACCGATCAGATTACATCGGGTGGAATGCAATTTGCAGTAATCGGTGCGGAGAAGCTAATCTTCTTTTGCTGGAGACACTCAATATGGGTATGTGTTATTGCGTGCTTTATCATTTTTCGATATCTTACGTTACCGGCTGGTTTGATGCGCGCGTTTGTGGAACCATATTTCGTGCCAGCTCTTCTGGTACGCTTTTCCCATCTGTTGTGGGAAACATGAACTGAAATTATATCCCACTATTCCCTAATAAGGTTGGGGCTTTAGCGCCCACAAATTTCCAAGAAAGGCATATATTTGAGGAGTGGTGCAGGGAGGGGAGGGAGGGGGGAGGGGGGAATAGAAAGGCTATAACCGTGGAAACAAGGCTCACACCTCTCCTGAGCTTCAGGAATTTGTATTCCGAAAAAATGCGTTGAAAAAACGCATACGCAAGGGCAAACAGTGAGTGAAAATAACGGTGAAAGATGGCACATGCTCGGCACAACTTTCTTTTTAATCTGTTCCTGCATTCTAAGTTTGGCAAAAAACTTCCCGCAGCTCGTTCCAGTGGGCCAAATATTGGCTCCATAGGTGCCTATCGGCGATGATCGACTTAAATTCCAAAACCCTCTCAAAATGTTTACTATTTCCTTCAAACGATCAAGGAAATATTTTACGATCTTCTCCAACTTGTGCAATCAATGCAACTAACTGAAAGCTCATCATGATACTAAACAAATGTCGGTGAAATTTATAGTCTCAACACAATTACGCCCTCTCTAAGCGTTTTTCTCTCAGCTCTATAATGACCAAGTTGGCTAGTAATAAAGGTAATAATAAAGGTATCAAGTCAGGTAAAAAGATACCTCTCGCATACCGTTAAACATATGAGTGTGCAATCACCCAAATAACAACAAAAAAGAGAACTCCTTTACTCCAGGTAAGTAGAAATTCGCGGGTAAGTGGACCCGTTTGATATATAGATTAAAACATAAAACACCATAAATGACTCGAACATGCATTTATTTGGTCGCATGGGGAATACAAAGATTGAACGAGTCATGCTTGTGCCTTCTTGCTTTTCACAAGTTCTGCGAGGTATTTAAACCTGAAAACATATAAAGCTTTAGAGGACGTAGAAATAGCAACAGCAAATTTAAGAAATTGATAAACATGTAATCTGTTTATAACAAATTTTCCTATAAGACATGGGAGCATATCATCAGCTATCATATTTGCCCAATCTCTTAGGTAAATAGCCTTCCCAACCTCTCAGGTAAACCATCGAACTTTCCCGAAACCATAGAGGACCACCAGAAATTGTTGTGAAAAGGATATATGCCCATGACTCGTGCATGTTCCACAAAACAACTTTACCCTCGTAAAACTAGGCTATTTTAAAAAATGATATAAAGGAAAAGAAAATGCTATAGCATTACCTCTTGATGCATTGTTTCTTCGACTTCCCCACCTCCATAGCTATATGATCCCATCTATCAGCATCTGAGGCGGGGAATTTCTTAAGTGCACGTTCTAAGGCCTTCTGCTCGTCAGCCGTCCACATCGTTTCGCTACCTTCTACAGATGACACAAAATTACCGCCTAATTTGTGCTGTGCATTCGATGGAGGTCGAATATCAAATGCATTTAAAGCCTTCACCTGAAATAAATAATTTACTTATGTTCTTCACAAATTTGCCTAATATCAAATCTATTTCAACGTCGATTGGCAAATGAAGCAATTTCAGAAGGTAGTACGCACCGACCTCCTCAGGTGTATATCTCTGATACACACTTGAGGAGGTCAATGCGCACTACTTTTTTTTTCCTTCCCTTCACCGCCTTTCTTTCGTAATTATCCGGCAACAGCCACCGTGAAGATGCGTGGTATCTTTTTTTAAGCAGTGAGAGATCGATGAAAAAAAGCCTCACACTTAGGGAATACGAAGCATCGGGAGAACTGAAAAAATCATAACCGCAAAGCATCTGTCAATAAACGCGAACAATAAATGCACTTGAAGAAGCTAACCCGGCTGGTAGAACACATCCCGAAACGCAGCACATAATCGCTTCCACAAAACTAGGACAGCCTCCATTAAGCTGCCGTTCATTAAAAATTTCAGAGAGGCATTTCAAAAATTCCACAAATATTTCATTCAATCAATTCAATCGAAGCTAACATTGAAGATACAACCATCTAAGAATGAAATATAAAAGCTATTTTATATCGCAACAACTACTACTTCATACATACAAAACGCAGTAATCATATGAGATTACCTTTCACAGCTAAAACAACTATAAAAGTAATCCCAAGTAAGCGTCCTACAGAAATATGAATATCAAAATTCGCTGGCCTGTTTAATAACATCCTTTTCGGTTTTGCGCTTAGCCGTTTTGTCTTTGCGATGTTCGTTTACGTAATCAGCGATTTCACCCCACCTTAAATTCGAAATCGAATTAATTTCCACCTATGAGCTTATGAAATGAATTTATGCATAGAGCCCTGGTTGGCTTATATTTCACAATCTTTGACCGGAAGTTTTTTTTTTTCATTTTGCATTCAAAAACTTCATTATCAGTTTTTATCCCATTTATAAAAACCTTCGTCATATATTCTTCTAGTTTTGCATAAAATCGCTAAATAATCTCAGAAACCCAACTACTAAAACAACTGATATACACAGAAGAGTTGAAAAAAAAGAGGTAATTAAAAGAAACGTAGGCCATTTCCCTTCATCTAGTCTCCAAAAACATAATTCTTTTTAAAAAAAATCCAGCAATTTAGACATACCTCCGATCGGCCGAAGTGGACAATGAAGATTTCGGAACAACGAAAAGTTTTGCATTCATTTCATGCAAATCAATCAACAACGAGTTCACCTGTTCACTGTTCCGGCCGGATATAAATTTGCAGCCTTTACGACAAGAGCCGTTTCGTCAGCAGTCCATACGACTAGAGTCTGCTGTGTACCGTTCGAGCATGTAGCTTTGACCTCAGCGTTTTTAGCTGCTTGCGCTGCTTTTTCCTAAAATATGGGCAAATATCAACGAAACAATCAATGAAACAAGAAATGTGGATGTTCAAAGTCAACCACTCCAGGTTTCCTTAACTACTCCAAGTGTGGTCCCATTAACTTCAAGGTTTGGATTGTGTTACGTTCGCCTTTTTTTACGATGACTTGTAGATCTGGAAAGATGGCGACTTTATAAAGGCAGCCAATCAGTGCGCGATTACAACACTTCCACTCACAACCGGGGTTTCCTGTTCGGATAGAAGAGAACGAAGATCGGGAGATTTTCCCACTTCCACATACTCTTTCAAATAAGTGGGGATACTTTATTTTTTAAAGAAGACATTGGAAAGAGAGAACCTCTTCTGCCGTTAGAATTTCCATTGCCTCCTCGATCGAAGTGCATGCCTCAATGCTAGCCGCTAGCTGTTCAATGCTTTCTATATCGGATCGCAGACACGCCCTTTCAATTGCTTCCATGCATCGCAGTTGTGGTGCGCCTGATGAGCCCCAGTGATTCTTCGCCTATAAAACAATAGTTACACCACAACTGAAAGAAACCCCTCCCCCTTCGAATCCTCAAATCCTATTATCTTGCGCCGCAAAAGTATAACAGCCCATGAAACCTTCATTCATTTTGACTGTCTGATGTTGTGGCCATATAGTGGAAGTGAATAAATGATTAACAAAACAATAGCCTTGTTTGTGCAATCATATTCGGCTCAAATGCTGTGGAATATACAAATCCGCCCAATGAATAGATATCCCCTCCTCAAAAGTACCAACCTTCCCGACGATATTAAAATAGAAGCATCAGATTTCCATTTAAACGAATATGTCAATCTTAAATTATTTAAAATTACTCCAACATATAGGACCAGTTACCTACAAGTAACCTCCAAATATATCAAAATAAGTCACACGAATAGTCTTAATCGCAACTGCCGCATATTCCTGGGTACTTTCAAAATACAACGTCCCGACCGTCATGTATGGTAAAAATCCATAACGTATATTCAAATTTTATGAAGAGCCTCCTTTTTCAAAGAGCCTCACGAAAACCACCAACATAAAATCAAACGCTTAGCCATACAAAATTCTCTATAACAAAAAAAAAAAACTCTACCACAAAGTCGTTTGGATGATGGTATTCTCTTTTCCCTTCACGTAGATATTTCCCATACTAGCGGGCTAATATGTAAAATCTTCCCGACTTAAGAAGAACGGTTGGGTTTTTATTCGATCCTCCCCTCTAATCTATTAAAGACTGGCTTCTAGAAACTATTATACCTACAATTAGGAAAGGGCTCAATAATTCCGATGACATCGAACTCCAATCTCACAAACATCACAAAAACGATAAATTATTAGACAATTAAATGCATTCGCACATATATTATATTTAAGTTATACCTCAGCGGCTGCACGCAACCTTTTCCTCGCATCATTCAGTTGCCTCTTCTGTTGCTCTTTTAGCTTCTTCTCTGCGGCACGCCTCTTCAATTCCTCAGCTTGCTGCTCTTCTTGCAAACGCCGTCTCTCATTCTCGGCCTCCTGGAACGAAATAATACCGTAAAGAAAAACAATAATGAAAGACTTCAAATAAAGACAAATACCGTCAAACAATTCGGGATTTGGAACCTCTAATATCCCAGTCATCTAATCCAGAACCCTGATATCTAACTTGAAATATTGTCAGGTTGGATTACCTAACAAAGAATATCAGCGACTTGAATCGTCTTGTCGAAATTGCACATGCTTTCGAGTGCTACCTGAATGACTTCATGTTTGCAATCGAGTACACCTCCACGGTCATGATCAACAAAACCAATAGTTGCGTTCTCAGCGAATCAGCATCTTCGATGATTTGAATATGACGTCTCAGAAGATACAACGATGAACACTAACCAATTTTGCTTTCGCCTCTCTAGTCTTTCTCTCCTCAAGTGCTCGTTGTCTTTCCATACGTTCGTGCTCTTTGCGTAGCCGATCCTCTTCTTTGAATGCAACTATACGAGGATCTTTCCTATAGGCCATTTCGACAAGGTTCCGAATACGCTTCAACTCTCCTTTCCTCCTCTTCTCTCGTTCGATCTACTCGTAGACAATCATTGAAACCTTATCATCGATCAAACAATTCTAAGTTAGAAATAGTATAGAGCATATGAAAAACGACGCTCAAATAAAGCGTCTATTCTTAAAGCAATAGGTAATACACAGGACAAATATTCCCAACTACAGACATCTGGAAACGACAAAACGATAAGTCTGAATGGTAGAAACGATCAAGAATAGAGGGGAGAAAGGACGGCGGTGCATAACTATCCAAATTCCAGCCTTATAATCACGATGAGCAAAAAGAACTTCATAATTACAGCTATGATATTCCTGAATTTTAATTGTTTTCCGGCTCATTTTTTTTTTGTGGATTTTGCTAAAAATTTTGCAAATTTAAAGTGAAGAAAATACAATGCAATCATTAGAGGAGACCTTATTATTCTTTTCGATTTCACGTCTCTCCCATCGATCTTCACCTTTCTCTTTATCCTCTTCGTCGAGATACGAAAATTCACGCCATGAATCCCATGCAAACCAAAATGAATAGAATTTCTCAACTTCTTCACGAGAACTATTCGCATCGCCTAATAAAGGAACCGGTTGTGTAATCGACCACCTAAATAATTTCAACAATACAATAATACATTCAAAAAAAAAAAAAAAACTCTCTAATTTAATCATCATTATACCATTTACGTAGAAAAAAAATGGTGGAAAATAGAACTTTATAGCTTAAATTCGGTGATTTTATTTTCAATTTTTTTAAAAAAATATTTGATTATTAAAATCAGTATTTTCAACTCAAAAATTATTACTCCAATTGCAAAAAAAAAAAAAAAACGGAAATGAAACTCAAAACTTAGAAGTGATAACGCATCAATACTAATAACAATTAAGCGGGAAGATCTAATCGATTTAATGCTGAATATTTTCTCCTTATTTATGACAGTTGATTTTGCGGTGGTTTATTCGACTGATATAAGAAATGGATGCATTTCCCTCTAAAAGAATTTCTTTTGATCCTTCTTTTCATTCTTTTTCCTCCGTAACTTTTTTTGTATAAATGCAAAAATGTTACTATCTATTATTACCGTTTACAAACCACAAGTGGAAACCTCAAAATGTCTGATATAATACTGATATATGATATATTTTGCAGTCCTCTAAAACGTAAACGTTTAGAGATATAAATGTAAGTCGTCCATCATCCCTTCCGCTTTTCCTCGAAGAAACTCTTTATTCACGGAAATGCTAGCTTTTACTTGAGTGATAATCTATCAGCCAAGTCATACAATCGCCTGTACCCGTCAGGAAAACAAATATGACGAAATTCATCGGCCTAACACTAACAGGAATGATCGTTGATGCACTTCGAGCATGGTGACCAATGCTCTCTCACTCTCTTCAAATATTATTGCAAAAAGAACGACGATTGCGATGCGCAGCTGATAGTCATTTACGATATCATAAAAGAAGACTCTACCGATCTGGATGCTTTAATCATTGAAAAAAATCTCCACCTACCTTGCATTGCGTTCAAAGACCGGTGGGAATATCGTGAAGAAATTTGCCGCATCGACCTTCTTTTCATCCGGAATTGAATCGTCAAATTCAGGATCAACTGAATCGTAGGCACGTCTCTTCTGCTCGGAAACGCCAAGCTGCTCATATGCTTTTGTGATACACGTAAAATAGTCCTCCTCTTGTGGCCTCACCGGTATTCCCTTATGTTTACGCTTATCTGGATGATGACTTAACACCTTTGCACGATAGGCGATTCGAATTTGGGCCGGCGTCGCCAACCATCGTAATTTTGAGAGTCCAAGCACTTTATAATGATCTTGCTTCTTGAAATCAGCGGGATTAAGTCGATGCAGATATTTCATATATTTTGCGTCATCTGCATCCAACCAATCTTTTTGCTCGTCGGCGGTAAACTCATCGACTTCATCGTTGTTCGACGAATAGGATGAATCCGATTCGATCCTTTTGAGGTGTTTCAACACCGGTCCCGTATCAAGACCAAGTGTCAATCGATCTCGTAAGGATCGTACCTCATAGAAGATACCCGCTTGTTCCTCTCGACGAACATAATTTTTAAAGCCGTAAAGCGCAACATCCAAACCGGATAACGTCATATATTTTGCCACCTTAAATGCAATACTTACCAAGTGATCAACTATTATTATACAAATTGCAATAACTGCAATCAATTACAAAAAATTGCAAAAAAAAAAGAGCGTTATCTATATGATCAATTGCAAACGAAAACGATAGATAAAATAAGAGGGAAATGAAAATATTATAAATGAGATAAGAAAGTGAATAAATAACTAAATTTGAAAAAAATAATCACAAAAAATTAAATAGAGAACGATTTTCAAAAGATAAAACTTAAAGAATTATATAAATTTATTACTAATTTTTGAAAGAACAATATCGGAAGTCTTCGCTGAGATATTATAAATTATAGAAATTGAATAGCATAGAAATAATTAATGAATATGTAAATATTAAAACTTATCGTAATAAAAAATTATGGAAAAGATATGTCAGAAGTAATCGTCATGGGAGGGGAAGGGACAATTAATGGTTACCTCTGATAAAGGTAATACTTATGTTAGCTCTTAAGTGGACCATAGCAAATTGTAATGGCAATACGAAGTGCATTACTAGTAATTAATGAAACTCAAGAAAATATAGTGAAATTTGATGAATCTCTATAGTGGAATTATTTTATCAAAAAATCTCAAAACTGTTAGAGTGTAGGCATTAATAGTATTAGGCCTCGAAGATTTCCGATGGAAGAATCCTCAACAATGGCTAATTCGGTGCAATCTTTTCATTGAATATCCGTAATTTCGGCGTCTATTGTTTAGTTACATTGGCCTAACAAGATGATCATAGGATAATATGCAAAAAAAAAACGCATAAGATATATCCATAAACAACAAGAAGCCATATCCCAAGGAAATGAGAGTATATACTCTATAATGACAAACAATTTGTATTATCGCAGGGTTTTTTTTGCTCGTTCAGGGAAATGAGACAGGGTAATCAAGAATGATGGCAGCAGGGCTTCTGGGACTAAACAAAGGTGAAATTAGCTCTCAATTAAGATCGAAAGAGCCAATGCAGGACAATTGTTTCCAAGGCTTTTGTAACCACATCCGCGGGTGCATTAAGCGGAATGACTAATAGCAGAATGATCTCAGGTAATTTGCAGATGTTTGCATTTTTTTTTTCACTGCAAGGAACAAGCTTTATTTCTGTCTAGTAATCAAAGGAGGTGAAGAGGCTTACAGGTCGACAACATACTTATGAAACGAACAAATAAATAAATATTGAATAAGTGACTATTGAATTGAATGTTGAATAAATACGAAATTAAATTAAACAAATAAAGATATGCACCTTCAGTGGTTCGACAGGAAAGATTAATAAGACCAGTAAACGAATGCAGAATTGAAGAAGGAAATAAATAAGAAAATAACGAGGAAAAATCTTACATAGGAAACGGGGGTTCCATGAAGAGTTTAGAAAGGTAATTTCCACTTGCGATTACCTTTGCTGAGGATTTTGCGCCATCGGTGATTTATACTACTGGAAGTATCTTCAATTTGCTAATGTCATTAAAACGAATGAAGAGAGGCACCTAATGTGTCAGAGTTCTTATTCTTCGAAATTAAACAATGCCATATTCCGGCAAATGATGCACAAAAGACGGAGTAAAGCTAAAATTAGCTTAAAAGCTTACCTGGTTAAGCAAATCGAGTTAATGACCAACCGGATGAAAGCTAAATGAACATAGACATAGGCGAACACAAACATAGACGATGGCAGCTGTCAATATGTAAATTCAACAAGATAACCTTCCGTTCAAAAAAATAAATAAATAAATAAATAAATGCAGGTGACCACCCTCTACGAGTTATTCCACGTAATCTCCAATCGCACAGTGACCAAATACCTACCCCATGCAACTGCAAGTGGGAAATCCGAGTACCAGACTTCCGGTGACCGGTACCCGGTTCCCAAAGAGAATCGCCCACACGCAAGTTCGAACAACCTGTGCTATCCTTTGGTCATAACACGAGTAACTGATGTCGACCCAACATCACTTTGGCATGGTTCCAAGCCTCGGCCTGACCTCGACGCAAAGTGCCTGACAGATTCTCTGTCATGGTTTCTGCGATAATGTTGTCAAGACGGGGAACAGGGGTAGCTTGGATGAGGACAACAGTTCAGGTAGTACTAGTATACCTCGGGTTTCTATTTGGATTGAGAAGTGCTTGGTTTCGACTGTCGGCAAGGAGATCGGTGATAGAAACCCTATTTTGTGCAAATAAAGACGTATTTCAAGTGTGCTTAATAAAAAAGCAAATTTTTCCAAATTGCTTGATAGCAGGCACGCCTGAAATCGTAAATTCCAAAACTTCCTCGCACTCCTCCCATATCTATCCAACCAACTTTGTGTTCACAAACATGGAGCCTATCTGTCGCGATCCGCCTATATTTCGCGAGTTTTAAACACTACGCGATGTGTTACGTAAAACGGCTCATCCTTCTCGTGGGCCTTTGAACTAATGAGCCCACTTCCTCCTTCCTATCCCACTGCGGGACAGGATGTTCACCTTATATCCTAAAAACCTTCGCCGCCAACGGTTGTCCACGTCTTGCCCTCAAACATCCCGCACGAAATTTACTTTCTCCCTTGCTTCCTATTCTTAGTACTCCATACGCCCAACCGGATACGCAAAAAACTAGTAAAACACAGTTGCCACCCGTTTATACCACAACTTCAGTAAGACTGCAATGAATTTATTTTTCACTTCTGTGATTTTCTTTATTTCTCCACTTTTATTTATTTCAATTTTTTTTTTTGTCGCTAGATAGTCTTGGAAAAAATATAAAGCAATATAGTTATGCGATGCGAATGAATTGGCGATGAATTTGATGAAACATTTACTCGAAAATGAAACATAGGAGCATATGCAAATAACAATCGACGACCACACACACAATTTATGGAACAATGACCAATAGGTCATAACAAAGATTTCACACACATGCAAACACTCTTATTTCATTCAACGGCACTTCTTTATATGGGAAAGAAAATTGTTACAATATTTTCATATGTAACAACGATCCTCTATTAAAGAGCTTATAATATTCCCTTTCGGGGAAGAAGTGTCCAAAGTAAATCGTACAAATAATTGAATAACAAAACATTGTTCTTCAACATTTCGGCAATTATAATAAAATCTCATCAATCGAAACAATACAAAACCACTACGAATATCACAGTTTTATCAATTAAAAAGAATAAACTCCAAATCCGTCCGCTAGCTTATTCGAAATGAAATGGTGCAATGATAGCTGCCGAATGAAATTTGAGCTAGTTACCCTCGGCATGAAGTGATATATTCATCAAATCCACACATTAAATGATATCCCGATCACAGAATCACTTTATAGAGAAACTAACTGCTTTAACTCCACTCTAATGATCCGATTTAAATGCGATTATTGCCACCTCCCCCCCCCCCCCCCCCAACAATGTAAAATTTAATTTAATGTCGCCAACATTTAAAGCGCAATCAACACCGAACTTCACATCAACTTTATATGCCAATAACACACTAATGTATTAAAAAACATACGAAAAAAAGAAACCTCGTCAAATATTTCCTCTCCTTTTGAATTATATAAAAATAAATTCATAAAATATAGTGGAATTCCTATGCCTTACGAAATCTATCTTTGAATTTTTCGAGTGGAAATCTATCGACGAACGACTTCAAATATCAAATGATGTGAGGATAGAGAAACAGAAACAATTGCCACGCAATATCAATTCGCCTATCTTAACATTGCGCCAAAAATACAGTAAACATCCGTTGATGAGTTACAAATCTATAAATCTATAACAGGTAATAATATTACCTAATTGCAAATCCATAAATCCAAGCATACAACACTACCTTAAGTGCAAACAATACAAATCAGGTGGTAATTATGATTTTTATAATTTTCTTCCAGAAACAAAAAAAAGATTCAAGTGATATATCACTCGACTAATTTGAATTATCCATAATTTTTGGCAATTTTCGAATTCAAAACGAAAATTTCCAAAGTGGGCAGCTTGCCAGAAAAAAATTTATCACGGAGGATGACATAAACGATGATCCGTTCTGTTGCATGCCAAAAAAAAAAAAAAAAAACGTTTACTCTCAGCTATAGATCTGTTGCAATCGATCACAACTAGGTGTCGCCATTCGTTGTGCTCGATGCCACATTTCTGCATCACCGAATGTTCGTGCACGCCATGCTAATGTTTCCTCTAAAAATCATTCACTCATTATAATCAATGAAAATCTGTGAAAGTAAAATCACAAAAGAAAAAAAATTAAAGCTCTGAAATATATTCAAATATTGCGCAGGTAAATGCAGGTAAACACTAATCAATATGACTTACTTTGATTTCGTTCCTTATAACAGTTCATCCTTAATTGTGATATGTATTCGTCCTCTACTTGATGTTCCACCTGTGGGATTCGATTGCGGTAATTCGCAAGGAAATCAGTCTTCACATAGTATGGCACTTGAAGATCTTTTGTGAAGCGTTCTTCCGAATATTTGCTGCAATATTAACAACTCAATAGACACAAAAAAATGAAAATATTGTTCCATCGTACTCGGATTAGAAGTGGAGGAAACATCACGTAGCCTACTTTCAGAGTCTGCTGTATCGGATATACCAACCAATCAAAAACGACTTGGAAAAGAAAAATAAATAGTGAGCCTACTTTTCCTCTAATCACTTTTTTTCGAAGCGCAAAATAAAATAAACATTCAAAAACCCCACCTAACTTAAAAAACGAGAACCTACGAGACGGTTACGAAAAGGTGTAGTAGTAGCCTACTTAGTGATTTATGACAAGATTGAATGAAAATTTATTTTTTTTGTCCTGATGTATCAATCAATTCGTTCGGTTGCACCTGAAGTGGAGATTCGAAAAATGAGATTGTGATCTGTAACTTTGGTGGTATCACTTGTGATCGTTTTCTATCCCCTGTCGCCTAAACGCAAACATGCATGCATGCAAATCTTTACAAGCTTCACCGCTTATAAAAATTTACATATGAATAAAAAACAGTAACATTCTGTTTAATCCCCCAATCTTTTTATAATTTGAAAATGAATGTTTAGCACCATGTTTACTATTACATTACTAGTTCAAATATTCCTGATAGAAACGTTTCGTAATAATTTTCGTTCTTATCAAATTATTTCATTACTATGATATGTACAATTTTTGTAAGAGATGAAGTACCTGTCACGATGAAGCGAAAAGGCCGGATCGCCAACCATCAACTGCGCGATGAGACCCAAGAATATCACAGCGAACAACGGCAGAAGCTGCAGAATAGGGCCATAGGGTGACTGAAATTAAAACAATGCATTAAAAGCATCGGTTAGCCTCCATGCTATAGTGCGACTGGAAGCGAAGCAAAAGGAGAAGAGAGAGGATGGAGGAGGTGGGGGGGGGGGGGGGGGTGAAGGGGCATTGAAGGCTTCCACTATCCCAAAACCAAAGCCGCACCACGCAATAAAGATTTCGGGACGGTTGTTCATTTGGCTTGATAAACGAACCCACCAGTGGTTCGTTTGTTGAGCAAGATGTACCGCAAGAGAACTGGTAGACATCCATCAGGATAACACGGGACTTCCTTGAGCCTACTCTCTCTATCGTCTCATGGATAAGCCACCATCATCCTATGGCAAAAACGAAAACGTTTATGATCAGTAGGACATCCTAAGATTATAAATATCTTCACAACTTCAGCTACTCCTACTCGTCTATATAATACAGAAGTCATGTGGACAGATGAAGACGAACGCACAGACCAACTAAATGAAAGTAAATCATAATTCACGTAGCCAATCTAGTGGACATCCTTGCAATGATAATGCCGATAAAAAGTTCTAACCTGTTCTTGCTGTCCCGTCTGATGCTGGTGGAAGTGATACTGAGCGCCGCGATGCCTCCTGTTAAGATGACCGGCAGGATAGCCGCCACCGAAGAACATATTGAATATCTCTTCGGGGGTGAATTCCGCTGTAATCATCAACTCATCCTATTCGATGAAAATCTTCACAACAAACGACAGAACGACATAAGAGGTCTTTTAGGAGGCTATCCTCCAACAGTTACGAATGCAAAATATCCCTTTCCAAAGAGAGAAAGGAAAGGGTAAGAACGCGTAAAATCACTTATAGAACGAGGAGGAGGAAGAGGAAATAAGATTCACGGTTGAACTCAATGAGCAAATTCATCGACAATTAAATAAAGCCAGAAGGGCTTAGATTACTAGTGTTTTTTCCCCAAGGCTTTTCGATAGTGATTGATTACAATATTGAAATTAGGCAAGGACGCGTATAACTCAATTATCCAGAACACTGCTATAAGTGTCCAGAACTCTGCCAAATGACCAATCGCGATTAGAAAAAAAAAACTATCGTACACCTACGCAAAGGTATAGCATGGCGCCGACCATTCTTCTGAATATGAAGCCATCATTTCATTATCTCGTAATATCGGAAACTTTTCTTTAGTGCTCATCACTTCATAACGAGACTTTCACACCAACAACTCTTCTAAGTAGAAATCCCTTGGCAGTAGGATGACTCTTTGTACAGAAGTTCCTTAGTAAAATTTCTTTGGATAAGCTCTCCCTCAAGCTGCTACCTGCAATATACCTTGCTGATTAGAAAGATTTTAGAAAAAAGCTCGCCTGATCACCTGTAATTCAAATTTATTTCGTCATCATATATTGCAATCGGATTGCTCTTCTCCCCCCCCCCCCCCCCCTCTTACCAAGTGGAGAAATAAAATACTAGATGCTTCCTTCGTCGAAGACTTAAACGTCTGGTCAAAGATCTCTAATCAATGATATAGTATGTTTTGCAGTACAACTAGAACAACAACCGGAGAAAAAAAAACAAAAGCAACTCTCTTCCTATCATCCTCCCCCCTCCTCCTCCCTCCCAAATTAATCTACGAAATAACCTAAAAATGGGCATGACGAATAAATGCCAACCTTCGAATCCGCGTCCATAATCATATTCATAGAAATCACCGTCGGCACTGCTTCGTCGTCGTGGTCCTTCGGTTCCGTAGAGATCATATTGTGCCCTCTTCTCTTTGTTTGTCAATACCGCATACGCATTACCCAATGCTATAGAATCAAACTACTTTCTCATTTTAAATTAATGAGCAACAATACCTTCCTGACTAGACAGGTTTCAGTGAACGCAGTCTATCAACTACCAATTGGTGTGCCATCTTGTCCAATTTGTAGGTCCCATCCAAACATCCCCTTATCACACTAGAAGTTGTCGCCTATACTAAATCTTCACGTGAAAAACAGGTGTGCGGAAACAACTGCCGTTTACATCTAGTTAAATATTAAACAGCTAAGAAGAATACCTAATCTTTGCAAATTAACGATAACCTGTTATAAATACCTGATATTAATGAGACGGTGACTGAAGAATTGACAGCCGAAAGGATATACTTGTAATTTCAGTGAGAAACGTATAGCTGAAACTGATTCAAAAGACCTTCTAGCCTTTCCTATGAGTGTATAATATAAACTAGCATGAAATTTATACTGTCAGGAATTTAAAAAAGGGTTAAAGGGTGACAGAAACAACGCTACGAACAAAGGATTCTCAAACTCCGAAAATTTAGAACGTCCGTTCAGAAAGTAATTGGCGCTCCCAAAGGTAAGCGATAGCAGTTAACTTTTTCTGAAGCATATTCTCAAACTTTCCTTTAATTGCTAATCGGAGCTATATGCCGGTCATCTCAGCCACTGAGTATGGACGTTTGCAACCAGACGGTCAGCCAATCAATAACAGAGGAAATAGTTATAGAATACAACAGAATACCCAGGTCTGTCAACCTGAACCCTTCAAATGAAGAAACAAATAGAAAACTGAGTGAGTGAAATAAGAGAGCACCTTTGAATGCCTCTGTAGCCCCCGGGGCACGACACTTGTCCGGATGTAGCTGAAGAGCCAACTTACGATACTCCCTCTTTAGCTGTGCCTCGGTCGCATCCTTCTTTAAATTGAGTATTTCATAGTAATCCTTGCAATGACGAATCCTGAAATAATTTTGCCAAAGAAATCGAGTTGAACCGTTCAAATAGAACGGAGCATAGAATGTTTAATTTTATTTACCAAAACGAATCAATTCTTCACGACACTTTTATATGAAGATCGAAACCAGAATCATGCTTTTCAAATCCACATAAACGTTAACTTTTGAGATGATGAAGTTTTTTTAACGCACAGAGGGGGGGGGGGGAGGGGAGGGGAAGAAGTGGAAGAGAGAAGGAAGTGACTAACACTTTTTACCTCCGTTCGCTCCCCTCTACAATCTGTTAACGAGCACTGACTTGTGGATATTAAATGCAAAAAATCAACGGTCATGATAAATGAGGAAGGGGGTTACAAAGACCATGCATGTGGCTACGATCACATCATAAAGATGAGCTTACGCTCTGGATTTAAAAAAAAAAAAAAAAAACAGAAAAAGTCTATTAATCCAAGTTTTTGGTCCCCAAATATTTTTTCACTGCATTTCATTTAATTTTTCTTCTACGGAAACAACCGCTGCGTGCTATTTCGCCAACGTATCTCAATGATTCCACTCCAAGATAATGCAATAGCTCCATCTGTCTTGCACTGACTCAATCAATGCCCAATCGATTTAATCATACTGAATAATACAGGTCAATATAGGTAATTTAATTAATTATGATGATCTGCCCAATGATATGCCAATGATCATCACCTTAGTTGAAGCCATAACAAAAAAATTGGATATAGCACAAGTTGTGTTACAGTCGACAGCCAGCTGGCCATAACACAACCACATGCTTTCCAAACACTTCCATTAGACTCATAAATACAAAACCGCGAAAAACAGTGCTGTCATCGCTGATCTTATTAGCCGCTGCAAACTCATTAAATCACACTGAGGCATGCTACTATTGCTGTTTCACTAATTACGACTTGAAGGAAAGTGTTGTATCCATATTCCGCACTCCCGCCAGCCATTTATTTTATTCTAACGAATAACGAAAGTACACCTCATTCGCCCCACCTACACCATCGATGATTCAGAGTCTCTATTTTTTGTTTTCTTCGAAAAAAAGTCTCCTCATCTTAATTAGGCAAATATGTAAATCACCCTATACTTTTCTGTCAGCCACACTTTCAGCTAACGTTTCGAGACTCCAGTACTACTAGAAAAAAGAAACTGAGCTCGACGATCCGAAATTCCTTGTCAGCTTAGCTTTTGAAATATATAAGATGCTCTTAACAAACCCCATTGTTAAATTTTCTCTAGAATGAGCTATCAGTTACTCCCCTCAATAAAGCAACTTCCTTTCAAAGTGGGAAGCTTTTAGCACCAGTGAGTTGTGCTCAAAGCTGAACAGACAATACTCATCCAACATCAATTCAAACAATAACAGCATACGGAACTAAATCCATTAAATTCACATATTCCAGAAGACTTTCCTCACCTAAAAACAGAAAATGCTGAAAAGAGTACCGTTCGACGGTTTCTGCCTCCTCCTTCGTATAATGAACACCAAGTATAGGCCTCCCTGTAGATCGGGATCGGCCTCTCTTCGGCTCAGCACTGCTCGACGATCCCTCATCTGCTGAAATGAAACATTAACCCCTCAACAATGGACAATTCAACTGCAAAAAATACTTGAAATAGAAGAGAACATGTTGAGGAAGAAAGACGAAACTAAGCTGGAAACCATGTGTTAACGAGTGATCTACGTTAACAAGTGATCTGCTGCGATCAAATGAGTTTATGGTCGCAGTGATCGTGATGATCTTCATTTGTGTAACAAGTTATATGCTCATACTTATTTGATCTTGATGTGGTATCTCCCTCGTGTGGTTTATGACCTCCCCATGCCTTCAGGGCCTTAGTCGAAGACATAAATAGGCTGCGGTCTTGCTTGCTAGTTAGTGTGTTTGTTTATTATTCATCGACGCGTGGTTCTTCTACTCGTAGTAAACGAGTTTCATCTGCTCCGCCGATACGCCTTCACACGCCGGACTCGGTCTCATCGTGGGCGCCAGTTGCGACCGAGTCTGGCGTGTGAAGGCGTATCGGCGGAGCAGATGAAACTCGTTTACCATGAGTAGAAGAACCACGCATCGATGAGTAATAAACAAACACACCGATTAGACAAGCAAGACCGCAGCCTATTTATATCTTCGGTTACGGCCCCGAAGGCGTGGGGATGTCATAATCCACAGGGGAGACACCACATCAAGATCAAACAAGTATGAGCATATAACTTGTTACATAAATGAAGATCACCACAATTCAAGAAGGAACCGCAAATTCAAGAAGGAAGTAACCGCAAATTAGATTTCCACTAACCTAGCCATAATCAGATGGCACGAGTGCACAGATGTAAAAGAAAATTCCTTTGATTTCAAGCAACGATTGCAAAAAAATTAAATTCATTAAACAGAACGTTACTAGGCACAGAAAAATGCAACAACAAAACGAAAGCAGGAATCAGATAAAGATAAAAAAAAGCACCGCACTTCTTATCGAAATGATCCACCACTCCCTTATTCTCCCATCCCCTTCACGAGATTACTAAAACTTCATTGCCTTACTTCTTGCTAAAAATAGAGCGCCATGAGCTGTTATCATTAATTTTTATAAAATTAAACAGCTTAGAAACAAGAAAATATAAAATCCAAATTAGGAATGCAATCAAAAATTAAAAGGTTCACCTCCATCAGGGCAACCTCGTTCAGTGTTCATTGAAGGTTGACTCTGACTCGCATGAAATTGCGTCTTCCGACTTCGCAACTCGGATTCCTTTTCATATTGATCATAATGCCCATAACCGGCATCCGTATCGGTCACATTCGACTCATTTTCCTTCGTTTCGGTGCCCATATTCTTTGCCTTCTCTAGCAGATCTATAAAATTTATTACACTTAGTGCATCGGCATCTTATTGCTCGCTTACTTTATAAAACCTCTCTTAAGCTTTCACTGAAATAAATCTAACTGCATAATATGTATTGCCGAAATAATGAAACACCTCGACGAAGCAGAAGATAAGAAATCACTCAATATTACCGATTTCTTCGTACGATAACAAAAAAGAAGGTGAAGAGAGGAAGAGCAGCTGGAAAGAGAGGGGAGGACGCCGGGACAGCATACTATAAAAACTTCTAAGGTGGGCAACCAGGTGGGACACCATAGATAATTCTGGTAAACTTTCAACTCTCAAATTGTTGCGAAGATTGAACAATGATTTATATTAATTACATATGACTGATCTTTATGGGAAGAAATTTATGAACGTTCAGCAAAAAAAAAAAAAAAAAAGAAATTCGCCTCAAATATAAAAATGAATTACGCATCAACTTATAAGTGAAAAAGCGTTCCAGATCCAACAAACATTCCCTCAAAAACCTTTAATCGGGTGGAATCCAGAATACAAACAAAAAAAAAGAAAGAAACAATACGCAAACAATCACTTGCCGCATCACTTAGCGACAGATATAACACACCTTCACAACAATTTTTTGAAAATCGTTGTAGAATAAGGTTTCAATAAATAGCAACATAAAAGCTAAAGCAATGACTATAAATGTTTGTTTGAGGGATAGATACTCTTCGCTAGAGACGATGAATTCGCACGATTACATTACAATGCAACTAACATTACAACTACAACGAAACAAATGCCCCACAGTGCATATCATCAAACGAAGAGGAATGTGAATAAAGAGTTCCGAGGAGCAATATTTACATCTATTCGATTAAACTGATGAACGAGTGAAACAGTTCCAAGCAGATTTGCTAAATAAGTTGTTCGCCAGCGCAAATCCGCCAAATTGCCACCCTCCCCCCTCCTCCTCCCCTGTGATATACGCATAACCAAAAGTTGGTGTATTCCGAAGTGGTAATACGTTCGACAAACAATCTCATTAGTATATATATATACATACATATATATATATATATATATATATATATATATATATATATATATGTTCACTTGTTTGTTTACGCGCACACCTACATTTGCGTGAAAAAAAAAGTCGCTTAAAAGCATCGAGACGCATGAACTCGTAGATGCAGACGCATCACCCATGCAATCTACAGCAACACCACAATAGTTGGTTTAAAAATTTGCCTTTGAAACGAAATAATTCATCGCGTAACTCCAAAGAGGCGCTCTGACGAATACGAATCCTCATTCCGGAAAGCGGAATTGAAAACGATAGTTGTCCTCGGACAGGGTGAGGGGGAAACTCATAATCAATAATAGAAATGTTTTGATCGACTAAGTTGTGAGAATCTAAAAGTTCGCACTCGAATTACACCTTCCGCTCCGCCCATCTGAGTCATCGGTTGATAAATAGATCTAAAACATCTAATGAATATGTCACTTCAAAAGAATGACTATAGAAAATAACGCTTTTGAAGAACGACAGCCACATTGATGAGGCATCTGTAACAAAAATCTCTTTAGCCAGGTGGAAAAATAATAAGTGATAGTTTCTATTAAACATGCAGAGCTAAGGATTGAGAGACAAGGGGGTGGGCACGGTCGACAACTATGTCTGAGATGCAGTGATACATAGTTGAATCCGAGTGCTAAACTAACATCGAATATCGGATGACGGATCCAATTTGACGGCTTTATGCAAAAATTTGATCGCCTTTGATGGATCGTTGTCACGAATCGCCTCACGTGCGATATCCATACACCGCTCTGCCTCCTGCCTGTTCGCCTCCATCCCTTTAAAAGCGCGCGAAAACACTATCGGAAAACAGCAATAAAAGAAACTGCCTTTGTAAATCTTCATTCATAAGAATACGAGCAATTTGCATAATTCTATTATGCAAAAGCGAATTCGGAACAAATTGCATATATATATATATATATATATATATATATATATATATATATATATATATATATATATATATATATATATATATATATATATATATATATATACATGCAAATTGTTTTACGGATACGTCATGCATTGATCAAACAATAGCCAGAGCTATACTAACGAGCAAGCGACACAACGCATAATTGCACCTCATCCGCGGCTGTGTTAATCCAGATAAGATGATCTTTTATTTAATCTTTGTCACGTGTGATGACTAAAACCGTTTACAGACCAATAAAAAAGCATCTCTGCTCACACGGTCACTAAAAATTTCTGAACATACGAAAGGAAGCGAGGGGCGGGGTGCTGTCTTCACAAAGTGGTTATAAGCCAAATAATAAATATGCAAATTACCCCATACTTCGACACTTTACAATGCTCGAAACATGCAAAAACCTCCTTCTCGAGGAAATCCAAAAAAGGAAGGTTAAGAGCCTAAATGTCTTACTCCCCTTTTATGTGGTACTAAGACGCGTCAAGGATATAACTCGAGATGTAAGCTGATTGAGTTGGTACCCGCTCATGTGGTGTTAAATGGGTGCGACTCAGTACCCCAATTCAGCTCGCATGAGGAGGCACGTCTCCGGACAGGTGGAACACCCGAATTTCATACCAGAGGAAACATGGAAACTTACGCATGCAATCGAAAAATAAACGTTGCTTCTTTCAGTGCATAAGTTGTACTGCTGCTGCGCACTACTATAAATACCACCTGCATATCTATAGGTTCTAAATTTCATTACAACTGATTTTTAATTTGTCCCTCCCCCCCTCCCTGCCCTTTTTCCTGGCGGTATGCTGGCAATAACGTGTGAAGTTAATTGCGTCGTTGGGACAAAGAGAAAAGTCAGCGGTAACCATGAAGGCAAGGAAATTCCCTTACCTTCTCCCCCCCCCCCCCCTAATCTGAATGTTTGCAAACGATAATCCAATAATGTAAAAATCACCGATCGTAGTCAAAAATGAGTGAGAATTGATAATATTTATTAAGCCAACTATATGCCAAATATTGCATTAAAAAAAGCGTGAAACGAATTGGGCAGAGTTATCCGTAATCGATTGTAACTTAAAATTTAATACATAAAGCGCAATCTTCACTTCGGAGACGCATTTAAAGCGTCGATGAATTCGAACAGATATATGCTAACCCCATCTCGTCACCCCCGGCCTTCATTCAGTTGGACGAAGATCGGCGATAAGTTTCGAGTCTCCTCAAAGCTATTGTGAATTATACGCTAAAAGCACATTGAAAATAATAGATCTAGCAAATTTTAGGCGAATTTTGCCTGAAAAACGCAAAAATTTATAAGCCTTCTTTCACTTGGTTTAGTTCATCGAAAAATTTGTATAAACAGGTAAGGTATACACCTGCTGTTACACAGGTAAGCTATACACCTGTTGTTGGTTTCGATTTTTAGTATGCATTTGTGATAACATATATTTTATTGAAAGGTGTACCTTCAATCGGTCTTAATAAAATTAAACGAATGAAAAACTCCTAGTTGAGCTATGCTTTGCGGCAATTCCCGTGGGCTATGCGCTGTACCTCTGATAGTGCAAAAAATCACCCGTAAAGGTCACTTAAGCAAACCTGCCAAATGCTATAAGATGATAAGCTCTAACGTACCTGTAATATTATTGATCAGTCTTTTCCAAAAATGCTTGTAAAAATCACAACTGCACACCTGTGGACATTAAGATCGAAGGTATGCTTGAGGAGGCTTCGGGGGATGGACTCAACCGTCCAAGCTAGCGGTATATGCATCAGCAAAGAAAAAAATAACGGCTCTTGCGTAGCGGTATTGGTGTATCTTCAATCACAGTCAGTCGGTTTGAAGAAGTATACAAAAAAAAAAACGTTTCAAAAAAAGCGACCAGAGAAGCACAACGAGTCAGTTGTTTCCAATATCTTTGACAGACAACTATATCACTAAACTTGGTGTAATATTATAGGTTATTCTCAAGTTTACGTAAGACCATTTCGGTATTAACGGAAACAATGGTACAGTCTAGTGGCGGATTAAAGAAAGGTTTGGTCCTTGACATGTTTTTAATAAGGTCTTATTTAAGGCCTAGACCATTAATAGCATAAAAAACTTGGCTTAGAGACAAAAAAGGAGAATCAGGTGCTCCCGATTCTCTCGGCAGAGAAAGCAATGTCATCAGCAATTCCAGCACCAGTGAAAGGGAATTTCCGATGAGAACTCCTCGAAAATAAAGCGTAAAATACCGCAAAAGAAACCAACCTTTATTAATGCACACAAACTAAACCGACGAACATTAGAAAGCGCAAAAAAAAAGCAAAAAAAAAACTCTCGAATAAACACGTCACTTTTGACAATCACGTCCGGGAATATGCACAAAACGATCAATAAAATTCATCGTCGCCACTCGTTCGTTACAAGCTTCACACAGCATACGGGTCTTGGATACGATGCAACGCTGCTAGGTTGAAATCAGGTCCTGAGGTGACTTTCATTGCACAAATGAGAAATGATAAAGAAATGAGAGAATTGCAGCACCTGGCGTTTGTGCATCAACGTGAGCGGCATGGTGAAGACTTGAAGGAATTACGGAGGTGGCGGAGGGGAGGGGGAGGGGTAGGAAGGGCCCAGGGTTGGGGGTAGGGGGACTGGGTAGGAGCTGCGGAGGCTGCCGAGACTGCAGGTTGGTGGACGCAGTAGTGAGGTCACCAATTATCGTTAACGAGGTAAAGACATAACTGGACTCACGAAAACTCGACCCAATGTTGTCGAAAAACAAGCCTTCTTTGCGATCTCCGTGAAAGTAATGAGGCCAACTCTCGAGTTGAAATAGCAGCCAAGAAGGTAGCAGTAAACAGTAAATCAAACTTATATGATCAAACTTAATCGAGAGGTTTCTGCTTGAAATACTTTTACTTTCGTCATTATATGGTCACTGTTGAAGTTATGTTCTCAAATAGCAAGTTTCTGGAATGATTACGCGAATACATAGCAACAAAATATCCTGAATTTCAGGTGCCTAAATTATACTACGATTGCGCCACACCTGAATTATTTTACGACCCCGTTCCCTCACTAGATTTTTCTCTCTCTCTCTCTCTCTCTCTCTCTCTCTCTCTCTCTCTATCTATATATATATATATATATATATATATATATATATATATATATATATATATATATATATATATATATATATATATATATATATATATATATATATATATATATATATATATATATATATATATATATATATATATATATATATATATATATATATATATATATATATATATATATATATATATATATATATATATATATACGAAAATCTTTCTATTTTCCGTTAATGCCAGTTTTGATATAACATTGAAGAAAGAATAACAGTTAAACAGTTAATGTAACAGTTTTTATTATGGCGATGCAATGCGTCGAATAGAAGTGGAATAACAATTTATGCTGGCATTTCGGCTCTTTAAGCCGTAATGATAGCACGCCGAGCTCAAACTTGAGTAATTAAAACAACTGTTATTCTTTCTGTAATATCAACGAAAGTAACAATTAACTATAAAGAGCAATAATACGAATGAAAAAAGATTAGCTGAAAGTAATATAAACTCAACGTGGAATTGTTTTCTTTCATGAAATATAATATCCTATAATTTAGAACTCCTCACTATGTTATAATATTCGATCCATTCTAAATAATGCTTAAAGTAATTTTCAAGCAAATGCAAAAGAATTTCCCATTTGTTAAATATATTTCGCATTAAAATATCATAAATATTTTTTGAAAAAAGATTATTAATTTGATTATGAAAGACTGAAATATACAAAATATAAATCATAAATAAATCTTTTCAAAGAAAAACAAAAAGATTTTTCATTCTTGAGAGATACCAACGATTATCTTCTCAATAGGATAGAAAAGAATAACGAATCGATGCTAAATGATCAGATCTTAGTGCAACATTTCGCTTTTATTTAGAAATTGCGGCAAAGAGAAAAATATAATCTCAGGCTCAAATATATATCACAAGAGTAAAATTATACTTTTCACCTATTGCAACGTAGAATATTTAGAACTTCATTGCAATGATTTACTGATGATGCTAAAATTATACTTCAAATATCAACCGAATTTAATATGATGCAGGTAGAATCTGCCTCAAGACTGTATCTTGATGCATAGATCAATAAAGACTAGCTATTTGCAATTATACAAACAGATTTTTTTTGTCTGTGGTGATGATGCGACATTGTCGTTCGATGTTTAATGAGATATTTACATTTTTGGCTGGAAAATTAAATCAAAAGCGAATAAAAATTACGTTCGTTAATTCATTTCAATTAATTCAATTCAATTTACAATATGATCATTTCACTATGGAAATGCGCAGCTAATCATCTTTCATCTAAAATGAACGCATATGAATATCGATTCTATTTCCCTCACCTTGTAAGAAAATTCATTTCTTTATTTTCTGTTTTCAAATATTAATGCTATTATTTCAAAAAAAAAAAGATTTTTTTAAAAATAAATCCGAAATATGCAAATTTCACTCCAAAATGCAAATTAAAATATTGTTAGTCTTTCTTAGATTTATAGTGCTTATTTATTTCCGACTTGAATTTAGATTATGATTTGAATTTCTTAGTCTATATTAATATATTCAAATTTGTTTCAAAGGCGCTATTATTTTTCCCACTTAATTACGCATCGAATTTACGATTTTAAAATAATATTAAAATTTCATTCAAAGTGCATAATAGACTCAGACAGACACAGACTTCCGCACATCAGACAAAATTCTTCATCAGAAAGGATGCTGTAGAAAATATTTAAAATTTCTGAAGATAGAAGCATAAAAACACACAAAAAAAATACAAGTGAAAAGCGAGATGAGTTTGTGTATGTGGGATTTTGTGATTTAAAACGAGATATTTTCCGGAAAGATATTCATATTTTGCCGTATCTACAGTTTCCCATCAATAAATCCAACATTAATCCTATTGTAGCTCTATTTAATTGGTTTAATATCTAAGTTCTTAGCGTGCCGAATGAATTTCTTCAACTCAAATGGATGGAATCTTCTCAAATTTTGTTGGATTTATCTGCTTGCCGATTAAATGCAAAAAAAAAAAAAAAAAAAAAAAAAAACCGGCAAACGATATTTGTGAATAGTTCATCGCTTACTGCGTTTATTGACTTTCCAAACAAAACTTTCGTCAAAAATTCTGCACATAAATTTATGCACCGATTTTTTTCGCCTACATTTGCAATTTTTTCTCACATATTAAAAAAAAGAATTCCATAGGCATCCCACAGATTGGAGCTGTTATAGCCACAAATTTCATCTCTCATTGGTCAGTAAATTCTGACTCGATTACCATATAATTACTCACTGATAAGTAGGAAATATTCATCATCTCTTTGCGATACACTACACTAAATTCATAGATATTATAAATGACCAGAAATTAAAGTTCAATAATTTCGATCAGTTATTACTCACGATTTATCGATATTTTTTGATGATCTTTTTGAGAATAATAATAATATTTGCATTAATAATTAATATGTAAATTTATATAGATATATGGAAATATTATTCTTTATTTGATATAATATTCCTTTTATAATGTTTATATTTATTTATTCTTATGTATGATTTTTATCGTTTTAAATATTTTCACTATTTTTCAATTTATTTTTGAATTATTTTCATTGTTCTCTTCAAATTTCCTTCAAAAAAAAAAAAAAAAAACTTTTATGGGAATTAAAACGATGCAGTATAGAGATGAATGATGAATTCTAAAATAATATTGAATTGTACAAGAGCAATTTGTGTTAATTTATTGCTACGACAATTAACCAATTGTATTGCTTTAAAAAAAATTTTTTTTGATGGGCACTTTGACTGAAACAATGAGAAAAATTCACGTTTATTCCTCGTCTAATATCTTGGAGGGGGAAATAACTGTGAACGCTAGATGATCTTGACCAGAAGTTTATTAAAATGAAAAGTGATGGTTACCTATCGTGTGAATGCTACTACGTAATATTATGTAAAGGATCATACACATATGCAATTCTTATGTCCACTAAAATGACCGCAGCAAATACGACGAACAAATTGCTGACCGAGTGATATCTTACCAAATATGTAAATTTATTTGCTGGTCGAACGGTCATATCAGCGGTCAATGGATGAAATTTTATTAAATATATGGCAATGTCATATGTATGTGTATGTATATGTACATATGTGTATTTATGTTTCTGTCTACCTGCCGCGTCAGTATCAACAGGGGAATCACCGAAATCAGAGCCATGAGATATGATTGTTATAATGTATAGATATCGAGCGATAAGCACTTTTACGATTCGGCGCCGATCCACCAACATTCAAAAACATGGAGATAGTTGAAACCACTCCTCCCCACACCCCCCTCACCCCTACAAACAGTACTCATTTCTTCGCCATTCATAGATTTTTTTTTTTGTCGATTAGATGATAGAAAAGGAAATCTTTTGCGGAAATTATACGAATTTTTATACGAATTTTCATCGGATCATTAAAATTCAAAAATATTTCCCGAGTAAATTTCATTTTTTCCCGGTGATTTAGAGAGCCGTTGGTCAATTTGCTTATGGCAAAGATGTGCAATTATATTAACCCTATGGCCTCTTTCATTTGTTGTAGAGTAGATTGTGATTCCGTTGAAAGTTTTCTACTCGAAAAGTTTTTCTACAACGTCACTGATAAAAACATCCATTGTGATGAGCACACAACATGCAAACTTATCAGGAACACACTGCACATTTGTATTGCGATCGTTGACGCCGTTTTTCACAACAGCTGTCGTCCATCCTCGTACACAACTTGACCACCGGATGTTTTCGACACAATGAGATTCTTATGTGCACTTGCAGGCGTTAGCAGCACAATTGTCTGTCTGTCTGTCTGTGGTTGTTGGTAAATTTGTCTGCTGATAGTGATTTGCACTAAGAGAATGCCGTACTATTGCATTCAATGAGTCACTTTTCTTGATCGCTTAACGTTCACATCTTTCAACCAACTGGTTCAATTCAAGGTGAAAACTTTATTTCACTTGAAGTTATACAAATTTCTTATGCTTTTGTTATCATAACTTCCCGTTTATAAGTCTACCCTCCTATATAGGTACCCATATTCTTTAGTGAGAAAAGATTTACCTTCTACGGGAAAAAAAAAGATTCCACTATGGATGTAGATTTTTAAAATAATTGCCTAATAGTGAGCAGCGTGCAAATTGAGAATATCATTGAGTTGACAGATGAACGAAGGATTCAGTCGGGGGGTCTATTCATTATCGTCAACTGTTTCGAAGATCCTACCAAAAAAAAACTTACAACATAAAGGGCGAACTATTTCAAGATCACAACGATTTCATTCTCTCTCTTTAAGTGTTCTTTATCGGCTTCGCTGGACTGCTTAAAAAGGTCCACCCGATCAATCCGATCCCAAATTATGCATAGTGAACTATCACGTTCATTGATAAGTGTAATATCAGCAAGAAGATAACTGTGTTGATATTTTATTACAGTTTAGAGCAAAGATATGAAATAATCGCTGAGAGTACACTTATTCATTCATATATAATGGTGATAAGGCGCAAAATAGAAAGCATAAGAAGTGGTAGTAGATCAATAGATTATCATAGGCCGACTAATAAACAATATAGACGGAGAGAACTTTTGCATATAGTCATTGTAATGTTACGATAGATATGATGGATCATCTCACTCGTTTTAGCAACGTTCCTGGATTTCACCTGAAATAGTGCCACACATTAAGTACCATTTATATTTGAATATTTGAGAGCATAATTTCAGGTTTAACGATTCCATTATGAGAAGAAACTCTTTAAAGGAAATATTTTTATCCTCAATAAGTAATCAAACTTTCAATTGTTCCTATGAATTAAAATCATTTCGGCAAATATATTCTTATAGAAATTAAAATAAATATTATATTCTTATATTATCGAACACGATCACTTAGTAAAATTGAATGCTCAAAATTAATTTGATTCATCATTTTGCTTTCAATGGAATTTGTTTGAAGCAACTCAAAAAAACACTAAGAAAAGTTTCTCGCTATAAATTGAAGCTGTGTTGTGAGCAGATTTCATACTCATTGAAAAGTTTTCCAACGGAGTAATACAAAATAAAGATTTTGTGGAGTTTTTTTGAACTCCTAAAGCGATTAAGTTTTATTTTTAATTCGCTTTTGTTTGAAAAACTTCACTTAAATACGAAATGAATATGAAAATAATATGAAAAAATAATCGAATGATAGAATTTACCATCTTTAAGACCGAGGCATTTGCCCCATTCTTTAATGGAGATATTGCCATCGTTATTAACATCGCAATTCTCAAGGAATGGTTTAATGCATGATTCCATCGGGATAACAGGTGCGGTGATTGGAATTAATTCATGATGTGATACGTGCTTATCGTGTGGTTTAATATCCAAATCACAGAACTTCCAGATTACTGGATATACGTGTTTCTTCTCGTCGTCGGCTTCCGCTTCAGCGATTAATTCTTCCCACTCCAAATTGTTCAACTCACGTCGCTTCTTCAGCTCTCGCATCACCTGAAAAATATATCTCACCTTCCCCTAGTGAAGTTTAGCAGAGAAGTTACTTATATCTATTGTACAGGTATATATGAAAAGCAATCATTCTCACCTGATCTTTATGTGAATGAATGTAAGAAACAACTTTCACAAGCAAAAAATTTAAAAGCTTCCATTAAAAATAAGTCGGATAAAATGGCAACTACTATCTTCGAGGTCGGACTCATATACGTTTTTTTTGAATTTTTCAATTTTCCCCCTCTTTTCTTCAAAATTCTCGCTAAGGTAAAGCCATTCTTCTTTTTTTTTTCAATTTGCCATTACAACTCATATAAAAATCAAAAATTTCGGATTTATTATTCATAAGAGTGGCAAAGAAATATTTTATGCTGCCTTGCATAATATTCAAATGTGACCTCGGATGAAAATTTTGTGATTAATAATATGATACCTGGAATAGCCAATCGGCCATTCTGGATGGGAATTGCTCCATGAGTTCATCGGTGCATGGATCGAGTTGTTTGCATGCGCCCAAATATTCCAAATGTACCTTTGCATTCGCCTTATTCTTCAACAATAAAATTCTATTTATTCGCGTTTTCGATATTTTCGCTCTCGACTGATAGGTTTTAGCTTTTACTGATATCTGCTTATCAAAGATTTTAACTTTTAGTGATATCTCTTTATCAGAGATTTTAGTTTTTACTGATATCTCTTTATCAACTTCACGAAATGATAAGTCGAAGAAACTTTTCATTGCGTTACAATCAATTGTTCGCCATTATTTTCTTTGGTAAAATTTGTTGATACTGAAGCAACCTTAGAGACAACTTTCCTCTACCTTCAGAGCGTTTCCTTTTTTTCAAATGAGATATACTAAGGTAACTATAGAAAGCGAATAATATCAGAGCAATTTTTGCATTCTTATGTGTTTGTGAATAACACCAGAAGGCTCCAATTCAATCTTCACTGGCTTCATCATCAGTCAACCACATCATAGCTTTCATTGAAATGAAAACAAGCGTTCACGATTTGAAAAATAAATAAATTTCTGGTGGGAACTTGGAGTTATTGCTACTCTCATAGTGGAAAAATCAGATTTCATCAATCGGGTACGGGTGCAACATTAAGCGCAAATATCAGATCATCAAAAAAAAAATTATATGGCATCGAAGTCCGAAAATTCGTGCCGAAATTTGTTCACCGAAGGATAATAAAGCGTAATGCAATCATCTACTGATTGCTAAATGGTCTAAAATTTATGTGTGCGCTCTTAATTCATCCCGACTTGTCGTGATTCTTCGAGTTGTCCGGATTCTTTGACTTGTCCTGGTACCTCGACTTATCCTGACTCCTCATCCTGATTATTCGCTAATTAACAAGCAAGATTTTTGCACACATCCCCCAGATGCCAAATAAATTGATAATCCTCAGCAATAAAAAGCACCGTACCGTACACTCTCTCGACTTCCTTTTGCACAGACATCTTTCACGATACAGCTCACATAGCGATGGGAACGTTTCGTTTGTGTTACTGCATACCTGTCGAATTAACTCACCATGAAGCTCATTAAAGAAGATTATACAATGGCTACCAGTCATATTACCTAACGCAAATGAGACATGGAAAGCAGTAAACATGAAGGAAGAGGTTCACATCAGATTTAAGTTGTTCCTTACGGATCTTTTAACCTATTAGGGTTAATTTGTAACCTGTCTCTCAAGCCAATAGAAAAACCGCTCTTTCTTTTTCTTAAAAGTGGCTGCAAAACTCTGTTAGCTCTCAATCCTCCGCCCCCTTCTCACTTCCTCTCCCTCCCTCATCCAAGATAGAGAGGTTTTGCTCTGCTGTGGCAACTTCAAACTGAATGCGGAGTTGACCGATATTTTCAGCAAATAGCCTTTTTAAAAGAAAGCTACTCCAAATTAATGTGCTTATGAAGAAGAAATGATCTAAATGAGAGGTGTAGTTTTTTACCTGGTCGAAAGGGTCCCCGTCGAGCGGCGGGCATTTGGAAATACACTCGCACGTTGGCTCACCACTTTTATCGACTATGCATTCCTTGCCCCATCCACAGACGTGATCCGCGCAAGGGTTTTTCTCCACCCTTGGTGCTACAACAATCCATCTTACGTCTCCCATTTCATCGTGCGGCCATATTACACACTCTTAGCGTCGATTTGCTGTCTCACAGCTGTTTCCACCCTTATGCGGCACGTAATCCATCAAGATAGGCATTATTGCGCTCACATATGGCGATACTGTTGAGGAGAATCGACAGACAATTTTGATGAGGTGAAATTTTATAATATAACTTAAAGGAAGTTCCCAACGTTAAATATAAGAATCTCCCCAACCGTCCTCCCTCAATGAAAGCCGGAAGAGTATTCCTGATCCGGTTTTATTCATAGGCATTGTGCTAAATTTGCAGAAATGCTAACATTTGATATCTCACCAAAATTGAATATGCTGCTCTTCATAATCTATATTTTTCGTTTTACTTCTTGAAAATGAATTCGAATATTTTTAATATCGCAATATATTTATGCTAAAATTCGTTATAATATCGGTAAGAAAAGGGGAATATTCAATGAAAATACGATATGAGACAAATAATTCAGCAATCGAAAAAGTGATTTAATTAAAGAATTTCGAAGTTTTTCTTATTTTGTAAATGAGTTTCAACTTTGAAACATTCTATAAAACATTTCCACCTTAATGCTCGTTTATAATTACTAATATTACCGGCAAGTAATAACTCTATGAAAGCATTCATAGTTCTTCTGCTAGAATTAAAATCGTCAACTAATAGAACTAATATTTTTTCTTCAAAAGCAAATTTTCATAAAATATTCCATAATAAATCCGCAACCTTTAGATAGTTAAACGAACTTTTAAGATCGCCCTCACTTTCAGGTGTTAACCTTGAATATAGCTAATCTTGCGAAGTCTTTTATATAATATATATTATCATTGATAGATACCAATATTTCTTAGTAAATAACACATACGTGGTGTTGCTTTTTCATGGGTCTCTTCAATTTTTTCGTCGATATTTTCGAGAAGTGTCTCCAATTCATCCCATTCGCTTCCTTTCTTCTAAACATTACGATAATTCACCACATTGTCTAATTTCTTTATCGTTTCAAATATCAACGAAACTCTCCTCCCCGAGAACCTATCCGAATAATTATGAGGGCAACGGTAAGAATAGATCATAAATAAATCAACAATCAAAGCTTTTTATAGATGGTATCGATTTCTTTCCTAGACAGTAATTAATAGTAGAATTTTTTGGATGCTATGAAACGTCTAGCCAATATTAAGCGTTAAAAAAATGTGGAATAGCAAGAATAATAACTGCATAAAGATGATGTGTCTTAGCAACAGCAATATGAGCACTTCATACTCGTCTAAAAATGTTTCTCTTACTTTCACAATAATATTTGCATATAAATTTTCAATAATTGACTCTATAGTATTTTATTTTTGCAGAAAATGATGATCACATTCATCTGAACGATTTAAAAAAAAAACAAATTATGACCGACAAATTTGAATGGTGAGGAAAAATTCATTGATGTTAAATAATGAAGATATTTCATCGAAGATAAAAGTACAAAGATCTAAAAAAAAAAAAATAGAAGTTTTCGACCCGAGTACCATCTCCGGTTTCAATGAACCAATGTCTAATAGGGAGCTTCCGCAATTCGTGGATTATTGAGATCCTAACCGATAGATAATGCACCCAAAAAAAAAAAAATTTGTGATAAAATTTGGCTATATTTGAGTAAATAATTTGCCAAAAAGAATGAGAATATAGATGTAACACTTTTCCCACAAATTACAATAAATTAATCGTAATAGTGTGCTATGTATGAGGTTAAAAGGTTTCTTCTAGCTATGCATTGCTTACGGTAATGATGATACGGTATACCCCGTTTCTGGCGCATTCTAAGCAAGACGATTGCACAACATCTGCGGATTAGTTTTTTTTTTTCTAGGATATTCACACAATTGATGTCCACATCTTTAAACAGTGATTACTGCTAATGAAATATCTCTGAATGGTTTTCGAATGCTTAGAGAGAGAGAGAGTGTGTCGTCGATTCGAATCGCTCGTATGGTAAAAAATTCTCACAAATAAAACTTTTTTGCTTACATTTATAAGTATTTTATAACGATAAAAATTAGTGCTAAGAATAATAAAATAATAAATTAGTGATAATATTATTTTGAAAGGTTATTCAAAAAAAAACAAATATTTCATTTAAGGCGAATTTTTTTCGACGAGAAAACTTTTTTACTCATAAACAATAAATTTTTCTAAATTTTGAAAACATTCAGTAGAAAAATGAACGGCAAAAACATCTGAGATTCTCACATAAAGAATAATATTTTCTTTTTTATTTGTTTCCAAAAGAAATAACCAATAAACTTCAAAGATTTCCCTCGCGTTTAGAATGCGATGATTGTGCGGGCGAACAAGCCGATAAAAAAATTTTAGTGAATTTCAGGTCATCTAGTAATTACTTTGAATTGTTTCTGCTATGAATTCATTGATAAACGAAAATCTATTTGAGTCCCCCAATTACATATATTGAGCATTATGTCACGAAATTGAAATCTTTTGTTGATATGATAGTTTAGAATGGATTAAAATCAAATTGGCTACAATATTTGTATTAATATAGATAAAAGTCTTTTTAAAATTAAAAGTTTCCCCTACTGCTCACTTATATGCAAATATGGTGATTGGAAAACACCACATCATACGTGGGTTGGTCAGAGAGAGACAGAGAGACATAGAGAGAGACTGATCGTGCGAGGATCGTCATGTTCATCGCTGTACGTCACCCCTTGCTTACGAATATTTGCTTTCATTGAACGATAGAAAAATTCTTTCATTATTCCACATCACCAAACTCAAATGTTGATCGACACATCGAAATTCATTTAGTGCATCTTATAATGAAAATAAAAATTACTTCCTCATTAATAAATGCAACAATGAGAGCGAAATTGCAAATAAAATCAACTTTGCAATTCAAAATGAACGACTGCAATTGCATTTGGCATTTAGCATTCTAATAGAATTACTAAACAAATGACTTGATGCAATAGCGAATCTAACGTTGATAAATAGATGCTAATATCGAAAAACGGTGCTGCAATTTTGTAAAATAATTGCAAGCGTAGTGATTATTCATTGCAGTTTTCACTTTCATCAGAGGAAAAAAAAGGATGAAACAAAACTATATGCAATGCTAATATCATAGATGGCAATTCATTATTTACTACATGCTAAATGGTTTCACTGATTTTTTTAATGAAATAAAAGTATTAATATTTTATCGAATCAATTTCAACGAGCTTTTAACTATAAACACACCTGATGAAAATTATAAGTGTAGTGATATTTAGATCGTATAGTATTAACTCGAATATATGGCTCATCTTCTCGTTAGCCGACTCTTTCCTAGGATTTATCCAGATTTTCCTCGCAAACCAAACATTTATGACGTACTTTTCCTTTATCATATTTTCTTCAGGAAGTATTTCCTTATCATTACGCCTATCATACTCTTATCATAATCTTTAACATATTTGTGGTTTTCCACTATGATACTTTATACGTTCCAATATAGTATAAATCATTTTTCGTCTATCTATGAAGATGAGTCTTCTCTAAGAAATGAACCTAATGAGAGCAAAGATCATTAATCTTCAGTTTTTTTTTTATAGTCATTATTTGAAGAGATAAGAGGGAAATAAGTTGAATGAAAGACCTTTTTAGCGTTAGTGAGAATGAGAAGAGCGCACACAAGAACGACGGCGATCCTCATAGCGGCTGTCGTTGCTGTGAAGAGTTCGGCAAGAAGATCGCTTCGCTGCTTTAGCCTCTTCTTCGTCGAGCAATTGAAAGTGTTTGCCACGCCCTAAATATCTACCCACTTTTAGAGCTCTCGATGAGAACAACCAATCCATTCGTTACGTATTTAGAACGTATCATCACAAAAATTATCTATGGTAATTAATTTTATTGCAATCAAACTTTGACGTAATTTCCGAATTTTTCCACTTATCAGACAATTATTTTTTTTTCTCGTCTAAGCAAATGAATTTTAGAATCTACTACGAAGAGGAAAGTGATTTTTTATTGAATATTATAATTCACATTAAATTACATATTTACAATGAAATCATCGTTGATGCATTTATTAATTTCTTAGAGATGAAAATTGATTTGCTTATTAGTTGTAAACTATGCAAGGAAATATTTTCTGAAATCTATTCAATAATTTTTTTTAACCATCTAAAAGCGAAAAAAAAATTCCCACCAAAAAAAAAGCAACTTCAAATCTACGACAATGATCGATCGGGGAAATCACTTTAAACTGCATCATCTCAATGATTCGTTACTACAGCTATTAACTGACATTTAAAAAATAATTCAAATTTCTTACTCGTGATTAAAATATTGCAGAAACCTCGATGACTCAGTTACGAGTTGAGCTTCTCAGACAGACACAGACTACGTCAGTTTCAAGTTGAACCAGACAGATACAGACATATGCGTTATATACATGTGCATAGCGCTACCACTGTTTTCATATGGATACAGTTTTGCAAGAAAAAAAAAAACAAGACCGAATCAAATACAAAAGCTTCAAAAGCATGCTTTCACTACCTCTCGAGCAAACAAATCTTTGCGTAGTGACCACGAAAACGACCGTTCCCTAGACGGCAGCGGCGACAAACAAGCTCGACCCGCTAGTGTTTACACAAACCATCTTATAGTGCATTCCTAATAACAAAATTTGATCCATCGACAAATGTATAGCGGTCAATATGCAGTTATCCTGATCTATTGTGCGAATTCTCAGTGCATTTGCATCAAACAACGGAAGAAACCCGTACAGCTTATACCTCTCACATACAATAATATTAAGACTTGCACCACTAGTTTTAATATCTGTGTATTTCGTATCCACTATCAATGATATGTTTTCGAATTTATATTCCAAGCGACCTGTTCTTCATTTCATCCTTTAGATCAATTCTGACAATTTATGCGCATGTAGACTTGCGCAAATTTCAACTAATAGCGTAATAAGATCACCTGCCCAAGTTGCTGTAGCCCGGAACTCATATAAACCTACTTGAAAGTGATGTACGATGGGTCTCCTCATTAATATATATATTCATCGTTTCTCTTCCACTCTTTTATCTCATCTGTCCAAGTTTGATCTGTCTTATTCCAAAAAATGATACACTTTGCTTTACTTCTATGGCTCGAACAAGTTTTGCCTCGACTTCCTCGATAAACTTCGTCTAATTTGCTCGTATACAATTTGCCATATTAAGCCTAGTGGCGAGTAGAATAGGTACCATTATATAAATCTTTACTTCATTTTGGTGTTCACCACTAAGTGCTATGGGAATTCGGCTTCATACTGAGTACCACTTAGTTTAATCTACTTTAGATTATACAATAATAATAATTTATAATATAATAAATGTTACATACATTTTCGTCAAAAATTCTTCTCACTTTAATGAGTAATATTTTCTGCAATATCCGTTTGTATGCAATAGATTACTTCTTCCCCTCTTCCCGCAATAAATGGGCAAACAACTTCATCCTTCGAAATTGACAGACGGGTTCCAGTGAGTAATCCAAAAATGTGGACACACCCAAAAATTCAACCAGAACCTTATTTGAGCAACATTTGGCTTTAATTTCACTATTTCATTGCGTTGTAATTTTTGATACATCTTGCTGGAATAAAGATTCATATTCGATTATCATTTCCATTATTTGCCTTATGTCCTCATGATTTTATTTTAGTCCTTCTCCTGCCCTAATAGCATGTTCTAGTTACTCATTAATACTACCTGCTCACATATACCTTTATTTCTTATTCTCTTTTGTTTTATTATGAGCAGAATTTAACGGATCGTGCGTATCACTTTAACGTCAATGATTGCAGACCGAAACATGAAAAATGTTCAACGTTCACGCTTGTTTTACTTGTCGATCTTATTACTTCTTACTCACTCTTTTATCGTCTGAACCAATGAAATCCGCCGCAATATCCCTCTTACAATTCTTGGAAAATACACAATTTTATAATTTGTATATATTTAAAAAGCGCCCTAAAACTATTTGACTTATCACTATCTAAAATGTTCTATATATTTTTATGAATTCCTATGTTTATCATATATTGTTTGGAATATTTTACAACGAAACATCTTACTCATATGTTGTTGTGTCTTTGAATTTAAATATCAGTGATCGTGTACACTAACTGATTCCACATATAATAGTAATATTTACTCTTTAAGTAATATCAGTAAAAATGCTTTATTATTAATAAAATTACTCGCTAAATAATGCAAACATTTGTTCATTTCGATGTTCTCATTTATGTATTTATTATGCAATGAGAATTAAATGAATTTTTTTTTTAATCTATGGATATATGTGAATAATAGAATAGTTTTGTGGTGGAAAATATATTAATCTTCAATAATATTTGAGAGTGTTAATTTTATTATTGAATGATTGCAAAAAAAAATAACATATCGATATGTGGCGTTGAGATTTTTTTTTTCTTTCTTCTGTTACGGCAATGAATCGTTGAGGGAACACTTTAAACCACAGTTGGTTTTTTTTTTTTTGTTGATCGCTAATAGAGAGCGACGATGCTGCAAAGTTGATAAGCACATTGGAAATTAGAACAACAATTCTTGCAAGTGATAATAAATCATTTATCAATTCGTAGCGAATCTCCTCTATTGTCATTTCAATTTAAAGTTGATAAAACTATTATTTCAAGTATTGAATATATTTTTCAATTATATAATTTTATTCGAATTTTTCCTTTAAATGCTAATATAGATGACTCTTATCAATTGAATTCTGATGGTTAAATTTATTTAAATCCTCCCGAAATTTTCGTTTATATTTGAAATAATTGAAAAATGCATAAAATATGAATTCTTTTCTATTTGATGCAAATTGTTAAATGAATTTATTATTGCATTAATAAATATTGAATTGAATGCATTATTTACAATGTTCAACTTTTCCTCCCCCCCCCCCCCCCCCCCCGCCCAATAAATTTCTCATTATAATATTTTCATTGTCTATCTTTCAGCTATAGCATTGCTGAAATCTATCTATCAAATAATATTCTTATTTCGTTTATTATTATTATTATTTTTTTTAAATATATCAATTTTCGTTTCATTTTATTTTCATTTCTTTATTTTTCAATATTTCAAAGAGCGGAAAATTTTTCTCGTTTATTTTTTCAGAAGAAAATTCCAATTGATAATACATAAAAATTGAGAATTCTCAAAGAGAAATGATAATTTTCATTAAAATTTAATGTTTTATTGCTCAAAATATTTTCTCTTTATGAGATTTTATTTTATTCGAGATTTTCGATTTTCTTCTCTCAATGATAGTGCAAGATGGTTATTGATATACACAAAAGAAAGTATGCTGTATTGCTGACTAAATTCTCTAAGAGAGTCAGCTGTCGTCGCGTTTAAAATCTTCTCCACTCAGATGAACGTGTCATAGGCAAAAGAATTAGGCGAAGTTTTTCAATCAACTTTTCGCTATTGATTAGGGAAATTGTTGAGTGCTATTAGTTGTATCAATCAGATAGACAATGCACGCAAAATACGCTCAAATAATCTAATGGTTTCCCAAACACATTGACTTGAAAATCGTTGTAATTCGGTGGTTCATGAAGGCTGGTGTCTTTGAACGTCATGGAATTTTGGTGTTTCCTGAAAACTCGCTATTTGAAGGTTCTTTTAGAGGTTGATCATCTCTAATATATTAGCTACGTACAAAGTGTGTGTAGAAATCTCAAAAATGGATTGGCGTTGGCTGAGTGAATCTTTCGGGGCCGGCAACCCAAAACCGCGTTGACGATTGTTGATCCGGAAACGTCCTAATACACTTTTTTTTAAAATTTTGCAATAAAATGTCACTCCAAATTAAATATATTTTGCAACGAATATCGGCTATAAACTGGTTGTTGTATTTGCCCTACCAGCTGCGATGCATTTTCTTCAACAAATCAAAAAGTGCATCGAAAGAGCTCAGCTTTTGAATTTCACGCATCTGAACGACCGGTCTCATAAATTAGCCGCAAAAAAATGCCTTTCATGTTTCAAATTAACAGAACATTCACTAGAACTAGAAAAGATTCGTTCTTTTTTTTCAAACTCAACCGAAGTACTATAAAGTTTAAAAATATTTTTTTTGCTGTCTCTAAATATCTATTATTCCTTTGAAAATTAATCCATTACCATATGAAAGCTCATATCGACGATCAGTCTTCTAAATAAGTTTATTAATCAATAAAATTTGATAATTGAACCTTCAGGAATCTTCGAGTTTGAAATTTGATCTGCCGACGCAGACATACAATTGCGCACGTACAGACAGACATACGCAAACGTACAGACACAGACATACAATTGCGCAAACGTACAGACACAGACATACAATTGCGCAAACGTACAGACACAGACATACAATTGCGCAAACGTACAGACATAGACATACAATTACATCTCGCCATAGTAGATTTTGCATGCGCAAAGTCTAAAAATGCATCAAGATATTGCTCTCTAGTTAGAATGATTAAAAGCATATGCAGCTTGTGCAAATGTGATGTACACGACGATGCATACACCCAGTGATCAAGCTGGCATTTGCCAGGCGCTCTTCTTCCGTTGCATTATTGCTGCTCACTGCACTCACATTAACGCCTAATTCATCAATCTGCATCGAATTGTGCACTTACCGCCTTGATAGCAACCAACATGACAACTTACTGGGGGTAGAGGAAGCGAAGGGGATAGGAAAGAAAGAGATAGGTGGGAAACGACAGACGAATAGGGAGACAAGAAAATATTTCGTTCATTTAGTTTAAAATCTTGTCGCCTTATCAATGATCCGTTCATTTCCAGCTAAACATGATGATTGAACTAAGATTAGCCAAATAGGCCTTTATTGGAACTTGAAACTTCAGATAAGTGATCAACTATATGGTTGATACCTTAGGGATTGCCGAACAAATGCAACATAGACACTGCTAGCTTTCTGATGAAGTTAATCTGATTTCTAATGCAGTTAATTTCAACAATAAAAAGTTTTCATTAAATGGCGAATGAATAATATCAGTGAATATTCACGCCAAGAAACGTTTCGGATATAATGCATACGAAACATTTTCCTCAACAAAATTATTTAAACACCAATGGTCGATGCTTTTACCTCTGAATCGGAGAGACATCGTGATATTGAGTGCCACAATTGTAAACGTTAGTGTCCTCCATAATTTAAATTCAATCATTAGCACTTCGTCAATCGGAGTGAAATGAAGCCGTAGCCGGTCGCGATTCGGAGTTGATTTCGCTTTCAATGGCAGAGTTCAACTCCGTTCATCAAGTGCACCGAATGGCTCTTAACGCGACCGCTCAAATTCACCAATTCGCCTGAACTCTTTTAAATATCATGCTTTCGCCTCCTCTCATTGATGCACAACGAAAATAAACTTATGATTACCACACAAAAATTGTTATGCATTCCTTTATTGTCCTTATTTCGAGATGAAATATTCATAGTGTCGGTCTACCCAAAGACAGACAAAATATCCGTGACTTTTGACAGGATAAAAGTAAATAAACCTTAACCGACGAAATTCACTAGCAGATCCGCACCCAAATGATGGAAATACTCCTTCAGGCTTTCATTCGTATTTTCTTCACGTTAAGGTGCTACGGATCTGCGACAGATGTACCAACAAATGCAATCCTATGCAATATTGGAATCATATCCCGCTCTAATTGCTACACAAAGGTCTTCTTTAAGCAACAAACTCCCTCAGATTGAAGTATATTTACAACCACCACAATCCTGTCAATGGTTTCCAAAATGATATCATGAATGATACGCACATCACTAAACCTTTATTTATTGATCAATCAATTCAGGATAATCGATAAAAGCAACAACGGTTCAAATGAAGAATGTTAGAACTAGAACCATTCAACACTAACCTAATACACAAATCAAAATGTGGACAACTCATTGATCTAGTGCACCAAAAAACTGTTGAAATGATTGTCCAAACACAGTAAAACGCCATATAAGACCCGAATGAGATGCAAAACGTAACGGTGAACAAATGTTGGCGAACTGTTGAACGACAGCCCCATTTGTGGGAACAACTTAACGGGATACGCTAAACTCATTTGGGAAGGAAAAGACGATCTGTTGCATCGGTGCATAGAATGACGACAACAACGTAATTATTTTATAGAGTTATTCATATGATACTAGATACGAAATTGCAGCACTCAAGCTTCTCTGAGGTCCTTCCATCTCTTTTCTCCGAGACTTCCCGATCACTGAGTGTAGACCAGACCTAGACCGAACTTGTGACCGCCTTCGTTAAGAGTATTCAGTCCGAATTGCGTTGAAAGAATCAACTTCAGCTAAAAGCAAACCACACATTAAAACCACATATTATAATTCAACAACAAACGTTCGTATACTTTAGCTAAGCCCTCTCGACGATGACCACTCAATGAAACCTTACCCGAATGGGCATTTCATTCGAGTCTATGATTGCCAGCACTCAGGTTTCTTTTCTGGGCACTCGCGAGATTTAGCCATATAGAGAAAAGCTGCGAGAAATTTAGACAATATGTACATGAAACGCTAGTCGAGACTGCTAACGAATGAAAGAGAAGTAAGTAGTGAAGGTAGCAAGGGATCGTCAACCTAGACCCCCTCTCTTCCTAGATGCTTCACACAAAAATTTTCTATACGAATGACGACAACAAAAATGGAACAAAGAAGAACCTGGTTGGTGAGATGATGGGTGGCCGCAAAAGCAACTTTCGACTGATTGTCGACCTTCGCTTTCAGCTCGAGATCCTTCGCTGGACAATATTTAGCAGCCAGTGCAAAACGAGCCCCTTGATCGCCAACAGTCCAGCCCAGCTGTGCACCAACCTCCACGTTCTACAAAACGTCCAATACTTGTCACAAACAACCCAACAAACACTCCAAATGTAACTGGGACCAGTAATCTGCCAGTGATGATAAAACAATTTAAAAAGAAGAAGAATGAGAATCCCCCCATTAATTCAACGATATCAAATAAAAAGATGATGAAAAAAAATATAACAGACAGTGTGAAGAGGATTGTGAACAACTTTAAGGAATTATGACAGGAGATGCAATAAGCCGGATAGATAAGAAGATTGCTGTACTGGCTGCTCTTGAATCGATCATAGAGAAAATAATGCAATCATCATCGACGAACATTTAAGACATACATGTGCGGCACGATGATAGAGAGAAGCACCGAATTCCTGTCCGTCGTTTACGAATGAATGAAGAGTATAATTGGGTCCGGTTCGTCCGAAAGCTACATTTGTCCCCTATAAGATATAGTAATGATACGACCAATGCGCCATCATTGTCAACAAAGTGTAATTCATTTCCGATGTTAGCAAGATGCGTGAAGATGTTAAATAATCCTATCCACATATATACCAAACGGGAGAAAAGTAAAAATGAAAGAAGGATAAAATTCTTCAAAACCGGAATGGGGGAAAGAATATTCGGAATTTTGACAGACATCCTTGGATTTTCTTTATTAAGGAAAAACGGCAGAAAAATTCACTTCGCCTGTGACTTAATTCTTAAGAAACTCAAAAACTTTTCCACCAGTCTTATGAACCTTCAGAACGAATGCCTCCACCATACGCATTAGGAAATTTCTATTATAGGAAGTTTTTATTGCTCTGTACTCTCTCTATCAACACACTTTTTCATGTTTGTATGAAAAAACATAATCTGCAGTACTTTGAACAACATAACGAACCTGCAAGCGATGAGCTGAGTACTCCTCAAGAAACGGGAGAAAAATTTGCCCCATTATATAACTAACTATATAACTATATAACTAACTACATTATATAACTATATGTGCTGATAACAGATCAGAACGAAATATACAGCGAAATTTACGCTCTCTTTGAATTTCCTTTCCTATGACGATGGAACACATCAGCCACTACAGCTTGAATAATCGAAAAAGTTAAGCAAAGAAAAAGAAATAGAAATATATGCCCGGAGTCGGCTGCTGGCAGCGTCGAAAGAAGTCTGCAGACCGAGAAGCCAGCCCTGATGTGCCGCTACGGCCGCCACATTCAAAATTGGGCCCACATCCAATCCCAGATCACAGGTGACCTGAAATCAACGAGAAACAAGTCTTTGATACGAATTCAAAACCTCGTCTTGAGAATATATGCAACAGCATACTGGCCAAACTTAGTGACATCATAAAACGATGGCGGAAAATCAGCTCCAACTCCACTCCGAAACAAACAAACTTCATTCAGAAGAGCTTTGAAATGACAAATGCTCGAAAACCTTATGCACTGTCGCTACTCTTGAAAGAACAAAACTAGTACCTTGGCACTCTCGGCAGCCCATTCAGCCTTGACCTTGCCGGTACGTTTGCCCACTTGAGGTGCGTACGAAGAATCAAGCGTTAATTTAAGACCTCGTGCGAACTGATCTTGCACCTCAATAATCGTGCCCAACATATTATCCGTATTCCATTTCTCTGTGAGCGTGATACCTGCAGCATAAAGAAGATCATTATTCGTGGGAGAATCCGGACCATTAGTCTCAGGTATAAAAACATACTTTTTACCTGAAATTTCTTCCACTATGAGAGGCACTTCATAACTCCCGGACTGTTTCAAGCCAAGCTGTAGACCTGCCTTGGTAATTGTTTTAGCGCATCAGCCACCGTAAAAACTATTTATATTTCAATTCAAATAAGGGACTGGTTGCCGGGGCTCAAACTATGAAATAATCTTCAATCTTCGCAAATGGGTAGTCAGGGGAATGGGAAGGAGAGAGGGTGGGGGAGGGGAGCGAGTTGAGCGAACCAGTCTGTTTCAGAAACTGTTTTTTGCATGAACATGGAGGTGCGAAGAAAGAATAACAACCTTTGTTAGGAGCCACATACTTATGACCTAAATGTAGAAACCATCGAGACTAGCCTATTAGATAGCTGCTGGCTTAGTGCCATTCAAAATGAGAACTCGAACTAAAATGGCTTGATCTGGATGAATAACGCCAGTTGATCTTATTTTATTTTTTATAACCTCACATCCACTGTAAATATTCTATTCCTAATGTGAACACATAACAATAATTGAGATGCGAATAAGGCATTTAGAATGGCTGCTATATACCCTGAAAATAATTAATATATTTCTCTATGACATACCGTAGGATGGGATTTTATATTTGACATCGAGATTTCCAGCCATGCGTCCCGAAGCGATTGTATGCACTGCACCGGTTTTGAATTCAACCTCTTCCTTCTCACCAGCTCGTGTTGTCGTTTCCACCTTCAGGAAACCATGATCTAAACAACACTACTCGGTGACTGCAAATCTGAATGAAACCCCCAAAACAACAAAAACGGGTCAGCAAAGATGAGAAAGATTTGATAGAAGAATACAAAAAAGTCACTTTCTAAGAGCGTAAATCACAATTGTAGATTCGGTAAGTTAAATGTGCTAATCGAATATATGAACGCCCTCTATGAGGTATTACTTCCGAAATGCTTTTCATAAAGCTACCAATAACTTGAAGATCCCCTCGTTGCCCAACTTTTGGCAATAAACCACCTTTAAAATATCTGACACCAAAGCTTTCTATATGGAACTTTGCCCATAATAACTCCACTTACCATACAACCATCTGAAAACGCTAATATGAGCAAACATATATTCCACCTCCTTGTGCAGCATTTTTACCTTCAATCATAGCTCTCATAAATCAACTTCCCCTTATATTTGTGCCACCTTTTATCTTTCAACTCTTCGTTCACACCAGAAGAAAAATCTTTTCATAGCTATCATTTCCCTCAACAGAACAAGAAGACACATCCACATAAGCCTGCGAACGTCATACAACCACAAGAGGTATCAGCATGTGCTGAATGTTACCTCAAAATTATGTCACTGTCGATACTCACCTATGACATCTACGCTTAGGCACATACAAATCGAACCTTGTACTAGTAAAAGCATATAGTAATAATGAGCTTACTGTATTCCTTGGTGAACAGGTCCTTAGCATCTTTGCCAAGATCAACGTATGCCGGAGGTGACATGCTTATGATCTGCAAAGTTGACACGAACTTTCCCGATATTAATAACTTCTTATGCAATAACGTCCATGCATGAATGCAACATTCAACGCTTCATCTAAGGCTAATTAATCGAGTCAATACAGCGTTGAAATTCGATAACAAATCCAGACAGTATGAGAAAAAGAAAGCGACCTTTCTGATATTTTCAAACATGAGTTTGCCCACCTTATAAATTTATAGGGGAAAAAACAGGTCCTCTTTTTTCTAAGTCGGAGCTGAATCCAGCTCCGATTCCACTTCCGATCACGAACGGAATCGGAATTACACAAGAACCGATACGGTGATGAGAGGTACCGAGTTGATGAAATTTTGATATCTTTTGCAGAACGTAAACTTATTGAAGCAATTGCGTGAAATCTAATAAGTTATGGTATATTCGAGTGAAACAACCTTGTGTGACTTTAATTCAATCGGCAGCTATAAGAAAAGAGAGGAAAAAGCTGACTCAAAAAAAAATTGAGTATTTCTCCAAAAAAAAAAAGAATCCATTATTCAAAAATAATTCGGTACTCAATTCGACACGCATCAGCAATACAGGCAACAGCAAATACCCGACAGATTTACAACAAAACAGATCTAAACCATTGATGACGAAAGTCTCATAATTCCTCTACCTGTTGAAAGCTGCCTCTCTTTCATAAACAAGCGAACCCTATCATACTGAAAGAGGGAAGAAAGAAGAAAAACCAACGAAATGACGTCTGACGCTTGCACTAAATGACTCTATAAAATGGTACCCTTGAAGTCTAGAAAGCACACTTGGCAAAGCCGATAAGTTTTTAGTATTGGGAAGGACGGTGCCTAATTACCTGATGTTGAGGATGTGCCGAATTCTGTCTTGAAGGCAAAAAGGGGATGATCACGGAATACAGCACACCGTGTACCGATACTGTTGTACTACCTATATGTATATCACTCTCCCTTGACCTAGAAAAACTTCGGTCCTTGCACCTGATCTGCCTCTCCGTATCCTTTGTGCTCCCCTCCCTCATCAAAAAACATCGCGGGGTCCCGAAACGAGTGCTTTGCAGTCCGAAAATGCCACCTCAAACAAGAGATCCGAGCACACATACCGTCTAACAACCAACCACTCTCGAAGTACGCAACAACGTGACGAGCTCAAGCGAAATGGATTTGCTTCATCGCGTCCGCTTTTTTTTGATTTGCATATTTCGCGTTAAGTACGTGCAAAAGACAAGAAAATTTTGCAACTCGTTTTGACTGCCACAATCACATGAGTGCTTGGGACAATACTTGAACTAGATTAGACTGGCTTACACAGATGGCTCAGCAAACGAGTAGGAACGGGGGGGGGGGGGGGGGTGGAATGGGATAGAAAGAGGGCGGCCGAGGATAGAAGGGGGAGGGGGAGGATTCACAGGTTCTCCAAAACTTCAAGACAAAGAATGAGCGGAACAGCGTTGCGTCGAGGTCTTCGAAATGCAAAATTTCCAACAGCACTAAGGAAGACTTCTAATAATTGCGTAGTAATGATGATAACTAAAATATAATAACTCACTTATCTATGCCTCAAAATATACGCGGCTTCTGAAATATGTAAGGCGTCTAAACCTTATCAACGAAAATTGGGCAAAGAAGCACCAACAAAACACCACAGACCCTTCAACAGTGAAACCCATCCGCTATCCATAAAAAGCTGACAAAAATTCCAGAAGAATTCAAGCAGAATCTTCGCTAAAGGTGATTCCCTGAATCAGGGAACATGAAAGTTCTAGAACAACTAACGCAGCATAGCGCCCGACTTCCAATAAATTGAAACACAGTTCATTGAATCGCTTAAACGATTAAACTGAAGCATAAAAGAGGTAATGCGAAGAGGGCATTGAGTGGATCTAAGGTGGTGCGGGGTGAGAGAAAAAAATGGGGATCGCTTCTTGTATGTGAGTGACGCTAAATTCGAAGCGAACTTTTGCGTATTTTATTCTACGAGAATATTGTATAGCAGCTTGATATTCCTCCAGAAAAATGCTTCGTCTTACACATGAATTTCTCACTCGAATATTCTCTGCGTTTATACGGTCGCAATCTTCTTGTAAAGGATGTAATAAAGGATTTGGGTATTTATATGAGTACCGACTAGTGTTCGGAGTTCATCGCCATCCTCCCTCCCTCCCGCGGGTTCTTCGGTAGTTTTCATTATCTGTTAGAAGCACGAATTTTGTGCAATTCTAGAACCCCCGTTGCTGCCGGAGTTCCATAATTTGCTCTCCCCCTCCCCTCTTCTTATAACTGTCTGTCTTCTGGTGCCGAGAAAATCTCGTCTGCCGAAGAAGCAGTTGCATACGCAGCAGAGTACCATTCCAAGAGGGGCCTCCCACTCTGCGGGACAACCCTCCCCGAGGAGATTCTGAGAAGCCAATCTCCACACCCGCGGATTTATGACCCACCATTTCACATGGCCCGCGAATGGGGATTCTCTTCCAAACACTAGTACCGACGTTACCTGACATGGTCACTGCGTTGAAGTCGCGCAGAGAGCTGCCGAAGTTGCAAATTGTATTCTCGGCGCTTTGCATTATAATTGCCCGGAGAATTATTGGAAAGCTTTTTTTGATTGTCGTCAGTCCATTTTTGGAATAATAAAGTTCGGTTGATAACATCATAAGAGCATGCGAATGAGAGGCATAGATACAGTTGTTGCTTTGACTCTTCAATTGCATATTTGCATTGAATTGTTTAGGAGTACCTTCGTTCTTATTCATGTGCAATTTACCTTTATTAGCTAATGAGCATTATTAGCACCTGTTGAAATTATCGAATACTATTTATTCAGCGTTTTTTTTTTTAGAATCTCATTTAAAACAATTGTTGATATTCATAAAATTTGCGTTATCAATAGGAACATTTCCTTGCGGTAATGGGATGAGCTATTTATCCACCTACCAGGCGGCAATGCTATATTTGCGCATTAATCATATCAATCGTGATATCTTTAAATAAGAAAATGAAAAAAAAAATTAAATATAAAAGCAAATAAATGCAAATATTTTATCGAATCTATGATATGCTTTCAACATTGATAGTTAAATCTTGTGAGATACTCATGTCGGAAACTCGTATCGCTTTCGCCTAAACAATTTCGGATGAACGCGACGCCAAGTTAATGAGCTAAAAGAACAACGATGTTGTGGCCTCCATAAAAATCGAGCCTCGCAAGCATAATCCCTAGCGACTACGACATAAAACTGAAATACAAACAGGGACTCCGGTATAGGCTAACCTGAAGCATACCAAATACATACTCTGAGGTCCATAAGAAGGCATATCAAGATGAGAAACTTTTACTAGCATCAAATATTAAACGAGAACAGCAAACATTATTTCAGCGTTGCACCATTCTTTGAATAATCAGCATATTAATTTGTGAAGAAAAAAAAATTACTATATGCATTCTGGGGACAAGGACAAAATTGAAGACTCACTCCAACACTTTGTACTCGATATCTATCCTTTCCTTCTTGGCACGTCCATTCTTCGAATGTCCATCGATTTGCTCGACTCGACACATTGTTTGTTTCCTTCTCATTTGCATTTTATCGTTGAGAGATCTTATAGGATCAACAACGATGATAACATCAACGGGAAATTCTTTAAGAGTGGCTAATGTTCGAGTGTCAAACAAAAAGGGATATCACAATATTGTCGTCCTTGCAAATATACAAGAAATATTTTGCAAGCAATTGTATCCTTGTGAAAACAGTAAATATTACGCTTCGTCTTTATTTCTTCGTTAGATTATTTGCAAAAAATAAAAGAAACATTTTCCTTTTAATCATTGGAAGATCGGAGATGTTTTTCATAGGTCTTTGCGTATTTGTTATCAGCTTTATACTAAGCATTGCAATTTTTTTTTTCAAAGTTATGATGATATCACCCGCACTGAACCATTGTAATCATTGCCGATAGTTGTTTTCTCTTCATCGAGATAGATACGAAAGGCGAGATATTTTGAAGGGGGACACAAAATGAAATAACTTCATGCACAATCGACAGAATGAGATCATACATCGGTTCAATATCTATGCAATGCCGAAATTTTATGTCCTATTCGTATCAGGATAGCATCATATTACCTGTTCAAAAATGCAGTTTTATTAGTATTCACCTGATTTCCTCGAGTGCCACAATGTAGCACGATAAAAATCCAAATTGCTTGTATTTGAGCATTGTTACGTCTTGAACACTGTCTTATTGCAACATTTATTGTCCACTATGATGAGCGGAAGTGTGTTAAACGATTTTCTTATTCTGGACAGCCGCAAAGAGATTAGGAAATGAAAACCGTCTGCTATGTTTTGAAATCTCAAAACACCAAAAAAGCTAGCTTTAAAAAAAAATGGAATATTTCGATGCTTAAAGAATCTCCTTGATGTCGACCACCTACCTCAAAATTCTCCACTCTCCAGAAGGAGCACCTTTGAGGTCCGCAAACTTCAAAACCTCATGAATTCTGGTTGCAATCCGTCAACTCAGGAAGATATGACTAATTCATATGCAAAAAAAAGACACGTAAGGTTAGGTATGGAGGCACTTCAGGCATTGAAGTGTACGGTCTGCCGTTAAAATATAAAACTGCAGCCAGCTCTAATATGCATAGTGCTGTAAATAGAGAGACAATTCATAAGAGTATTTGATCCGCTGATTCACAAATGAAAATCGGATGACTGGGGACTCGGCTCCAAAAGAACCTGAACGCTCCGACGTACTCGAACTATGTCGAGAGTAGGCTCGGTGACGACCACTGCTCTTGGTGGAGGTTTTACGGTTCTTGAAAACTATCGTCTACATTGGTCGATAACCAACCTCAACAAAACGAAAGCGTTCGGCGACAATAAAACCCACAAGTAGTGCTCAGGAGTGGAAAGTACGCTGGCAGCCATTCGGGTAATCTTTTCTTTTTCATTTCCGCAAACGATATATCTCCGATTTTTTGTTTATATGTCCACAGTTTATTATGGAGAAAATTTGTATTCATTTCACCTTTTACAGTCATTCGTTTCCGGTGAGCTAGGAGAATATGGTCGGATCGTTTGTTGTTTCGTTGGCATAACCATGGGAGAGTATAGGCAATAGCACACTTGTCTCAGATACTAAACGAGATAGTCCTTTCATGTCAAGTGTCTAAAGAAGGAAGCTGCATATTGCCTCATCAGATCTTTTATTTGGCATGAAATGGAAAACATAAGGCGGCAATAAACTCCAAAACAGACAGCACCGACGCGGCAAATACTTTCACTCGGTTGGTATGCGGACGAAAAGGAATCTCGAAAGCTCAAAATCTCAGCCCATCGAAAACCCATGAAATTCAGGAAGGAACCACCAAAGAACAACAAGTTTCCTGAAGGGTTACGGCTTTTTTGGCGGCTCATCGACATCACATTCCACTTTTCTGAGAGGGACATTCTTCGCCTCCGTGCTCACTCCTTGTACCCTTTGTCGCATTGGGACCTGATAACGTCCTCCAAACATCCTAAAAAGAACAACTTCCTCACAATCGGGTCCCATCTCTACCCGTTCCTTTAATTATTACTGAGACGCATCCCTCCAGGTGGATACTAACTGCTCCTTTCTTCTCCGCTTCGAATCATTTCATGAAGCACTGAGTAAAACCTTTTCAGGCTCATTTTTGGCAGCCACCAAAAATTCGGATGAGGAAAAGGAGGAGGGAAGAGAAAGAGCATGTGTAGCCTCACCTGTTCTTCCGAAGGGAGCAGAAGTACAGAAAAGGATACCGACTATTGTGAAGGCTGCATAGATAATAAAACGGATTGGCATGAAGTTTTCTGATACGGGTTTTCTTGACAATATGGAAAGCGATCTGCAAATGTTTCAAACAAGGGAGGGGGAGGAGTTTCTCGTGTTTCTAAAGCACATATCACCAAAAGACGGAAGAATAAACAATGCAAAAATGGTGATAGATGTAGGATGATGAGACGTTCTCCGTCCTCAACAACGGCTGCCGCCTAACTAACCATCTGATACAAGTTTCGAAGGGCTGCTTGAATCTTTGCTCTCTTGATAGACAACTACAAACACTCCGCATGACCATATTATGCACCGATCATAAATAAATCAAGAGAGAAGATCATCACTTTCGCAGTTATTGAACGATCGTCATAAATATGAACACAACGGCAAGATATAAAGAAAGCGAATGCAAAGAAATAGATTAGTCTATGTTTCCTCAAAGACTGTCGAAGAAGCAAGCGCGAAGAGGCGATTGAAGGAACGAAGTTCCTATCAGTGGCATATGTCTTTAAAACAAACGAAGGTAGACCTTTTCAATGAAGGTAAACCTAAATGGAACTAATGGGTGAAAGGATCAGCAAAGATCTATCCATGTTTTGAGGGGAAATATGGGGATCCAAAAGGAATACCTATGTTCACCTATAGGCTCCTTCTAAACCATTTCGAATACGCACATTTCAACCGTTTCACTGGAGGCGACTGCTTCGACTCTACTGTATACTAGTGTGCACTTGCCAAAGTCGTGAGATCGCTATCGGACTTCGCATGAATATGTTTTTGAAAGTTGGTGCCTACAAAAATATCATTTTTGAATAATCGAGCATTTGGACGTTAAGGATGCCCATGTGATGGCTCAGATGGATCCACGAAGAAGCGCAGTGTTGCTTGGCGTTAATCAGGAGTAGGTTCAATGCATGACCAAGCAATTTTGCCTCTCCGATTCGCTCAAGCCTCATCACCATCAGAAGGGTCAGCGGTTGATGAAAAACAACTAGAAAGATAAGTAAGGAGGACACGTAAGAAGGATAATAAAAGTGAAAATTTTTGACTTCTAGGAAAGGCATTTATGGAGCTAGCAAATGTTGGACGATGTCTCTATGAAGCTTGACAGGGTTCCGGCAAGTCTGAACAATGATCACTGTAATTTGCAGTAGGGTTCCTTTCACCCAGCATATCTATTATTTCCTTATATAAACTGAGTTTTCGCAGCTATTCATGAGCGTGTCTATTATTTCTCCATGGTACAAATTACACTCGCCAGTTTTCGCAGCTTTACTTCCAATGTTTCAGAGGCAAAAATACCGACAGACAGACCCACATTAAAGCACGAACATGAAAATGCACAGACACGACGGTCGCCATGATGCGCTTTGGAAATGCGAATCTGTAAAAGCAAATATCATGCTGTCCTCTTTCGCGCTTGCCCTTGAACAGACTAAAGGAAGCTTTATGCATACTAAAATGAAGGCGATCATTAATCTCTACCATACCCGCATCAAAGATCATCGGCGAAAGAGCATAGACAGCCAGAAGTCTAACACCTGTCTAATATCTTGGCTAGCACCTATAACAGTGCCGTCCGCTTAGCATCAAGCATTCCATTTATATACAACTGCGATGCAATGTCCATACATCTTTTTCAAGCTTGGTGGGACTGCATTTGCATTGCTGACGCTTAGGCTCGGTATAGCCATATTCAAGTGTTATTATCCAGCAACCTCTTGCTATCAGTATGGTTCTGTCGAGGAAGTCTCGACAGTAGCAAAGTACTCCCCTCAAGCTTTAGGAACACATCTCGTTTCAATGGCATAGACTTACTCAAGCATCTCAATTAAACAAGAACCGCCAATATCCACCCGAAACCGCAGTGAGTGCGATGCACATAGCATTTACCTTCCTTGAAATATCGAACTGACACTTGAGACTCCTAATATGTCTCCTCCAGTCTTCACACGACTCCTCAAAACTGTTTGCAATTTATAACTGTTGCGGACAGCATCTGTATGTGCTGTTGGATGTTGGAATTCGAAGGATAAAAACACCATGTTGTCGGATGAGTTCGAGTCAAAGGACGCTACTGATGGGGAGATGATCCACTAAAAGGAGAAAGATAATTCGCAGGTACATATCCTACGATGCCTTCCTCGTTCCGCACCATCCACCATGCGCTGTTTCCTTCATCGTCACTTCTTCTGAGTACGTTCAGCTGCAACCAACAAATATTCTTGAGATAAGATAAAGCTGAAACATCAAAAAAAAAAAGATCCCCTCATTAAACGAGTCTCTACAGGCGAATGGAAACCAATACAGGCTAGTAAAAGCTTGTAAAAAGATCGTGATCACGTATAGCGTTAAGCGAGTTTAGGACTAGTGAAAAGCGCCATACCATTACTGGCCTGGTAAAGGCAACTTCTGACGCAGAGCCGACAGCAAAATCACGAAAAGGTGGCCAAGCGAATCGGAATTCTGACCCGAATAGGTAATAAGAATTAGCACCTAGAAATTTCCAATCTTTTCCTCTCATTAGCTATTTACTTAAGAGCATCTTCATCCGCCGTGGTTGTCTGTATCGGACGAAGAACTTTGTCCACTAGGCTGTGAGCGCATACTGCTGCGACAGCTCTTATTTGCCAGTGATATTCAAATCCACTGTGCTCATGTTGTTCAAATAATGATCGCTTTTCATAAGCGTTTTGCGACTTTGTTACTACCTTTGAATCACAGCGGCTATTCTCAGAGCAATGAAGAAGTGGGTAAAACAAACAACTAGATCGATGTGGACACTGCAAAAATAAATGCGTACTAATTTCAGTGGTTGCATCCATCTTGTGTTACTAAAGCACTGTGCTTGTCCTAGATATATAGTCCACCACACGTGGATGTGTGCCCAACTATAGGACATTTGTTCCGACCAACTTATGGGTCGATTCTAATTTTATACTAACCTTATGGTAAATGAGGACAGAAGTAAGAAAAAACGACCTTTTCTCCTTCAACTATTGAAAGCTGAATGTCGTCTGCGCCTTCGAAATCATATTCAGCCTTGAAGAGTTCCGTTTGCTGCAACAACGAATAGATGGTATTTTTTATGCGCGTTCGAAACATGTATACAAATACTGGCAATCTTCCACTCCCTTCCTTCGCTTCCCACACGCTATCTAATTAGTGAGTGAGAGTTAAAAGTGAAGGGAAAAACACTACCTCAAGAAACATTCAAAGCCGATCTGACAATGCAGCAAGGCGAAAAAATTTAAGGGTTTTGGAGTAGTCCGAGTTCACTGCAAAACCTCTGAAGCTGTCGCACAGAATAAAGCTTATCAATCTCTTCGCCTTCAAATACCGGAAGTGCACATAGCAACATCTGCTTAGCTGCATTCGGCTATCGAAAATAGCGAAAAGTTATCCGCTTGGTGGTCTACATTTATAAAAATATGATTGATAAAGACCATATTTCACATATTTCGTTCCATGGCCGCTGAAATTCTTCAAAAAAAAGCAAAGACAAAATCACCTCATTTACAACGAATCCAAAGCTGTATCCAGGAAAAGTTTATTAGCACGATGAAAAAATGCTAAGCTAGCGGGCTTATACTAGACGGAAATTCACCCTTCTCCAATTCGGTGCATCCGACGCCAAAAGTTAAGGTTTAATCGCCAATTTTAGGCGGTACACCATTATAAGATTCCTACTGCAGCATGCTATCACAAAGCTATTTATATGCTACGTGGCCACCCTGTTACAAATCATATATGCCACATTTCGTCAAAACGGCTCAGTCATCAGACGACATAGGCCGAAGGTTTAACTTTTTTTCATTTTGTATAGGGAGATGCAAGCAAGCATCATTCCTCCCAAACTCCTCCAAGCAGGATTTCATTCGGAATTTAAAACTAGAGATTTGAAGATACGTACTCATCTTTCTTCTGCGTGAAATTGCGTATGGGGCAATTACAAGAATTGTGCCATCTAACCGCCATGTTTGCTTTAAACAGCTGCAGAAGAGTCGCACATAAGGAAGACTAATGTATCTGCATGACAGTATAGAGATATTATTAACAAGAAATGAAAGATTATAGTACATCGATCGAATACAACAGCGTTCTCGAATAGACAAGTACATGGATGGCGATTGTAGTATCGTGCCAGGTTCATCCGTTCAGTACAGGGGATACCGATACGGTAATTAACCTAAACTACATCAGGTAATGGGAACTTGTGTAGTTCGAAATTTCACGAAAATTAAAGACCTCGGTTGTGGAGGAAGAAGAGAAGCGCTAAAAAAATGACATATCAACAATAGAAAAAGTGAAGGGAATGATTGCATACTTTCAAATAATCATCAAACGCAAATTAGTGCAGCTTCAAGTTAACCTTCAGGTGGACAAACTACATTTTCTTTGCTCAAATTATTGCATTCGATCAAGGTGCTCTAAAGACAAACCTCCAAATCACATGCCGAACTCACTGCATCATATTGCAAGCGTTGAGAGCGCTCTTCATATCCTTCATTGGATTGATTGTTCGCTGCATGCATATCCTCCTCGGTTGGCCTCAGTGGTATTAATGGCTTTCCAACAGGTGATTCGGTGCGCTTTCCAACCTTCAACAACACAAATAGACCTATCAAAATGAGGTAAGGATGCAAATCTGCGTAAGCATCGTCTACTCTGCTGAAGAAATTGATATCAGGTGAAAATGTAGATGGCAAATGACTACAAAATCGCTCCACAGGTGCGATTTCTCACTCGAATGGCCTAAAATTATGGATCATTTCTTCACAGGGCACTGTTAGATGTGGCTTGCGCACAGCCGCAAGGTACGATCACCATCAGAATGCAGTTCTATTAAAGGGTTGCAACCAGCCATCAGGGGAGATGGCCACTAGGAAGCAGTTCAGTTACAAACAACTCCTATTAGCTATTCTGCATAAACTGAAAATGTTAACATCGGCGCACGCCTCGTAGTAACGCAGAACTAAACGAACGAACCGCGGATAGATGCATCGTTTTGGCATCCTCAAATAAGCTTCCAAAGATGGCATCCGAAGAATCGAGTCTCATCGCCTCACATTTTGAATATTTCGATTCTTTTGCTATCGATGACGACTGCATAGCAGAAACGTCTTGATGGAAAGAATCGCCTAGGAAAGGATTCTTCGACGATAGCACTGTTGGCGGTGTCTGGAAGAAGTGAAATCATCAAGTGCATCAGATCGCTATCGAACCTCGAAATCCGAGGTTTTTATTATGCGGATGCCAGAATTGAGACGACAGGACATGAGGACATGGAGTGATGGGTTTATATTAGCTAAACCAGATATAAGAATCCCTTTGCATTCATGAATTGGAATTGCACCTTAGAAGAGTGATTCATGTGCGAAAGTTTCACATCATAACGAAACAAACATCAGGTTCCACAAAAAAAAAAGATATTCGATTGAATCAGTAGTGGATACTATAACTCTGGTTAAAAAAAAAACAATTAACAATTCTCACTCAGCAACAATGATCATTCGCACTGTTAGAGGTTTTAGAACTTAGAGATATTGCCGAATGCGAATTACGAATATTACAGCCACAATCAACTTCAAAATCATATAAATAAATGGAAGCAAAAGTTTAAAAAAAAAAGCAGATGATTCCCTAGCGATTTTCATCATCAACTTGTATTTTGATGCAAGCGATCTCGACAAATAATCCATTAAAACCGCCACTTCCTTGACTACATTAAGGGGCAATTCTACTGCCCAAAAATAAGTTGTTGTTGTTGTTGTTGTTGTTACAATAACGTTTGCTCTTCATAATTAAATTACTACCTCATTTTTATTATCAGATTGCCATAAGATTATTTTTACATAAGAATTGCAACAATTTATTCATTAAATTCATTTCCATAGTAATCACCTCTTGCACAATATCGAATGGAGAGGATGACGCAGCAATAGGCAAAGTGGATGATGGTTGCGTTTTTACCGGTGAACTTAGATCTAAGAGATTCTCTTCTAGATCTGAAACAAAGATGATTATTTTATTTAATCATATTTCAATTAGTGTTAAATTTGGAAAATTTCAATACTCATAAGACCGTCAAGTGTTATAATTAAGCGTTTATTTATAGCAATTCTATATCCTTTTTACGCTCTCTCTCGTATTTTCCTATCTGACACTCCTGAAGGAAGCAAACACACACGATGAACTCGCATAACAAGGAACTACAAGTAAGCTTTTCAGGTCTATTAGAGATAAAACCTTCTATCACCCATCAGAGGGCAAAAAGTGAGATGGAAGGGAATGAAACAGCGCTGCGAGAAAATAAAATTTAAAGAAAATGACATACAATTATACTTAACGTAACACGTACCCTCTTTCCCTTTCCCCCTCCCTCGTCCTCCTTCTCCTCCCTATCAAAGAAAATACTCCAAGAAGAACATCTTTTGCAGTGGAAATTAGACCTTGTCCTCTATGGTACAATTTTTGTCAATTTGCTCTTATCTGTATTCCGGAAATATCGTTATTTAGCAGCCAAGAGCTCATATTCCGATCGATCGCTCTTATGGACCGTCGTTGAAATTCTCCCCTCTCACTGAACTCAAAAATTCCGGTCATGAACCTCATTTGAAAGAACGCCACCGCATATATTTTGAAAATTCTTCCAAGTGCATATGAAATGTGTGAAATATTGGCAGTATGAGATTAGACTGGAAAAATATGCAAACCAATTAAATCGGGCTCCGCCATTTTGACGCTCACCGCTTCAAGTTGCGAAGGATTCGACTGAATGGCATTCAGCTGCTGTAAATACTATCATGATTTACTGCAACATTACTCTTAATATTACTATAAAAGTATTGCTGTAGCTGCATAATAGTATCACTCGATAATATCACTGCAATTGAGGTTGCGTTGCACAACAACAGTGGACGGGTAAAAGCACTAAGTTGCTCAACGGTTGCGAAAGTGATGCTAACCCCAGTGCTGAATAATACAACTGCACTAACTACAATTTACTTCGCTTCTGAGCTCTTTGCTTAATCCAAACGGTATAGCCTTCAACGCTTTCCCTTCCCCACAATCAAGCAACTACCTGAAATACTGTTACCTGTTACGTGTTCAGGTATCATTTAGTACCTACATTCCAAAAAATTACATCTTCTATTTTCAATACCAATATTTAGTAGAATTTGTGCAATATCGTCATGTTTGCATAGTGTAAACCATATTGCATCTCAGCATCCATTTTCTGCCAATAGCTACTAAATTTTTGAACACTTCACATTTATCACTCCTTAGTTCTTATCCAAACCGATTGCAATGACCACTCCAAGACTAATAGCTTGATTTTCATGTAAATTTACTTCAACTTATTAAGCACTCAATGACTTATCATGAATAAAGCGCCGTTATTTCGGAATTTCACATCCATAAAAACATTGCTGCGCTCAGACGATCGCAACCATAAACAAAACCTCTCCAAGTAACAAACCTTCGAATCTGATAGGAACGGTGACTCGTCATTCGAATCCTCTGCCTTCATTGCATGCGCCACTGCATTGCTCGCATATTCACTCTGCGCAACTTCTATCAAACTCTCCTTTCGAAAGTCTAAACTCAAATCAAAATTAATATTAGTTACATAAAAGAATCACCTTCAAAAATGAAGTTTACAATCTATAATAAAGGGATACCTTGCATACAACAATTTTAGACTTAATCCTCTTATTGAGCAATGCATTTATGCATTCTCGATTGCCGTACACATAGTAACGTTTTAGTCATGCAAATGCAAGCAGTGAATAATGCATCGGCAATCAAGTTGAAAAAATCTTGCAGGCTTGTTTTTGGAATTTCACACATTACAGTGATCGCTTTCACAGATCGCCAACAGATATATAAAATAAACGCAGCAATGCAGTTATATTTCAATCAAGACGATTCCTCTCATAAATATTATACAAAAGATTTGTTCTTTTTTCGCACTTTTATGAGCCAATCGGTAATGAAATGTTTTTCCATATGCAAATTTTCGAACATATACTGACAACTATAATTCGAAATGCAGATCACATTCTATGTAGACTAAAGTCTGTAATATTTTGAACTCTAGCTTCAAGCGTTCTTGTGTGAAAAATAGCGAACTGAATGAAAAGGACTAATATGCACAAATATCGGAGCCAATACAACCTTGCCATAATGTGTTTAGCAAACGTAATTTAAGGAAGCATAAGAAAAACATGCCTGCTGATGAGGCTTGCGTCGCGGAATTGAGCGGAAGTTTACTGGACTGCGTTTCTTTGGCAAGCTTGCCGATTGCGATTAGAGAATGAAGCCGACGTTCATACGGATCGACGAAACGACGATATGGCACTACGAAGTAACTTCGTACTTCCTTAAAACTAGTCTCATTGATTGCTGATCTAATTCGATCATACGAGAAAATTTAACAACAAATTAAAGAAAACAAGGAAAAAATTCCATTGGCAGTAATAATTTGCAGCAATTAACTTCAATTGAATCATTTGATGTATTCTGTTAAATCCGTCATTGTTTCTGAATAATTATGAATATATATAAAGAAATTTGTGATCCCTGTCGCAGAAGCAAGTAAATTAAACACTGATCAAAGATCATAAAGGTGCAGATGCAGAAAATATTTGAATGCGCTCAACGCTAATGAACGGATGATGATAATTAAAAAAAAAGAGCACAACAAAACTAGTGGCATCTTTGAACACTTTAAGAATCACCCCATATTCACTATGTTCCAGTCGTCAAATAAGCCACTCAACTATGCAAAAAAGTTCTGTAAGATGCCAGATAAATAAAACAAATAAATAAATAAAATAACGCATCGTTTTGATGAAAGCATTTAAAAAAAACAATTGCATGTGAAATAATATACTCATCAAAATCCCATATGACAAACCCACTTTTCCTCATATCTTCTTCAAATTAAAGTACCATATTTTTATCTGCGTTGGATATATTCAAGTGCAATCTGATGATTTTAGAGAATCGAAGAGTGCGAATCGCAAAACAACTTCCTATCGAAATTCCTCTTGAAATAACTCTAAACCTCACTGTTTCAGAGAGCAGGTCAATGGTCATCAACCAACCGGAGAAAGTTGCTCATATAATTGTGAAATTGTTGCGAAAAATTGTGAATCCTTTGATATGACATTGTCCACCAATGTGAATGTCCTCTGAAAAATATCTGCATCGGTTAACATATACTGTATACCGTATTACATACCGTATCCTATACTGTAATCCAGTGCAATGTACATATTGTTCCATTTATTGCATTTACTGGCCAAATCCCCGAAACTTTCGATGCTTCGATTTTTGCTGCCGCTCTTTACTACCGTTCTGTGTTCACGAAGTACAATACTTCATATTTAGGCAAGATCAAATCTTATAAGAGATAATATGCTAATTTTTCGTGCCACCTAGGCTGTCATTAGTCAACAACTTAGCACCGAGCATGACTCATAAGACCTGAGCATAACTGGACAGTTCAAGGTACCATTTGAAGTGCGCAATGCAGCTGGCGTGAGATACTATACTCGATGAAAAAATAAGAGTGGCATTTTGTTACAAAAAAATCGGCAATTAGGTGTTAATACTAGCAAAAAAAAGCAAACAAAAAAAGCTCCTAAATGCTGGTTCTGCGCCGCCGACCGATACATGGCGGTGAAAGCCATCCTATTGCACATTTCAGCTGATAATCTGCATCGATTAAACAGAATGCACAGAAGATGTTAGCATGTTGAAAGCCTAATTCCAAATTTAATGAAGCCAGTATTGACGTTAAGAAAACTATTCTTGTCTGCAGTCATCCTCAGATTTCCCACAGAGAGATTTCTTAGATCCCTATATTTCATCAGAATCTGAGCAGATTCTTCAAAAATTCCATTAAATTTATAAACTTAATAGATACAGTTTTTATATTCTGCGCCTCCACCTCCATATAATTATTCCACTTCTGTCAACATTAAAAAAAAGATTTATTGACCAAGGTGAGCCTTCTGGAATCATAATTTGTCGCTGGCCGATAAAAAGGCTTTTTAAGGCTTCAAACGCTTTTGAAAGTCTTTGCGGAATAGCGTGCTGTGTTCTTCTGGCGATTGGCTTATCTCCCACATATAGAAGTCGAGGACGCATTTTTATGAAGCCAGCATACTTCTGAGATGTTTCTTGAAGCCGAAATTGAAAATCAAAACTTGTCAACACTCTTCGATACCTTCATAATTTCCTCTATCCATGCTGGGCAAGTCAATAAAATACAATCTGGTTATCCGAAAGCCTTGCAATCATTTCGCGATAACTTCGTTATGAAGAAGTTTACTCGACGCCCTCAGCTATACAGCAGTGAGATGATATGACCAAACAAGAGAGCTTAAACTGCAATCCTCAAAAGCTTGGAAGGGCAGGTAGTCAGATGGACTTCGCATCACAAAGGACGCCCTGCTCATCTACGCCATCTGCCATCCTCTGAAGAAAATGAGAACGATGAAGATGGCGAGAAGGGACGGAGGGAGGGGGAGGGGGGAAGGGGGCTGGTGGAACCTTAGCGATAAAATTTAACAGCGTAGCAGATACGTGTGCGTGTAACTTACAGAGTTAAACAACATCAAGCGATTAACTCGTTTCGCTTTCGAATGAAAAAAAAACCCCCATTCAAAAGGCACTAAAACAACAAAATCATACTGCGTTCAAATTGTCGACGATTCTTGGCAATGTCATTTTGAGCTGCTTATTGAGAGCTTCATAATCGCCTTGTTTCACTCTCAAATCGTCCGTCTGAAAAGAATAGTGAAAAATATCAAAAATTGCAAGGATTTATGGGTATATACGGCTTGAATTGTATATACTTTTGAAATATGATTTCGCATAGGACTGAAGAAAAAACTTCAACTAAACATAATTCAGCAATTTTCAGCCCTAGAAGAATCTAATGAACAAAAAACTGTTGAAATCGAAAAAAAAATTCACAGAAAAAACATGCTATACGGAGTGGAAGAAATTCCAAAAGGTTCCCGAAGATCTCACGGCTTACAGAATTCCACCAAGGATTCTGCTCCTGCGCTGAGCTTTTAGAACAGAAAAGGAAGATAAAACCTCCATTTCATACGTCATGTTTTGACGATCCCTCTTTTCTGCCTAAACATCCACTCTGAATTCAACTCTCTAGCATGTCCTATACCTACATATACATGCATACTTAGATGGATGTGCACATTTATAAGTATATGCTCTATTGTTTATCTAATTCACTTATTTTGTTAGCAGCAATAGGCACGCATGCTTTTATGCTTAATACAGACAAGTTAAAAGTAATGCGGTTTGTTCGGTACCTTTATGCTATCAAACCAACTTTTATTTTTCAAGAAAAGTCTCGAAGAATAGAATTATGACCACTTTTAGCGAAGTCGAAGATGAGAGCTTGAAGAAAGCAAAAAAAAAAAAAAAAAGAAGAGAAGAGAACAGAATGGGAGGGTAGTTGCTATAATATTGAAAAACAATAGAAATTTGGGGATGGATGCTCCCTCTCTATCTCTTCTCCTCCTCTACGTTCCCTGTTGATATTTTCAATCCAACACAATAACAATAATACAACTCGTTGTGCCGTTTTTTAGTCCTTTTATATAAGGTTAAACTTCATCCTCTTATCTTCCTTTCTTTGTTTAAGATGCCACTCCACCGAGCGATATTTTGTTCAAATAAAGTCACTGTAAACATAACTATACTTACTACTTACTACTAGTAGTTCAAATATCCACAAAGTTCTTATGCTTATTGATTTCATATGTTAGACTTAATATAGTTAAATTATTTTCCACTCAATACTGATCGACGTAAATCGATATGGAAAATTTTTTAATTGATAAGCAAATTACATTTTTATCGCTCCTTTTAGCAGATTCAAAATCAATGAGTTTATCGTATCGTTTCTGAATCATTCGCGTCACTGGTAAACGAAGGAATTTCTTCGCCTCTCGAATAACACTGCAAATGGAAAATCAATTATATCGCATTATTTTATATTTGCATTAATATACCGCGCTTTGATGCCGGTCTCATCCTTTCCGGATTCCTCCTCATCATTCCATTAACCCCCTCCCCCTCTGTTGTTATCCTTTTCTGTCCACCTCTGAAGTTATTGTCTGCGGTCTATAAACCTCTAAGCCACAAATAAATGAAAATATATTTGTCTTATATTTACTTTCAAATATCCCCTAAGACTAAAATAATTCGTAATTTCCGGTAATTGCAGTAAGTAACTGCGGAAAAGGATTGAAAACTTTAGTGTTCCAAGCAAATACCAGAAGCTGTAAACATTTCAAGAAACAAATTGACAACGATGCAACGACCTGCGATTTCGTACTTCCAAATACAACATCATCAGTCGGCATCACAAATTATCACATTTTTTTTTACATCGGCTTCAGCCTTTCCCGAACCGCCCATCTTCCCCCCACCCCTCCCCCCCCCCATCCTAAAGGGGATGGAGACATGCTCGCTGGACCTTTTTTTCCCGCAAATATTCATGTATCATTAAAGAGTGACGCAAGCAAAATAATGGTTCAAAAAAGAACACGCGTTAAAACCAAGATCGACCAACGAAACAATCAAAAACTATTGATAGCCGAAAGAATTTGCAAAATATGTAACGCTCGAGAAGTGCACAAATCCGATAGAAAATTCAAAAAAATGTCCAAATCGAATGTAATGCACTCAAATTCATTATGCTTAAATGTAAGGACTTTTTTGAAAAATATTATCTGCATCGGTGAATGAGGAAAAGTGTATAGTATAAAATAATCTGAAGAATAAATTCATTCATGAAAAATTCATTCATCACTGCATTATGCAAATAATCACTCCTCTAAAATGAAGGAAAAAAAGTAAATTACTAATTATTTGGTTATAGTTAATAAAATTATATCTAAAGAAATAAAAATAACGTACGTAGTATCGAGAAAAGTGCTCAGGTTGGTTGTTTCTTTTAGAAGATTCCCGCAGAAGCCACGTATCTCGGCGGTCATCTTGTCTGGATGATTCGCTGAAAATCGCCTACATGAATATGACACAACTATATAAGCACAAATTGACGTAATCTATTAGATGCAACTTATGTTCACACACCTTATTGCATGATCTGTCAACCCCGAAGGCAAACACCATTGGTACTTGGGCTGGGAATGTAGGTAGAGAAATTTATTCCCGTTCCCTGCTCGTTGATGTGAGGATTTCTGGTCAGACTCACCCTTTCGTGGATGGACAAAAAGATAGGGCATAGCGAAAGATCTAGCGAATTTAACTTGAATCCGAAACAGCTCCCTTTAAGAAGATGGAAGAAAGCAGGAAGAAAACCAGAAACACTATCCAACCGAAAATAACCAATTACACGGTTGATTTTCCCACACAGATTCCGTAATTATGACTTCGTGCCGAGAAGAGTCATAGACCAGGTTGTGCTCGCCAAGAATGCAAATCCGCGACTGAAGATAACAGACTTAAGCAATCAATCAAAGTTTCTATTACCACTCGGAAGACAGGTGAAGCACAACAAAAAGATGAACATGGCAGTTAACGCTTCTTGAAAGTCCCAGGAATTTCAGCAGAATTCCTGTTCAATTCAAAGCAAGATTACAGAAACATACTAAGTTATATCTTGCTCATATTCCTGCTTGAGATGGAAACATATATGAACAACTTGTCCCTCTCCTCTAAGATACAGAACGAGTATTCCGCTAATCGTAACTGATTCCTCAGTATTACTCGTAACCGATCTTAGTAAGAGGAGAGAAGAAATTAGGGTCTCATAGATACTTTTATCTTAAAGCATCAACTGTCAGGGAAGATGTTCTCAGAAGGTAAGCCAATTAGCTAATCAAACAATATTCCAACTTCTGAAACACGTTGTCAGAAGTAGGTCTCGGTGCCAATTTTTATTCATAAGTACTGAATCAGTCCACAATAGTAGAGCATTTTCTTGTCGTGCAGGATACTTCCTTAGCTGCTTCTGTCTCCCACTTCCCGTCTACGAGTTTACGCTTACGAATAGCACACCTTACTTGCTTAGTTGTAGATGGAGGTAATTATCACCTAGATAGATGCATGCAAATAAGTTTTACGCTTCCCTAGCAACATAATCCTTCTTCAAGGGCACTCCAGTCTAATGGGAAAGAAATTAAGGATGATCAAGGATAACTATCTGAGAGGATATTTTCGACAGCCAAGATTACCAAACGCGCTTCTTCCCTCTTCAATTAGTTTTGGGGTGATCTTCTACACGAAATTCTTAGCAATCAGTGCTCGATCTGACGTCTATAAGCTCTGTTCAAAATATCAGATACCGATACACATCACTGCAAAAAAAAGCAGAAATAGCTATATTACCGAGGGAATTCTGAAGGCAACCGATGTCTAACTTGTTTGGCAACTATTTTCATCAAAGCTATTTTGTCGCCTAATTCAAACTTTCTTGGCAAATAAATTCAACTTGGCAACCTAACTTTTTGAAATTGTTGCTGCAAAAGTAAGTTGAACGAGTTTTTAAGCAAAATAATCAAAAGAAGACCGATCAAAGAAAAATGGACTTCTCGAAAAAGAGTGATTTGATTAAAATTATATCCAAAAATTTATGTTCGATTAATCACTGCGTTTTTTTTTTTGTATAAATTTATAATACTCCAAAATGCGCTTCCATTTTGCTTAAAACTTCAAAAAAAATGCTTTCTTTAACTTGAAATCGATTTGCCTTCTATCGCAAGAATAAATTTTAAAGATAAAGCAAAAAGGAAAAAAATTCAGTGATCAAAGTTCTAGTTACTAGCACTAAATCAGTTAGGATTACCCCAAGGAGAAAGAAGAGCTCTGCACGATCATAAAATTACGAATCAAGCTGTCTGGTGATGAAACAGAAATCCTTCCTGAAGCACCAACAACAGCGATCCCCCATCCTTCTAGAATCAGAGATGAGGAACTGCTTCCATGCTTAGGGCTCTTTAGACTTCAACTTCTTATAATAGAGTCATAAGTAAAGCAAGACGAGCATAAAATCGAAAAACTTGCAAAGTTTTTCTCTAGTAGTATATGTATCCACGTATCGCCTTGTTTGCGTAGATATGAGTCGCATATAGAGTTGAACAGAGTGCAGAAATGTGCAAACCCGTCGTTCACTAGCGTCTAAATTCTGTACCACCGAATCGAATACCGCGTCACGCTGCTGAAATCCGGAACGCACACTTCAGCGTAAATTAGTATTCCGGATTACAGGTTTCTTACTAGTGAAGTCTCTATCGATCATTTGATTTATGTTGTACTGCTCTTCTTGGGCGGACTAATTTCCGACAATAAACTACACCACTGCGCATACTGGTGTGCTTCACCAACCAAGTAGGACATCGGAGGCACTCCTGGATACCTAAACGCTTCCAACATTTGTTTAGAAGGGATGCAGTTGACGGCGGTTAGTTAAGCGAGTTGGCAGAATTCATTCATCACTCTCGCTGTCTACCTCCCCTCATGTGGTGTGTTTCTTCATCCCTTTTCCACGGTGCTCAACCAACCAACTAGAAAATAATAAACGACCATTCAGCAGTCCACTTTCTTGAAGATAGCAAAGTGCTGTAAGAATTCCACAACTTGAAAACTGCCAACACAAATTTCGCGAATTGTATCGAGTTTCGAGGATAACCTAAAGAATTCGACGACATGAATATTATCGTCAAAAAAATCGCCCGAACGGGACTCGGGAGTGGGAGAGGGGGGGGGGGGGGGGGGAGGAGGTGCTCTTTCCCTTCCAATTCGGGTGACTTTTTTTTGCAATCTGTGTTCCCTTATATCGTCCAAAAGAAGATCGCGGATGCAGCATTGTGTATCAGCAGCCATTTCTATTGATTCCTCCTGACAGCAAAACTCATTTACATATATGTGCCGTGGTGATGAAATAAATTCAAAGCCTTTCGTTTTTTAAAACAATGCAAGACCCTAGATGCGACATAAATGCCAAGTGCAATCATTATTGTTGTGAGAGGATGAACGTCTTTTCCTGATCAGACTTCAATAGCGTGCAGCTATCCTATGGGGTTATCCATAATCATATCATCCAAAAAGTCTTATCAACTACAAGATTCGCAAGAATTGCGGCTAAAAATTAAGTGAAGAGATATGAACATAGAAACGTTTATATGGCAAGCTATTCCTTTCAATGCACCGAAGCAGTTTCTATTTATGAGGCTCAAGGTTACCTTACCACACTGACCCGGACCCGTTTGCGTATCTCAATGTTCGATCTGATCGCCCACTTATTAAGAGTATATTCGAATTCGAAATCAATGACAATTGTGGGATACTTACCATACGAACGAGTCCAATTTGACTAGAGAGCCGATATTTGAAGCGAGTGCTCTTTTTCTTCACTGTATGCATATTCAGCCTGGAAAGCCGCTTCGAAAAGCCTTCCTGATCGGCTTCTTTATATTTTTGTGCTGCAAATATCACTAGTGCGTTTTCATCAGATTGAACAATTAGGATAACCTATCATTAAGCGAGTTCAAAATGAAACGATATTTCCGTCTTATCCTGAAACAAAAAAAGACGTTTACGAAAAAATTCCGGAAATTCCGGAAATAAGAAAAGCAAGTAAGGTAAAAATAATTTCTAATGACTCTTAATTGGAGAAAAAAAAAGACAAAAAAAAAATGGATCAATACTTCAAAGAAATATAAAAATATGCAGCTTATTATCACGACAATAAAGCGTTGTCATGCGTAACTTGCTGCAATAGGCCAGCAAAACAGATAAAAGCAATCAAACAAAAATCGCATTCGAATGCGATACGCTGGAATATGGTTAACACGATAAGCAATTTTGATAAACCTGTAGATATTAGTTTAGTGGACTTTATAGATGTACAAAAAATTCAACACATCACCGGAGCAATTTCCTCTGACTAAGATGATAAACTGTATAACTGTAATCATTTAAGTAAAAACTTTTATGCATTAGAGTATTTTCCGTCAAAGTTTCGGATATTTACATATTATTTCATAACTTATCAGAAATAAAAGAAATATGCTATAAATTTGAGCAATGAACATTTAAAGAAATAGAAAAGCATGCGAGAGGAATTGGCACGATATGTGCTTTTCAAATTCAATGCATCACAAAGGTCATTTCAATAAATTATCGAAAAATAACACAATATCCACAATAATACATCCATATTTCCAGTGGTACATCCGATGTAATTTCTTTATGGTCGGGTCAATGTAAAATATAGTCCGACAAGGTGCGTAATCTTCGCAAATTTTAGCGGCTCTTCCCTCCGCTCCTCTCAAAACATGGTGGTTGCAAACAACAGGTGGAATCCCTTATGGAAGGTATGAGTAACGTGAAAGCACGGACAGGATTCATGACGATATCACGCTGATCCATTATATAACTTATCAATTCATCTATCAATAAAGGTATAATATTGATTGATAAACTGATAAGCATGGAATGCACGTGTTTGAATCAACACAACACAGCTCTTTCCGACCGATGATTCGAGAACTCCAAGAAAACTCTCCAAATAATGATTGCAAAATTAAAAGCTATACTGAATTATGGGCTGATAAGATGGTGAATAAAGATCTTTCAGAGTGACGAATGATCCCAATGTGGCAAATTTCGTTCGCTCAAAACGAAACGCATATGATCCGTTAATTATAGGGCAATACTATTGCGACGCTTTGATAATTAGTTGTTAAGTTATTTACTAATTTTTGAATATTAGATATGCAAAAATAATATGGAGATTGATAAATGATAAGCTGACCAAGTTCTTTACGACGTTTCGATTCATTCATCATCGATGCGAGAAAACTCATTTGCCTCAAAGCTTCGAGTAATTTTGGATGATCCATATGTGAGATGGGTGTATTCTGAAACATTATTATCTCTTTATTTATATGCAATATGCAAAATTATTCAATATGGATGTGAAAAAAAAAAAAGAGAATGGACGTCAAAAAGAGAATGCAATAAAACGTTGTTGGCATGATAATCGCTTTTTGCAATTCCACATAAATAACCAATCAATTGCACCAACATTGCAATCAATGAACGAAGTGTATCGTCCTTTAAATTTGCTACTTATGGTCTCATTCGTGAACGATATCAGCAATTGCACAATTTCCTTCATAGGAAATTTATTTTTAACAACCGTTCATATGATAAGAGAACAAAATTGATCACAAATTAAATATTTCAGTTCTAGAAAGCCCTATTGAATGTGATCATCTGTAACGAAATTGCTAGCGGGGAATTCCTCTAACGGAAGAAACTTTTCGCAAAACGTTGTCAACGATAGTACTAGATTATACCTAGAAAATCTTCGCCGATATTACTTTTATATTTCGCAGAATGAAAACAGCCGATAGTTATATAAATATAGGTAAATGAGTATAAATATAATAGATGTTTTGATATTTCTTTTGAAAAAAAAAAGAAAAAGCAAAGGAAACGGCCATAGGAGACAGCTAAGAGACGAAAAAGCATAAAATGATGGTTAGTTGATATAATGGATTCCTCTGCACTTCAACTCTTAAGACGATCGACTATGTAAGCATTCAAATGTAATAACCAATTGCTTAAAAACGTTTATCCGTTGAATTAAATAATTTCTCAGTGAAGAAAGCTAATTTCGAACGGCATCGGCCCCTCATTCCTGAATAAAAATACAACTTGTAAATTTTCTGCCAAATTTATGATAACATTTACTAAAGGAATCGAAATGAAACTTGGAACAGGAATGATTCCATTCGATAGTGTGGATTACATCCATGAAACTTCAACGATGAAGCCTATAAAACTTTTAAATTGGGGGACTATTGAAGAGGCAGTCATATGCCATAGGTATGCAAACAACGACGAGATGGAGATAAAATGATACTTCACAAATAATGAGGCACGTATACAACTAAATACAATGACTTGGAGAATTGCAAAAATATTTGAATACTATTTGAAGAGAAGCGCATAAAGACAAGAATATATATATATATATATATATATATATATATATATATATATATATATATATATATATATATATATATATATATATATATATATATATATATATCACCATCGCAAAAGATTTAGAATTTTTGACCGATGATCCTTTTGATCAAAACTTACCGAGCATATTCAACAAAATTCAATTAATTACCTAAAATACCTGTTCGCCTGCAAAGGTGTGTTGCCTTCGCGATCAAAATTAACTATTTCTTGGACCATAACTAATGCACTGCCGTCATGGCGATAATGCAGCGCCGCATCATAGGTAGCGCCATAGACAGGTATACCTATGCTAACATCATATGACGGTCTCATATCCTCCAACTTTGCCATGATTCGTCTTTTTTTCGGAAGGTATAGACACCTTGATGAGGGAAACTTGTAAAAGAAACTTGATCTGCTAGCTATAGAGTGCGAAAATAATTTCGCTTCCGCAATAATGTACCCGCTCACTTTTATGAGGACAAATATTGTTTTTTGATGTGGCAGGTTCAGACAATGACCGCAGAAGCCTTCAGAATCCGTTATCTTCGGCCTTTTGAGCAAGTCAAAATTATTAAGCAATGGTTATCAACTGAAGTCTCAACAACAATTAAAACAGGTTGCAACATTTGAAATTTCACGAGGTTTTATCGAGAAAAGTATAACAGAAATACGTTTTAACAGTTTCTCGATTATTTCTGCATATAGTAGGCGTGACGCGATGACAATTCCAAGTAAATTCAAGAATTCAAGGTTTGCAGAAAAAAAAAAGGTGTAAATATGAAATGCAAATTATTTTCGAGAATATTACCACAGAAAATAATTTCACTTAACCTTAATCAATTGCTCTATGAATAATGGATATTTGAGACATCGTTGAACTGGACGCGAGACTGCAGTATACGCATCAAATACATTCGAACCAAGCGTACGCATTTCCGCCACACATTCATTCAATGCATTCCTCACTTTTTGCTCCTAAAAAAGGTAAAAAATGAAATTCTCAAATTGATGTTGTTAAATTTCTGCTTGAAATTTATTCAAAAATTAACTTATAGTATATTTAACCACAAAAAAAAAAAAAATTAGAAACAACGAAACATTTACTCGAATAAGATGAATCGCGAATTATTTTATAAATTCGATTTAATAGTTAAATTGAAGAATTTTCAACACAAAATCTTCGACTTATATATGATAAATTTCGTTAAAGAAATTTCTTACGCTAATTAAATATTTCGCTAATTTTTAGAGAAATCATCTAAACATAAAGCAAATAAAAATGTAATAAGTTAACGACATTCGGCATCATTGACTTAATTGTACAAGAAGGCCACTTTAGAGGCTGCATAGAGGAAAATCCAAAAGATGACGCCATAGGTTTACCCTCTCATACGATCGGATCAACGTACAATGTTGGAAAATTATGCGTCCCCTACCGATACCTCACATATTTGTGGCACGTACTGTGCTGCAATTGAGAGCAATTGGGTGGTACTGCCAAAATTTGGAGCCTCAAAACTTGCAAATCCCGAGGTAGTGGGGACGTCACATCATCTCGAAATTCCCGAATAGTAAACCTCCCAGCACGGGATACTTGAAAGTATTGTAGCCGCTATTTGATGTCATTTGTGAAATATTAGCTGAATAATTGGTACTGCCAAAATTGCCAAAATGGTACTGCCAAAATTTGGTAACTTGCAAATCCATGTTCAAAACCACGATATTGTTTCAATGTTTGGTTGAAGAGGATGCGATATAATGTGATAGGACGACAAAACGATTCGGCCAGCAATTGCAATATTTCAGCAATTAGAAAACAAACGTTTGCTGAATGCTTGGAATATACTCGATAATTGACGTGCACAATGCTCAAATTGTAACTCGACATATTCAAACCGTCCATAAGTTAATCTCGTAATCCTTATGGTCAGCGAATTACCTATCAATTTCTTTCACTATTGCCGCATAGGACGATCTCGGAGAATTCTTTCACAACTTCCTAAATTTTCGAGAAATTCTTTTAACATTCTTCACGATTGGTTTGATTTTGCCACATTTTTCTATCGTACTTTAAAGGGTTTCTTTCATTTGCGAAACGCTTTTAACAACAGATAAAATAAGAGAAAGAAATGAAAAGGAAATACCAACGGTTATTGCAGTTTCATATATCTCTCTCTATTGACATACTGCTGCGTTTATATTGCGTATTATCCGTATCATTTTTTCATTCCATAATCAATGATCTTTACAATGTTCGATATTAAGGTGGTTATATCCCTTTATGCGAAATCGATGTTGCAAATTTCATGATACTCTACGTGTGAGAAGGGAAAGGAACCTGGACACTGCCGAAAGGAAATGGAGTTTAATATATCTAAACGATGATATAGAAAAATGAGAGTTGAAATGGTGCATATAAAATCTATTAATCAATTTCACAGAATCGATACGAACAAATGAGATAGGCAAGCAGATCTCGGTACAGTCAACCTCGTACGAGAGATCGATCGAGGAAGAAGCGGAAGGTGATGAGCGAGTTGAGTTCAATTCCCCCAAGTGATACGAAATTCTTTCATATAACGCCGATTTATTACTTGTTTTCTTCGTTGGAGAAGAGGACAGACAAATGCTGAGAGAGGATCACTTCGGTGAAGAATTCTGACTCTGAAGTTGATATGAAACCTATTTTTGAAAAGCGATACCTTGTGCATCTCGTCGTTAATTCTCTCTTCTGTTTTAAAAACAGTTTTCCGCTGTAAACGCTCCTCATTATGTTTATTTTACTATGACTGCAACATAAAAGTAAGCACTTCTTTAAAATATCATTTAATAAAGCTGTTGTTCTCGAATAAATTTGCATATTTTCCACTGCTTAACGATGTGCAAATGCTTGCCGTATATGAACAAAGCGACGAACAATCAAACTCACCGTTTCGAGAAGCACATTCGCCGCTTCAACACAACGAAAATGCAGAGCAAATGTCGTTCTGAAGTCATCTCGCATCTGCATAAATGCATGTCCATAACACTGTAGCTCGAACGGTCTGCCTATAGGTATAATACGATATCATCGCATCGATAATCACAATTAACAACAAATCTGCCGATCGCCGGAAGAAGGGAGGTTAGAGGGGGAGGCACAGGGGAAAGGAGGGAGAGGAAGAGGTGGAGAGGAAGGGGAGAGGAGAGGAGAGTAATATGATAGCATTGTAAGGAATAGAGCTGCCGAATCTCATTTTAAAAAACTGATGATGTTTCTTAAACAAACGTTTGGAATTTCGAGGACGAACAAAGCGTAATGTGCACAAACCCTGCTGCTGTGTAAGTTGCGCAACGAGCCGTCTCGAGAGGTCTTTCAATTCCGGAATGCCGTTAGTGAAGATCGCTTTATGCTCTGTACTGAGAGCATTTGAATTGTCGATTTCCTGTAACAAAGCAGTTATGCAAACATCCTTTGTGGGCTTTGCTTCGATTTATGCTGAATTTTTCTTGCGTCATATCTGACCTTCCAAAGCATAACTACGAATTATCAGAGACTAAATTTTGCTGAAAAAAAAACAACGCATACCGCTTCCCACATTCCGATATCACTCAAGTACTGCAGCTCACTGACGATTAGGTCTTCCACGACTCGTCGTTTGGTTGTTTCCGCATCGACGCCCACCCCTGTACGCTGAAATGAGGCTTTCAGAGCGGCTGGAGAAGTGGGTAATGATGTGGGCCTAGGCGGTGCAATTCGACCCGCTCCGTTTGGCCTCAGCCTCACAGCACTCAGCTTGGGTGGTGGCGGCCTTGGTGGTGGTTTTTTTCTCTCCTCACCTCCAGCTATCGTATCCTCGCCTATTAGTGAACCTGCGTTCGGTGTTGTCTGTATTGACCATCCTGACGAAAAACCAAAGAACGCGTCCAACTGATCGGCATCAAGTGTCGCCGCTGAAATTTTGTCCGATGATCGTTCACTACAACATTCCCCTATCACCTCTTACCAAGAACACAAGCGAAAGCGATGCGAATTTACCGGCTCGGTTTCTCTCTCTCTTATAATTCATTTCGACGTTTCCTCCTGTGTTCGTTTTTCTTCATCGTTTGGTTTGCTTTCAGTAGTTTCCTGTTTACTAAGATTCAGGACTCCAGCTTAGTAGAATCCACCCCAGCAATTTTGGTAGCTACCCAGAAGTACCTTTTAACGGGATTCGCTCCCTTCCAACTCAACAAATAATGCTTAACACTGCACATCAATTATGCAACGTTACCACTATTACTTCCTCACTCAATTTTCTCAACCAAAGCTTAATGGACTAATGCCATAAGAAGTGCCACTTGGAAGATATACGAGGGAGTGAAAGAAATTAAAATAAATGCCCTGGCAAGTGAAAAGGCAGAATAAGCCCTACCATCCACCGAACTTTTAAAACAACGGCATTCTTCCTCCCTCTCTGCCTCATCAAATTTGTTCCCATGCAAATACATAAAATTCAAAGAATCGAAATCATCGGAACTCAAACTGGAGTCAGAACAACATTGCATGAATTGACAAAGTTGTGAATTCAGAGATGGGAGGTGATTTTATTGAGAATATTTTGGAAGCAATGAGTGGAATCTCTGAACAGCCACCTCAGAGTGGGAACTTTCATGATGAAACACACAGCAATGACCTAGACAACGCCTCCCACCGATCTGCACCGTGGTGAAAAGGGATATCCCGTATGGCCTTCAATGCCTAGCAACGCCAACCTGGTAATGCCGACTCATCGTGTTCATCAAGCGCCGAAACGAGTTCAGATGACCCATCGAAGGATGTACAGTATTTGATATCAATATCCTCACAGGATTCCTTCTCATTTTCCTCATTCGCATAAAGATGCAAAAACGAGAGTGGCACAATACCGGAACGACCGCTAGCCGGGTTAAAACAATGTGCCCATTCGTCGTTGATCATCTCCACGATCGATACACTTTCACCCTCAGATACACTCAACTCATCGTTATGACGTGCTGTGAAGTTGAACAGGGCGCTTGCCATACTGTAAAAATTACAGTAATGATCATTTGAGTTAAACTCTATATTGCGATATAAAAATAAATCTTGTGTTGCTTTATAAACGTCAAGCTTATATATAGCGCTCATAAAACCCGATCAAGGACGTCAAGTCGTCATTGATTTGATAAGCCGCGTATAGTACTGAAAGATAAGGGTCTATTTGACTGCCACAGGCTTAAAGAAGTACGCAGCATAACATAGGCATGACATCCTATCGGCTTCGACCGTAATGAAAACGGTTATCGCGTATGGCCTGCAATATTAAGCAACAGCAATCCGATAATGCCGATTCACTATGTTCATCAAGTGCCGAGCCCAAACTCGGATGAGTTGTCGAATTCACAGCATTTGACTCTTCGGCATTATCACGTGATTCCTTCTCATTGTCCTCGTTCATGAAAAGACGTAGAAACGAGGATATCACCTTCCGATAGTGAATGCAACTTATCAGTCAGCGCAATTCGTGTGCTTTTAGGCCGTACGGGTAGACGATTTTCGTCTTTCCAACATTCCCTCAATTAATACCTCCTCACTGGGGAACCTACTTAATTGTGATGTCAGATTGTACTGCAATTGATGAAAATTCCCCATGCGCCATTAAACAGTCATCAATTAAGCAATATTTTCTCTATTTGAATCAAAATTTTGAAATGCGATTCGTGGTCTATTTTCACCTCAAAACAAACGCCGAAAGTCTATAGTGCTTCGAAAAGAATTTTATATTTGTTAAGCTATGAATATGAAATACAGTAAAATGTGCCCAATGAGATTTCCAGTAAACCCAAAAGCATACAACTTAGCGATAAAATTAACAGTCGATGTGTAATTTGATAGCTATTATCATAGTAATCACCTCGCAAAATTATCATCTGATAAAACTCATTAAGTTATCACTTCAAATCAACGCTTGAAATCTAGAAATATAAAATTTGCTAATATTATCTAATAGCGCAGCAGTTATTTCGAGACGATTAACCACATGTCCATTTGCTCGAGATATTCAATTTGAGACTAATTGCATTTGATCATTTCGATAGTCGCTCAATTTTCGAAAAAAAAAAAACGCCCAAATAATCGCCGCGAATCACGAAAAACACAATGCTGTTGCATTTGTTCGATAGATATCTCTCGTAGCATGCAACAATGCTCGCTAATCTCGGTGCTTTCCACCTAAATACGGCTGCCCTTCATAAAGAAATCTCCTCTTAGGACTGCACTGTGCACCATGAACTGCATACCACTTTATATCCTTCTTAAAGATCGGACTAAATAAGAAAGTAACTGTGATGCATTCCGCGTCACCTATAGATTCCTCACTGCTGCTCTTTCAAATATTTTAAAATTTCCGATGAAGTGCACATAATGGGTTGTAAAAGGCAACAATGAACCCTGAGGTGTTCCTCATCATCGGACAAATCACAATCAACTCCACATTTTGAGCGAAGTCAATGCAAGAGGTAATATGATCGTTTCTATTTTAATCGGCATTAAAACGGAATTTAATCGCTGTGAATGCAAGTCAGAGAATGAGAGCCAAATTTTAAGACCGAGCCGAATCGAAGTCATTATATTTTGTCTGAAGTGCTCGCTACCGACTGCATTTGTAAACATATGCTACTGAGTGTGGCGATTAATGAGCTGCTACTCAAAATTACAATCTTTTCGTATACTACTGCATGATCTTTACTCTATCACAATGATTCAGTTTACAAGTAACGTATAGTTTGATTGTAACTTTAGGCGGGGAAATAGATCGACTTTCCAAATGCATATAACTATTTGACAGTCCATCCGATATTTTTTTAAAATGTGCAACCTGTTGTATTGGTACTACTCTAGGTAAAATGTCTCACAGAATGCTGAAATTGGTCAAGAATGAGCCAAGAATTGAGTATGTGAATTTATATATCAATAGAAGAGCATAGAAGTTGGATGCAAAATTATTAATGAGGATGAAGAAATAAAAAAAAAAAGAAACTATCCATTATTTATGCAAAAAGGTTACTGAATTACAAAGCACTTTTTAAAAAATGACCGATTATAAATATAATAAAACAAACCCAATAGCGCTTTCATGTGATTTCGGAAACTCGGATGGATGCATGGCAATAGGCAAGTCGACAATCACACGAACGAAACTCGCAGGAAAAATGCCCATCTGAAAGTTGAACTTTACGCATATATAAACAATTGCCATGAAACCGCTGTTATACAACGCACAATAAACGAATGATCAAATAACGATTGCAATGCGCTGAACAACAAACGCGACAGCGCCATGATTTCAGAGAATACAGATATTTCCGAATAGAGAACGTCGAGGACCTCGATTCCCGACGGGGTCGTCGTTGGCGATCAATTGTTCAAATTTTTCGTCGAGATTCCCTTCTCGACAAATCGTTCCTCCTCCTCTCTGGCCTTTTGCAGAATGAAGACCCTGCTCCAGAGTAGTGCGGGGATCCCTTCAGAACATAACTCTAGACCTTTTTCGTCCCGACAAATCGCTCTCCAGTGTAATCCCTCTCCCTCCACCTAAAATTCTTTCCTCACACCATACTAGTTCCGAATATAATTCCAATTTGTGATGCCTATGTCAAGACACATAACAGACGTTAATAGAGTCATAAGGTTTCAATAAATGAAAGGTTCGAGAAGGACCTATTTGTGATCGAAAACAGTAGTCAAATGGTTCAAACCTTGCCATCCAACTCTCCTTCAACCCACTCCTCATCGACATAACGCCGCATAGTAATAATGCGATTTGCGTCAAAACTCAACTCCGAAACGTTCTTCCCTCTGAAAGTGTACCTTTACAAAGGTAGCGCAGGTAAACATCCACTAAAACAGCACATATAAAGGTATATAAATGAGACATTAAACACAGAATGAAAATGTCTATTTGTTTTACGTATTGATCAAAACACTTTTAATCCCTCGCATAGCTAGAGCTCTTTGTTTCACTCCTTTGAGAAGAGGTATTTTAGAGCTGAATTAAATATAAACGTTGCAATATTCAATTACCCGCAATTTATAACGAACCAGAAAAAAGGTAAAACGAACAGAACCAATCTAGATTTACTACGAACTTAATAATTTGAAATGTTTTTGAAAAGGGATTTTCAGCAGTACCGCGAATTGTCATAAGTCCCAAAAATATTAATGGACAAGAAATCAATTAAGCCATAACTATCAACCTATCTGAAGAAAAATAGAGTATCACATCGGTTTTATTTCACTTATTTTAAATCTCTAGTTAAACAGTACTCAAAACAGACGCTTATATGTGCTTCTCGCAAAACATAAAGCATACGCAATAATTGAAACAAGAGTGAACAACAAATCAACGAAGCTGAAATAATTTGATTTGCATATTAGTTCGACAGGTTGCTCAAATTTGAGACGCCTAATGCTAACAAATCATCAGGAAACACACTTTCTTGGGAAAGTTAGTTGCTGTTTTACAAATCTGCACCTGTAAAAATCACTTCCGGCCTACGTACGACCCACTGAAAAATCAATCAAAATAGCAAATTTCGTAGCAACTGTCCATGTCAATAACAACTTACTTAGAAAATAATCAACTGAAGCAAGAATTCATCAGGTACCATGAATTCTGTCTCCGTTATGAAAGCATATATTCTACAGTGGCTGCAGCTGAAGCTGTCCTAGATACCCCACCTGTCAACAGAGGGCGGGTCTTAAAAACCCGCATACTTCAAATCCCTTCTGAATAGCGAGGAATAGACAGCTTTTCCAATTCGAATGCTTTCTGAGAGTACCCTAATGAGAAATACCACAACAGATATGTCTGCATTTCTTACAACTGCAATCGATAGGCCGTTCGGTGGCAATCACAGAAAACTGCTGGTCATCAATCTAATATTCCCTCTCACTGATAATTTAACCTTCCAAGCGCATACATTTATATGTTTATTCACTTCCAATATCCCACCCAAATGAATAACTGCTAAAAACGGTGGTTTATTTTAGCCAAGAAACTGCTGTAACAAGCAATCGGAACAAGAGGCTGCTTGTTATAACTCGCACCGAAGGTCATTATAGGTTTGGTCACCGAGAAACAATAGGTCCTGTCACCCCCACAAAACAAGAGGAATGAACATACTTTCAAACATAAACGACAATAGCACTCTAAAGCGTATAACGGCTGCACGAACAAATCAGCAAACATTCTGTAAGCTCAATCACACCTAAGCATTACAATTGCACTAACTGTTTCATCGTGGCACACTTATCTAAAGGTCTCACCTGATAATAAAATAGGTAAGCATTAATGAGCAGCAAAAAGCCTACCGGAACGGATAGATCGACAAAGCATAAGCACCCTCAGGCGCATATGTTTGTGCACCGATCATCGCCGAAGGTGCTTTTTCCCGAAATACGACCTCTGTCGGAAGTGTGCTCTTGGTACTTGTGCAATTTTCTGGAGGTTCATCGTAACGCGCTGAAAGCAATATGCAGCATCAACACTGGGGAATATTTTGCTGTCCAAACTTCTATGATAGTGCACAGTTTCCGGATGTACAACACCAACTTGCAATAAACAGTTTGCTCTATTCATAGAACGACAAATGGAAGCATAATCGCGGTCATCATGAAGACTGAAACAACGACAAACTTGATTACCCAATTCAAAAGTTCTTGTATGGTACTTGATGTAAGCAATGGGTCACATAACCTGCAAATGGAATTAAATCTGGAATTTCATGTTTCGTTTGGTGGTAGTAAATTCTTTTCATTGAAATGATCACAATAAAATTCAAGAAGTAGCTTCACATTAGTTTTCAGTTGTTCGTGCAAAAATTCTACACTCCTTGATTTCATTGTCAAATTTCGTTGTTTTAGACATTTTATGAACGTTTTCCTCCATTCATCTTTCAAGTGGAATATTCGACATCATGATTATATTGGTTTTTAAAAACTTTAATGAGCGTGGACAAGAAAGTTGTTTGCTGGCGGGTCTTCATTATTGCAAATGCTGCATGGCACATCGACTATGAAAGGAAAAGGAAGTGCAATTGGTTCCAGCTGGAAACTAAATAACAAAACAATAATACCCACTGATGAATAAATTTACACGAATGGAGAAGTGACATACAGAACAACGCAGACGAAATGCTTTTTGCAGAGCAGATATATATATATATATATATATATATATATATATATATATATATATATATATATATATATATATATATATATATATATATATATATATATATATTCAACCAATACGTCTATTTTTATTGATTTGCAGATGCACATATTTATTTATTAAGGGTTACTAGCAGCACTACAAGGCCGGCTGATCTTCAAATTCCAAGCCCACCGCAATCCTTACATAGCACACTGGATGTATATGGCAAAAAATCCGCCTCTTGCAAAAACAATTATCAATATCCAATGAACAATGAGACACCGATTGTTAAAATGTACAGGCGACGGACGGATAAGAATAGGCCCTTTACAAAGATACATGGAAAAAGGAGCATTGTCACACTAGAACATCCGCCGAGTGAGCGCGACGTGATGAAGCAGCAAGTGCCCCCAACCCGCAACATCCCTCCAGTCAAAATGCTTTTCCACTAAGTTGCATATCTCCTTTCCATCTATTTTTCAATCCGTCCTCTATTCTTGCTCGTATAAATTCATCGCATCAATCCTTCAGATTTATGCACAATTTTCGTCTGTTGGTGCAGTTTACTTAACTAAATGCATTAGTCGTCTATCAGTCATTGCGTAGTAAAATACTCATCCCTCCTTGGAGCGTTATGAAACACTTTGAAAAATACGATGATATCTACTATATCAACTTTTCAAGGAACAATTTCCATCAAGTTCACTACCAACTTTCAGGATCAGATTTGCAATTGTGAGCTACACGAAAAGAGCAAACTAAACAAAACTTCAACCACTGTCAGATTGCTGCAATACTTGTAGAATTTACCTTCATTGAGGTGCTCCGAAGCAAAATCTGCACAACTCAATGCTCTCATTTGGCTCCTATCTGATCGAGACTCCTCACTTCGTTTGCCCTGCAAAAGTTTTCATCATTCCACGTTTCTTAAGGATCAATGGAGAAAGTGTAGAAGACATTGGAAGAAGAGGAAGATAGAGAATATAATGCTTTTTACAATATGACGTAGGAAGGCATAAGCATAGAAACGAATAAGCAATTTCAAGGATTTGTACACTTATATGAGAAAAACCTCTCATGAGTTTGGAATATATTAGTGTCACCTCACTTGATCCACGTGCAAACAACCAACCTGTACAGGTATATGGACGAGTCTCACGACAAACGATTTGGGAAAGCAACCCGCTTTGCCAAGTCTCTTTCCATTGTGTCCGATAACAATGCCCTCATACCAACTTGCGTCCAGCTCCTTTGAAACAGCAATCACCTGAATGCACATTTATGTCTTCAACATCACCGATTCATAAATCAAGTGGGAAATATTCAGTTATGCAACGCATCTTTCTTGCAATGATCTTACAATCCAGATGCAATATGGTTTGCATCACTTTCGTAGAGGACAATAGTAGAGGTCTAGAAACGCAATATAGCCGACAACAAACAAATTAAACAACTCTGAGAACACCATACCCCTCTAAGAAAAAAGCCACCTACTATACTGTTCCAGGTAAAGACTACAGGATAACTACTCGTGTCCTATTTTCGAGGTCAGTAAATGTCCCTTTTCAGATACGAGGAAGGAAAGCGGCGCAACTGTTCAAATAGCCATAATCCACGGTCCCGATATAGCATGACTGAAATAAATCCGATTCATTAGACCCAGCCCGATCGAATGAGCTTATTATTTCCATAGCAATATTTCGGAAATAATTCCTCAGATTGCTCTTAATATGCTTATATTGTACTTCCATACACTGATTGTTGATTTGATTCGAAAAAGCACTCGTGTCGAGCTAATTTTTTTTGAATCTAAAATCTACTACTCCGTGACCTACATATCCCTTCTTTAACGATTTATTCTAATACTCCCACTTGTATCGGGAAAAGCTTTGCATGTAAAAAACTAGGAACTATGCAGTAGACAAAGCGGGTCACTTCTTTTGGCATATTAGATTAAATGAAGGGAGATATCTACATAATATTTTGCCGTTTTTTGAAAGTACATATTATCAGAACGATGACTAAAATTCGGTTGCGTGTTACCGAAATGATAAGTGAACTATGGCTAGCTGACTTCACCTTGAGAGCCTTTAACTAAGTGGTTCAGTCAGCTATGACTTAGGTGATTCTGCTAGTTGGTGGATGGACCTCCGCTATCGATAACCAAAGACTGAACGTCACAACTACGGCGTTCGCAAATTTGAAAAAAATACGCAGCATTGAGAGTGAATGAACTATAGAAAGACCTTACAAAAAATTCTATTAATGATGCGATACAGTCTTACAGTCAACGAAGAAGGGCAACGACTGATATCACTTACAAACACAAACCAACAAAATTCTTTGGCTGCATTTTATCTATCGGTTTTCTTTATAATCCTATCAAGAAAACAGCCTAGTATTTGGCCAATATATCAACATAACAACAGCGATATACTATTTCCGTAACGACCAGAAGTGTTTTCGGGTTACCGCTTTCTGTCGAACACCTTGATAAAAGCACCCTTTTATTAGAAGAACGCAAGGCCCCACCCAAACGCACAACGACGAACGAAACTAAACTGGACAGAGTGGGCAATAGCAATTCTTATATACCCTATGCATAGTATCAAAGCGACACTTCGAAGAGCATTTATGAAATGCAAATTGCTCAACGACCATAGTTAAGCTGCTCTATAACCATAATCGAGCTGCGTAACGATCAAAAATCGTTATATCTTTCCTCACCCCAATTAGCGGGGAAAAAAAAAACACGCATTACAAAAACGAAATGATTAAAGATACATCTTGAAATATGCATCTAAAGTTAAAAATTGTTTGAATGAAATAAAAATCGGCTATTATTACTCATCGAATGAAAAGCCATTATTGCTGCTGTATAATATCTCGCTTTTCAGTAGTCGTATAGTGATTCATCTTGAAAGCTCAAACTCCACTCTAGGTACTGCGCGTATGCTTGATCATGCAATTTCTCCACTTAGAGAACACACCTACGATTTCACGAGCTGCTTGAATGATAAAATCAAATCAACTAACATGCCTACTAGCTAGTTAGAGATAGGTAAAAACCGGTAATCTTCCTCCAAATCAAATGCTTCAGATAGATGAGCTTATTCCTTTACTTAAATACATCACTATCATAGAGGCAGTATTTTTGACCTAGGGTCAAAGTTCATGAGAGGGGATGCTTTTCTAGGGCTTAATTCTGATGTTTCAAATAATGCACTGAAAAAGCATTGGTGATTAAAAATCAAAAAAAAAGAAGTTGGTCTGCTTAGAAGACGGCATCTTCCGTCAAATTTCGCAAACAATTATCAAAACTTCGTATCGATGGTCACGACCGATCCACGATCGAGCAAATTGCTCTCTGTTCCTTTTAGGAAAATTTCGCAAATACGCTAATCACCATTTTTGTCCGCAAAATTGGTGAATATTTTCTGTGCTCTAGAAGCATAAAACAACGAGGTTTTGGCATCTTAAGTCAAATTGGCATAATTGATTGGAAGGTGGTAGACGAGGTTTTTGTAAATAGTTGAAATTCACTATTTTGACGAATAATATCCGATTAACTCCAATCAATCTAGAATTGAGACCCCTCTTGGAAGAAAATTTAATCATCACTGATTCGAACATCACATGAGAAATACCACTTAGAAGGTGATATGCATGGCTATATTGGTAATAGACACGGTCCTCAAATAGTCACGGCTCTTTCTTCATAGAGGAAATGAAAATATCCCGTAGCTGGCACAATATTTATCCAAGGACGTTATGAATAAATAAATATAACATATTATTAATAAAGCAGAGTGGAAAGACAGTCATGGTTGTTGGTTAGGGTTTACCTATTCAAAAAAAAACTTCGATACCGTTAAGAAATTTATCCGAAGAATAAAGAACATGAATAAAAAAGTGATACTAACCGTGTATTTGCCAAACGAAATGTCACTTATTGCATCGCTATCGTAATCGGCAATAGAAGCGACGAAAAAGAGTTCAGTGGGTCTCATGTCCGGCAACTCCAAACAAGAGACATTCTCTTTATGTACGCTGACTTTCTCACCAAAAAGACGATATCCACCAAATCTGAAAGCATAAAATCTAATCGACCCACTCATCAATGTTAATAATATCATCAACTGCCTCATCAACTCATGCCTCGCAACTACCTCATCACCTTGTGTCTCCTCCTTTAATGGGGCACAAAAATTAGTGGTGTGGCAAGACTTTAGAAAGCACAATTGACCAGGGCACTGGCACGTCAAGCAAGCTAACTGAAAACAGAATGAGCACCTACAAGTGGCCTCATCCAGCATCAGAGGTCATAATATCCTACAACCTGCACGATCCAGCATCAGAGCCAGTAATACCCTATAGCCTGTCTGAATGAGCATCAGAGGTCGTAATATCCTATAGCCTGCCGGATCCAGCATCAGAGGCCGCAATAAGGCACAGCATTTCAGACACTAAACACCACACAATTGCAGCATAAATCTAGCACCACCCACTGTCTCAATGAGAATTATGTGCGATTTCCAATATACTAAATCCTTTTAGGTGCATTCTTGTACAGTTATACACTTCTTAAACGAATAATATATTCGTAAAATATATCCTCCTGAAGCAAAATGCATTCATCTGCATTTTTCGAATAGGTTCGATGATGCCTTTGTGAACCTTTTATCGATTGAAGCTTTTTTTACTTCGATCCGTAAGAACGAGTAACCAGAATTACTCACCGTTCGGTTCCTTCCTCGGCTATCACATAGATAATTTCATCCTCATCGACACTCGTGTCGACTTCCGTTTCCGTACCACGATGTGCCTTTAGAACGCGCACATAACACGGCGCTTCAATCATCAACCACCTACTTAACGCTGCCCAACTAACTGCAAACAGCTCATATATTCATGCGGATAAGTTCGGAAATTGCTACTACTCGCTCTCATACTTATAATATATAGGTATGTGCATTATATATATATATATATATATATATATATATATATATATATATATATATATATATATATATATATATATATATATATATATATATATATATATATATGGCTTTCAACCGTTTGAGAAATGGGTTTTTCAACAGTGCATTAGTAGCCACGGCGATACTTTAGATATGACACAAGTTACAGCTGCATGTAATGGTCCAAGCTGTTGCGATGAACGACCGCACTGCAACTCTCGCATAGATCCACCTCAGTGATATCTGTTCTTTTCTGCCCTATCACATTTCGTCCTTCCTCTGTTTGTATAGCTGCGCGTTTCAAACCCATCAGCAATTGCGCACGCGTTCAGCTACATCGATTATTTTCACCCACCCCTAAGTGCAATTACCCGAGAAGGGGTGCTCACTGCATCTCGCCCTCCCTCCGACCCGGTCTTCTCGCCCACATCGCAACAACATAACCCAAGGAAGGTCGACGACGTCGTGGAAACCGGGGAACTCGACCGGGATCAGGAGAGATGCGTAGCCAGAATTTATACTTAAGCTTAAAATAACCCTAACTCCTAGGCGATCTTAAATTAATCCAAAAGCAAATGCCGCACCATACCGGAAGAGGTGACACAAAATACATTTTGGCAATCCCACCCATCAGACAAATAACTTCCAGACAAATAACATTTAAGCCCTCATTTGTGTGAAATGGAAATCAACCGATTGCAAAACGCATGCGAGGTTTTATATGCTTCAAAGTGGCGACATTTCTGAGGTTGATCGACGAGATGTGGGCATAGGGTACAGGTTTATACGTATAGTAAGGCATAAGGCGTATCTGAATGTGGGGAACTATGGCAAGGCGAACTCGTGGTGCACACTGTACCCACTAAACCCGCTGACAAAACCTCATTGAACACCTCAAGTCATCGTATGCCACCGATCTGAATGAAATAAACGTCATCTACCCCTTCTTCACTCTGATTTGGTCATCTTGCTAAGAAACGGCTGGTTAGAATACCATCCCATCGGAAAGATCATCCCCATGGTCAGATTAAAAGGTCGTTGCGTAAAATCTAAGACGCAAGCGAAGTGCTTTTTCAGAGGGAACGGCAAAAACAGGTACAACTTCTTTTACGGCTAAAACGTCTTGGCATTAAGCAAAGGGATGGACGAGAGGCCTGCGGCAGCTACCGCAACCAAGCAGAAACTTTCTAGGTGAAACACTCTTGAGACAAAACCGAATTCCACAAACAGCATTCCCCTGCCCCCGTTCAACACAGAGCAGGAAACAACTGATGCTCACTTATCGTTACGAGGTTAATTCCATCTTCAAAATACTTTCCTGCAGCCATTTCCTCGATACGTGGAAGATCTATGGACTAATCGTAAGCAAACGCCTCTACACAGTCTCCTTGAAGATGCAACCACCATGTCCTCCTCAGGTTTGAATGCGCCACATCATGCGAGTCACAACCAGAGAGACTCCGATCCCATCGGCGATTGGATCCAGAATCAACGCTGCATTTCACCTGTACCTTAGGTACTTGCCCATATAATCAAGGAATACCAGAGTATTTTAATAGGACTAACAGACAACCATAATAAAACATCAACATTCACGTCAATAGCAAAGCCTTTATTTATTGAAACAGATTCTCGACAGTCGTCTAGTAGAAAACAAGGCAAAGAAATCGTATGAAAAAAAAAAAAGTTATTTGATGCAAGATGTAACGAATGCAAAATAAATAATGCTGAATGAGTGAATGCCAATCGATCGATGGTATAGTTAAAGCTATATAATGGCACTTAAATAGGACAAGATATAATAGCCCGTTAATGAATTCATATCGTATCGCAATAGCGAAACGGACTAAATCAGGCAAGAGAAATTAGAAAAAAAGAAAAACAACGAATTAAACCTATATAGTTGCTTTAAGCATAACAAACGAGAATAAAAACGATTCGTTAAGCAATACGGATATTTGCATCACCAATTTATTATTCTCGTATTATGCGTTATTAGAGGATTTTTTTCAGCTAAAATTGATTAAATTCCCGATCGAATTATTTCGAGATTTTAATATCACTATGAGCGTTCACTTTTTTACTTCTCTTAAAATATTCTGTCACTAAGCCTTTTCCCTAAAAGAAAAGTGTCACATTTGCAGAATTGTAAAGGCCCATATTCTCCGCCAAAACTTTCGAGAACAACTCGAGAGTCATCATCTCGTCTGTTTTCTCGAAATTCTGAAAACTCATCTCGAAAGACAATAAAGAATGGCTATGTGCACTCTACTGGACAGATTTGGAAACATCCTCTGCTATCTCCGGCAACTTCATTGATCGATGCTTTCAAAATAACCTCAAGAATAATAGCTGTTGTGCTTCGCATCGAAGATTTAAACGTAGGAAATATCATATCGATTCAGGATCAATGAGTGATGAACAATGAAGACAACAAACAGGCACGTCCAATTGGACGTTCGAATCAACGTGTCTCTTATACCTATAACTGCAAGCACAATGAATGAATTATAAAGCAAGATGCCACATCAATGCTCATCACTACGTTTCACTTTGCAACTTCGACAGATATTTATGAAATTCAAGCCTAACTCCGCTGCCTTTTTTTGAATGAAAAGAGAGATAAGAGCGATTACTTTAAATTAGTAAAGAAAGTCAGGGAAGACAGCATGTCCGAAATACGATCACTAAGATTGTGACCATTAGTGGATAAAAAATAAACGCAATTTTGCCGTCGTCTTCACCACTTTGAACTTAAAAACACCCAAAATTTCTAATGTGCTGAATAGGTAAAAAATTACTCATATATTGCCCGGAAGTTTCCCGGGAAATGCGAATTTTTAGGTTTAACCAACTTAGGCGGTTCATTTTCGATCTTAGTGATCGCAATGAGGTTTCCACTCAGTGCAATATGAGCACTTAGAAAAATCAAAATCAGGCACAACATTTATAATCATCAAATAGATACATAAATATAATATTCCTTTAAAATAAATTAATCAACGGGATATGTGTGAAAATGAATATCATCAAAAATGGAATCAATATTCGACGATGCAATATTGAAGTTATTTTCCGGATCCGTTAAAAACGACAATATTACAATAGAAAAAAACCAATCATAGATCTTAGTTAACATTCCGAATTTCATTCCGTTGAAACACCGAAGCGACGAAACAGGCAAATCAATAATTGATAGGAAATAGCTAAGCTATAACTCATGCACTCGACTCCCTTAGGTGATCGTCATTAGGCGGTTCAGTGGCAGCCGGCTGGTAGCGTTTTTTATACGGGAATAGACTATAGATGAAAACAGCACCAATCACTAAAGCCGCACCTATGATGAACATAAATGTTGGACGGAAAGCGAAGAAGATCGCCGAGGCAATACAAGCAACTACGATTGCTATTGAAGTAGCGAACGCTTTCAGGATATTATCCGCATATTTAATAACAACGGCAACTGTTAGACCACCTAATGATGATATCATTATCATACCCCATACAACGATATCGAAGCCAACCAAGAGCCCTCTTTCGAGCACTTTTGCGCTATCCTGCATCTGAAATAAAAAACATCCTCTCGCATACAATCTTAAACGACCAGCATTACTAGCCTAGTGAAAGACATGGTCTTCCTCTTAATTAGCTAATAAATATGCAAAAATCAGCAATACTAACTCAACGCAAAAAGATATCTGGAGAATGTTCAATTCCGTGCACATTATTAAGTTTTATGTCTAAATAATAATAATTTATTTTCTTCCGGTCCGATAATTTTCTAAATTTTAAGGCGAAGCTTGAATTTTGCATTACATTAAATAAATGTTGGGAAAAGAAGACTGCCCAAAGAGCGATGCTAATTAAAGAATTAATTAATGCATTCATATAACCTCTAGGTTATAAGAATATATCTGAGCAGAAAATTTGCGCTCGAAATTTAAAAAACATGCGAACGGAAAGTTATATGCAAAATCTCATTTCTTATAGTTAACACAAATCACTACAATCATACAATCATAACAACACCATATTCTGATAGTAGGAAGTATTACTCAAATTAAACAACACAAAAATAAAACTAACGAAAACATTGGCGAGACCGACAGGCAAAGAAATAATGGCAAGTTGAATATTTCGAATCCATACGGATACATCAGATCCTTTTAGAATCTTCTCGAAATAGATCCCAGCAAAGCCTGGAAAACAAGATTAACGTAAACATCTGCCAGCAAATTTCAACAGGTAGAACCAACTGACTCAGCCGATTTTTACTGGAATATGCGTAAGTGTGAATTTAGTGCTGGTTTTCGCTTATCAAAAACTTCATCGACATCAGCGGAAATCGAATTGCGTTCAAAACAATCTGCACGGAGCAGCCAAGGGGTCACTAGACCTCTCCCAAAAAACAACCCTAGAAAAGATAAGGAATCATTCATCCTTCAAGCAGGAGGGGGAGAAGAAACAGGCGGAACCAAGTTTCAAATCCCAACTTCATAATAGCAGGCAAAAGCCTAGGTCCTTCAATCTACTCCAGCCGTTGACAATCATTTTTGCCTGTTTATGACCCCTAATCATCGAATCACCTTCACTTTGGACGAGGCGTCGTTGATGGATCATTGCAGATAAGCGCTTAATAGCTGAGCGAAAAGCCGATCGGCTAAGCAATACTGAACAACGCAAATGACTAGCTAGCGGTCACATAAACGCATCATTGCAGATATAATATTGGTGCATAGATTTTACGCTACGCTCAACAATCCATGATCCACAATCCACAATTACAATTTAGTTGGTAGATCGTTCGTTCTTGATTTCCAGGAAAATCCACGATCCACTATTTTTCGTGGGAATTTTATACTTACTATTTGGGAAAATGCAAAATAGTGCTTCATATGCGATGAAGTTGAAAACTAAATGGAAAATTAGTGGGAATATTTTTATTCAGGAACTTCCGTGAGCATTGAGCACGTTCCGTGACTAGAAAAGATACCAAAAATGTCATATCCTCGGGTGATTTCCTCTCAAAATTCCCAAATTTTTTCATCGTCCCATTGATTGGGTGATCCCAAACACTATCACAAGTTATATATGTTTGTGCAAATACCTATATACTTTAATATATTTTGCAAAGTCTCAAATTGAAGCCATCTCTTAACAGAAGCCTTTCCAGTCTGTACTGGCGGTTGTCACAATAACCCCTCCCCTACCCCCCCCCTCTCCTCCCCACAAAAAAAAACGCATTTCTTTCGAACAAACAAATGACCACTTAATATGACCTTCTCACTGCTTTTCGGATAACGGACTTTTATAAGGGGTATATCAACGCACCAATATATTATTATATAAAGGACACGCAAAACCGCTGCGAGATGTTTGTTGTAATATTTGGCGTTGCATCTCTCCCTTATAAATTCTACTTTAAAACCACCACTGGAAGGTTACAGAAGCTATTCCACCACCCCTCCATATATGACCTCTTCCGCCGTTACCACAAAGATTTCTGCTTTTCAAAAGCCTAGACCTCACATCAAACCCTTGCTTGATTCGGCTATCGTATAAACCTACCCTTGAATCGAGGGATACATTAGCCCCAGGGTTTCTATTCACCTTTTTGCAGTGCACACCATATCTCCCAAGTGCTGAACGGAGTTTCTTAACTCGAGTCCCTTTTTTTAGTCACAATTAAATTCAGTCCCCATGAATTCAGGCACTCCCTTCAAATGTTACGTTGTATATTCTCCTCCAGAAAGCAATGTTCCCTCCACTTGCGACTTGAATCATTACGTCCCGAAAGAACGAATCGGTACTTTATAGCACTAAGATTTACATAACGCTGATTTATATGCATTAATCAATAATAAAAGCTAAAAGCGATGATAGCAAATAAAACTATCTGCGAAAATTATTTTCTGGTGCTTTTTTTTATTGACTTTTTAAAAATAAAAATAAAAAAAAAATAAAAATAAGACAAAAATGCACTCAATTACTACTCGACTACATATAAAAAAATACTCCGATCGCTTATCATAGTAAAAGAAGATGAAAAAACTCTTCCAACAATTATAAAATATGAAGAAAAAAGATTTACCTGAAAGAAGACAAGCGACAAATACAGCAATAAGTCCCTTAATAGGGCTTTGTTCGGTGATGTGTTTGTGTTGCACATCGGTGTCATTCAGACTGAGCGTTTCGTTTCGAAGTGCTTTAGTGGCGGCTGCGGCCTTTGCTGCCTCTTTTGCTTGTTGCTCATCCTGAAGATTCATAGCAAAGTTAACTCATTAGTACACCTGATTTACTACTCATATATTTGACAGGTACCTAATTGCTAATAGATGAGGTAATGACAAATACTTTACTCTAAAATTTCCTTTCTTTAAACCGGAATAAAATATTCAACTAAAAAAGGCAGAGGTGCACATAAACGGTTGAACACCAATAGGCGAATGGGGAATTTCATAAACTGAGAGAAAAGAGGAGAGGGGAGAGGGAGGTGGGGAAGTGAAAATCGCTACTAAAAGTCACCTTCATTCCCACTCTAAACAAATAAATAAATAAATAAAATCTACCAATTGAACAAGTGCAACGCCAGCAAAGAGTAAGACGAGTGCTATCCATTGCAGCAATGAAAGACGCCGTCGCAAAATAAGCACTGTGAAGAGTGCAGTAGTAAGAATCTTCAATTGATAAGTCACCTGTAAACAACATAAATAAGGAAAAAAAAACCCCAATCGCAACCTCTCACCTTTATTGTACCTCCGAATAGAGCCGTATTGCCTGCTATAACATCCACCCCACTAAAGCATTACGACTTCTACGGAACAAAAATATAAACCCTGACCACTCGAGCCTTGCAGGTCATGTAATGATCGCATATGGCGCCATTTGCAGGAGCTCACGAAAGTATCTTGGCCCGGACTCCATTTCTGTTGTTTGTTTGATGATCCCCTTGAATATATCCGCTCAGAGTACTTGGTGACTTCATACAACAAAATACAAGCTATGCAATTTTTAGTGATTTTCTTTCACGGAAGATGCTGAACGTGCAAAAATATGCTATTGACAGCTACAGGCACAGTTACCAATCGTTGATGTACGTTCTTTATAGCAATCTATATGTGCAATGACGAAACAATCGGCGAACCATATAGGTAGCTGCCGGAAGATTTGAAACGGCGACATAGAGGAGGTTGTTCTGAATGACATAGACAGTCGCCGGTACGCACACTTTTAGTGTGTCAATCGGTTGCATTACGATCTGTTTGAACATCAGCTTGAAACACCTGCAAAACTGTGCTTGCTTTCTTTTATGGCTATTTTTGCTCGCATATATTTGACGCAAGTGACATGGGGGTACTTTGGGGTACTTTCGAAGGTTTCAACGATCAGGTGAATTATAGCCGACTGGCAATTGCTTGCATTATTTAATATCACCTAGATTTAAAAAGAAAAGAAAACTGAAAATAAATATTTTCATTAAATGCGAACCTATAATAAAATGATACTATAGTGGAATCAAATTCTAATATTATTGTCTAATTGTAAATTGGCATTAAAAAATTTGCTTCTTCCCCCAAAATTTCCCATCCTTTCAGTTACAAAATGGCCCTTCTTATACCAACTTATGGCATATTTAAAGATTTACAAACCTTTTCTAAAGGTTCATAATTTTTTTTTTTGGAGTTGGTGAGTTTATTTCAGAATTCATAAAAAAACGCAATTATATATAGGATGTTTTACTATCAACTTTCATCATTGTAGCTTCTATAACTCGTAAGTTAAGACGATTAGACAAACAAACGTATATTCATGAGCAAGCATAATGCCACCCATAATCAGTGAAGATCTTCAACAACTAGGATCATATTATGTTCTTGTTTAGAGGATGTTTTTTCTCCTTCTCCTTTAGGAAATTGTGTTTGGTAGCTATTCTTGGCGCACTTCTGCTTATGTCGATTAGCCACATAATCCAAATCGTGTTATCATGCTCAGAGGATCATCTAACAGGATCAGAAGGAAGTAATAAAAAGAACCAACTTGAATATGCTCATCTCGTCAACACAAACGATGATGAAGCAAGTGGTCAGTTTAACGACCTCTGTGAAGAAGACCGCCACCGTTGAGAGGAACATCTCACGTGGTCGTGTTCGCACATAACGCATTACAAGCACCTGTGAGGCATTTTGCAAAACAAGCACCAGCAGGCTGACATATTTAATCGCGTTCTCTGAAAAACACTCCATTACCTTATAATTTTTCGTTTCATAATTTTTATTGAAGAGAGATTTATGCGTCATTATCGCCAATATAGTAAAAAAGAATATTTTACTTCGCTATCATTTAGGAGCGCTATAAGAGATAAACATAAGATGTAGTTCTTCTCTTCGTCATTTGATTAGAGACACGTTCCGGATGTTGAAATAATCCCTAAAGTCGATGGCGATACGTTCCACATAATGGAAAAACAGACGATTAAGCGCCACTAAGAAGAGGTTAGCATCGAGAACTCGAAATTTGGTTATTCAAATAAATTAGAAAATATTTATGAATCTTCGAATTGCAATAAAAAAATATTAATAAATTTGAGGAAAATTTTATACCTTTATTGCGTTTAATTGAAGTTTTTTTAATGCGAATACGTTGAATGTTGCTTTTTGCTGCACCATCCTCCGAAGACATAATTTAACTGCAATATTATACTCATTTCAGCGATTATCCTTAACAAATATGGACAGCATCAAGAAATAAAGCCTAAGAAAGAAGGAAATTCCATCCACGAAATCTAACATCTGATTTAAAAAAAAAAAAAAAAAGATTAACCGATAGTTGCGGTGGACGAGAAATCAACTGGCATCAAGTTGGTTTTCGCCACGTAAAACTTAACAAAAACTTGGAGAATGCATCAAATGACAGCTATCTGCCACAACTCAACAATAACTTATTCGAGGATGCACTAATTGACAGCTACCTCACCTTCGCAACAAACATTTAAACAAAAGCGGCACTATGTCAGAGGAGTATCAGCTGGCAATCTTGAGGATATGGAGTTGATAGGATACCAGTGGGAAGACTGCTCATGCACCGATATAGTTGTGTTGCGATGGCCTTGGCTTGAACCTAGCCCCCACATGGTCATGCGTAAGAAAGGTGGCCGGTCTATGCTCAATATACCAGCTCGAAGAATGGACTAAAACGATTAGACAGGATCATGCTCGCCGCCGAATCAGGGCTACGATCGCATACATGCTCGATCTAGTTGCTTGATTCCTTCTTCCAGCTATTTCCGCCGCACTATTCTATGCCTAAGTGAGATGGGTACGGCGCATTCGCGCGACCTCGACAACGGTTTCCCTCCCTCCCCCTCCTCTCCCACCTACGGAACAAGCTCAATCATCCTGACGATGGCACATTAGGTCATAAGTTAAGGATGTGATGACGTTAAAGGCGCAGCGTTAAAGACAATGATACCAAAGATGTGATGACCAGTCACATTTGTAGTAACGGTACAGCTGCGCTCAACGAACCAGACGGGTGGCTTCAATGATCTGGTGATTGCTGTATAACATTCTCCAAGAAGAGATAGTACATTTGTGCTGCCTTGCCAAAACTGATTCGCCGTGGTTTGCGTGACCGGACCTCAGAACAGCTACATTCTAGAGTAACATCCCCCCTCCCCCTCCCCCCACACTTCTTTCATCTATAACTCGCAGATAAAGAACGTTGACTACATAGATCAGAAAATTGTACAACTTCAACAAGACAATCAAAGCTTCACCAACAAACAAATCGAAGCACAAATATATCAGCGAAGTGATGGCTGCAACAATTCACCCGTTCTGCGTCTCTAGCCATCTCTTCGACGCCGTCTGTCAATTACAACGCTGTGAAGGTCTGCTCAATCAAGAGTACTAATAACAAAATTCATTCATTATAACATCCGCTCCTATTTCCATTCATCAATAAAATTGCCATCAAAACTTCAAGCCGCGTCCACTTCCCACAATAAATACTATCGGTTACAGTGGGTGTCTTATTTCTCGTTTCGTCTATTTCAACAGGAACGGGTAAAACGCTTCGACTAACATTTCCTCTCGTTTCACACGTTTGCCAGGTGGCAATTATAGGGCAGAGAGAAAAGCGTTGTTATCTCGACGTCTTCATCCATCTCTATCGTTTCTACCCTCGAGGATCTCACGGATCGATGGGACAGCCAAAATGCTATCACAAGGCAATCCACCTTCCCAATAACGAATCGTCAGCAGAATCTATTTGCTGATACAATGAAGTCATAACACCATCATCGCCGATATATTCGTTAGTCTTTCTCTTTTTTTTGTTTCATTGACAAGGTGAAATCATCCATTCGGCTATACTTTTGAGAATTCATTGACGATATTACAAAGAGCGAAGTTGTAATCGTATTTCCTTACTAGTAAAGTACCGTCGAAACGACGTGTTACAAAGAAAGTCTAAGTAATTGTAAGCAGTCAGAAGAGGGTGACTGGAGGAAATATAAATGCCTCATCTTATCGATGAATTGCACTAATTGATAAAATAAGGTGACGGTAAATATATTTCCGCTATTTGCTTCATATCTTTTTTTTTTTTGCATATTATTGTAATGTTTTTCAATAATGCATCGCTTTAGGGGTTGTATTTTAAAGTATAATATTTTCTAGAAGATACCTGTTTCTAGGTGTGAAATGTCTCATTCTATGATGGGGATTATTGGGGAAGTTCGGGAGGTTCCTCTCCTCATCATATAACCGCTTAAAAAAAAAGGTTTAAGTGTTTTCATCCGTCGTTACCTAATCATTCAAATTCTTTAGTGAAAACTTTTCCCCATTATCGGATATAATCCGTATCGCGAAATTATTCCACAATCAATTTTGCATTCATGCGTCAAGTTTCGGGAAATTATAGACATTTTTGTGTGAAACATATGGAAGTGCCTTTAACTCGAGCCTATGCCTTCAAGTTTCAGCCGTCTATCTCATTCAAAATCCTTACCGCAATCGAATTTTATCTCGAGGTATTCAATTGAAAGTGAAGTATTTAACAGCGCTCACATCCGGTCTTTGAATTAATTCCTCAGAGGGCAATATTTTTCCGCTTCCGGTTTTTTTTCTGGAAATCCGGTTATTGTTATATCTTCTCTATAATTATTCACATTTAATTGTAAAGAAACATATTTAAATCCATTTTACTTTTATGCGTCTCACATGACATAATTTAAATAATTACGTTAGATGGCATGAATATTGTAATATTGCGATCGCAAAAGAGTGCTCTAATATATGCGATATGTTCTCATCTGCATGAGATTGATGATCGCAGTGAAAGAAAAAAATAAGGAAAACATATCGGCACTAATCCCTTGCCGAAATCTATATTTGTTTTTTGCTCTTTTTATGATGGTTTCGAGTTATCTATAAGGATGAGGGAATAATACCATGGAATAATACCATCTCTATTATTTCGAATTTATCTAGGTGAAATTGTTGGAATCCACAAAATTAGCGTTTTTTATTCATCTTAACAAAGTAATTTGCATATTACTTAGTTCGGACTTAGTTACACATCTAAGCCACTCTGATGGCATTATATTAGCATATCCCAGATTCCTTTAAGACGTCGAACCTCTATGATCCCCTCAACTCAATCCCAAAGCAATAGCTGTAGGTAGGCTTTCTAGGCGCATTGATAGCGGTACTGTTCGTGATAGGATTCGTGTGTCTTTATGTCTGTCGAGTAGATTCACATCATAAGCCAATAAATTTTTAGAAGCCAACTTCTGTGAACGTATAATACATAAACCACATCCATCAATCGTCAATGCTGCCAGGCACATCTCTTGACGATTGGGTGAAAGGTGAAAGGTCATCAGACAGTCAGAGATGCTTAGGACAGATGCGCCTATCAGTAGTAAAACCTTCAAAGATCTCGAGCCCATTGATCAGTAAATGAATGAAACGCATTTCGGAAACCGGTTACTCTCTTCGTAAAATAACGAAATATGTCAAACAATAGTGGTCACTCTTTTTGAACTAATGTCCACTCAAAGCTAATACCCAACACAGCTTCAACTCAAGTAAACATAGCAAATTAAATTGATTACTGCCGAAAGTATAACACCTAAAGTACCTATTGTTTTACCACATTTAAAACATTTCCTCGACCATTCAAAAATCTTGCGAAATTTAAAATCTCTAGTGTCTAATTTGAGGTGATTCGGTGACTGGTCCGCTTTGACTTCCTACCTGAGTTTGTTGCGGCATCTTTTCCACCACAACGCAGCTAAAAAGGAAGCAAAAATAAATACGTGGAATCAAATATAAAGATAGATCAGTGTTGATGCTAGCAAACTAGCTGAACAATTCAGCTAATATTGAGCTATGAAATTGATGGGGAAATTCAAAGTGATTCAGCTAACGTTCACAATGCAACTTTATTGTCATGAATTATTTCAGAGTATAGCCATGAAAGTGCGCAAACTCATTGCAAGACTGCCACATCTCTAATGAAGCAATCACATACGCTTTCACCGATCAACGTTGTTATTAGACCTGAAAGTTGAGATGAATACCACAGCGGGTAAGCTTCCCACATGGGCATTCCTGAAAAGATGAGGCATCCATCCCAAAAATATACTCTTGCCAGCTGTCTGAAATTTTTTAAAAACTTCCTAAAGGAAATCATTTATATTCCGGACATACTATGAGACAAAGGATGTTAATATACCAATGAAGGTTCTTAAACGCTTCATCCCATCGCGCAGGAAATGTCTGGCTCCAAAAAAAAAATCGTCCCACAGGTGACATAGTAATATTGAAATATTTATCCAGTCCTATAATTGACAAATCGTCTCGTCATTCGGTGATCTAGTATATTACAGCTCTCGTTATCGTATAGCATCAATTAAGAGACGCAACGTTTAAAATTCAAGAGCATCGAACTGGAGATGTACCATGAATCATTGGACAATGAAATTCAAAGCTTCCAATCGTAAATAGTTCATCAAAAGGTTCGTCGTATATTCCACAATGAAGATCTTAAATCAACACATTAAAGAGTTGATAAGATAAAAATACACAACCGAACAAATAACAGGTTTCTTTTTGGCATTTATTCAGGGAGATGAATCATTGTTTGCGAATTGTATTGCACAACATAGAAATATTCATCAATTTATGGATTATTTCAATGCTTATTTATATGCAATCGTGAAAGAAAAGCTTTTTCGAGAGATATGAATGAAGTTATCGAAGAGATATTATGGTTTTTTTTTTTCGATTTTTTAATGGAATTGCAGAGAGAATTAAATGAAGAAAGAGTTATTTCCTTTTTCAAAGAGGAGAGAGGAGGGGCATAAGATTAATAAATTCAACGAAGTGTTTAGTGTCGAGAAAATAGCGTAAACAAATCACAATAGAGCCTAGAGAAAGATGCAACATATATGCCGATCGCATCATACCTTATATCGATAACGCTACCTTTGGTAGTTCTTAATCGCATAGGTATACTAGTATGGCTATAACTCTTTGAATGAGCAAATTACTCATAATAAAAGGATGCATCAAATGCATAAGAAGAAATGCGAATCTTATATGCAAAGATTTGATTAGCGCATACACCAAAACAGATATAGACAACACAATGACGATACATGAATATCATTACCTCATTTAATATAGTCGATCGTGCTCGTTTGAGTGCAAAAATAAGCACACAGAACGAATGCACGTCACTTGTGTGCTTGCAGAAGAGAACCGATAAAATCGAGTCATTCATAGTGCTATCAGCAATTTGTTTATCTGTTAGTTGTTAGATGAAGTGAGCGCAAAAAGTTTTAGTTGTCGCCGGCGTCCTGCACTCTGATACAGGTCGCCTGCGCCTTGACCTCGGCTATAGATCGCCTGCGCCCTGACCTCGGCTACAGCCCGCCTATGCGCTGCACTCAGCTACTGACCGCCTGCTCCCTGCACTCAGGTATAGGCCATCCGCTCCCTGCACTCGGAGCTATTGGCCGCTTGCGCCCTACACTCTAAATATAGGTCGCATGCGCCGTGACCCCGACTATACGTCGCCTGTGCGCTACCACTTAGCTATAAGCAAACCACGCATCGAATGGAAATTATGACTCTGCAGCACCGTCATAAATAACTTCACATCCCTCCATACACTCAGTTGGCAAAGTTGGCAGCAACTCCGCAGAAAAAAAAAACAATATCTAAGGTGCTGAAAAAATATTGTGGAAATGAAAGATGGGAAACGAGAAGAAAAGAATGCAATGCCAATTATTTTTTAATTGTAGATTGGGAGATGAATTGTCTTCTGATAAGAATTTTAAGACGCAAACGCCAAAACGGCAGACTAAGTGAAAAAGATTTGAACAAAGGAGTCCGAAAATGGATCCAATCAAACAAAAAATCATACTAATGCAACGTGTGGAAAATCTCATCCTTTTATCTTTGGCGGTCTTTTGGTATTTTAATTTTCTTTTTTTTTCAGTATTTGCATAGCAATACAATCGAAGTAAATGACAGTTATGCAAATTGAAGGCAAATCACAACTTCGATTACAATATGTAAATTCTCATTCGTACGGTAGAAATAGGAAATATCGGATAATAACGTATCACACTATCACACATCGATCAAGAACAATACAGATAAAACATCAACACTTATGAGGTGGTTCTTCACGTATAAAAATTTTCAGAAGTATAGATGACGATGAATAAAGGAAAATACTTGCGATCACCAAAACGGTTCCAATAAGGAACTTTATATTCGGCATAAAATCGAATAGATATACCGATCCAATTGTACTAATTATTATTGCCACTGATGTGGCGAAATTTTTAGCAATATTATCAGCATATTTTATGCATACCGCTACCGATAGTCCACCAATACAGTACCAGAATACTGTAGTCCATACGACTGAATCGAAACCGTACAGCATTCCCTCTTTAGAAATTATCCTCCAATCCTGCAATGACCCATCGTACATCCAAAACCCAGCTGGGTCCTAGGTGGATGCTCTAGACGTTTAAAAGGTGCAAACGATAGAACAAGCATTATATATCAAAAAGGTGTAAACGATAGAACAAGCATTACCACCTGAAATAATACCTCAAAATGAGTGTTCTTTGAGGGGCATCGTATCAGCCACAAAGGGATACGTCTCCTTCTCAATTTTCCCACATACTCTTTTTGTGCAAAATTTACGATGCATTCATTGGCGAACTGTGAGGCTCACTTTCACGTAAGAAAAATCGAAATCAACTATTATAAGCGGTCTTATTTCAGTCAGCCGCAAACCTGCCGATTTAGCACCCACTTATATCAACCGAAAAGTGCTTTAACAATCTCCCATTTTCAGACAATTTTTTTCTTTGATAATTCCCGAAACACTTCAATTCTTTTAGCGGTTATCTACCACCCGACCGCGCGACAGCTCATAACTGTTTTGGTTAATCATTCCTTCCGTAACCAGGGGGTCACGGAAGGTATAGGAAGATAATGGTTCATGTATGATAATAGCCCATCTACATCTCACCCCTGAGCCTTTTTTGGGCCGTAAATGGACGTTAAAACGTCAAGAACATTTTCCAGTAAAGATATTCCACAGGAATAGCATAAACGAAGGCTTTATTAACGAAATGCAGCGATGCTCATTTCGAAGAATCAGGCGAGCATTAAATAACGCACCCAGGGTAACCTAATGAAAAGCTAAGCCTAAGTCATGAACCGGTGCACAGACAATCAGGCAATGAATTCTTGTATCGCTATATACCACCATCTTTAGTGCGCCGTTAGTTTGTTTATATGAAGCGTTAAGTGAAAAAAAAAAAACACTTGCTATAAAAGTCATTTTGCCCAAACGTTCCTGAAACTCCCCTCAGAGTTAATTAATCTAAACCGAATTTTCAACGTCCTATGCCGATATGTCATCTTATTCTTCGACAGTCCTACGTGGCTTCCGTTCCGATATATTAGCATAAGACCAAGGCGCTTAATCTCTCGGGCCGTCATTAGTTAGGAATATCGGTGCAAAAATTGCTCTATTCAAGGGCGAAAATAATTACATACAACAAACATTGGATACATTAGCGGATTTCAAGGACGCAGAAATCAAATCTTTCCATAACTGGAAAAATAGCTACGCTCAACTCAATCGTCAATCGTTGTCAAATATTCTATGCTGTGTGCAAACAATGAAACATCCTGACCAATGCCGCACAACTTGCTTAATAACTTGGCTGGAAAAAGTCGACCGGCTCGACAACATATAAAGAATCCGAAGTTTTCATCATCCACTGACCACTATCCACCACACTTAAAAACCTCCAGTTAACCTATCACTCCCCTCCCCCCCCCCTCAAAAAAAAAATCAATTCACCTGCACCAATACACCGTTCAGCATTACCGGCGAACATACTCGAAGTATAAATGCATGAAATCTGCAATGATGAAGCCAAAGTGTAATATTATTGAAAAAAATAAACATACCTGAACTAATGAGGCCAAAAGACTCGATGGTATAGCGAATATCGCCATTTGTACATTCCTCATCCAAACAGAAACTGGTGCCGATCCTTTAAGAATTTTCTCGAAATAAATACCCGCAAAACCGGATAATAAACTAGCAACTAGAACAGCACTAAATCCTGAAAGTTTTATGATCAATGTATGGCTTCGTTCATAACTGATGATCAATATCAAATGTAAAACGAATTCAATAGTAAATATCATCGATCTATTTAACGTTTTAGTTTGTACATACGTATTGATTAGTGATATAAGCAGCACATAGCATATTAGAGTAAGGTAAAACATGTGGAGAAATTTGATTTCTTGATGGATCACCTTGCAAAATACTAGTGGACTATTGACCATTTCCGCTAGCGACATTGAGCGCTGAACGCAATTCACGTATAATTCTAGGCATTAGTTTGAGTTTAGTGGAATGTACGCCTAATTATGAGTATAAGCAACTAAGGTAACTAAAGTTTAGCTGAACAATAAGATATACTCACCAATCAGTGGCCGTTGTTGGGTGAAAGTGGATTCCGTTGCAGAAGTCTGCTGTAGTTGCACAATACTAACGCCAACAAAAAGTGTTGCCAATGCAAACCATTGCGTTGTCGATAATCTCTTATGCAATATTATAACCGAAAATATTGCCGTTGTGAAAATTTTTAATTGAGAGGTGACCTGAAATATGGCGCGGATCTAGTGAATCGTCCTCCTCCTAATTCATGCAAAACTTTGCAAGAAAAGCTCACCTGTATCGGTGAGTTAATTAGATAAACGAGCAATTTAATTTCTCGATGGTTCTCAGTGAAATGAATTTATTAAAATTAAAGTTATTGTGGTAAAACAAATAAAAATGAGGCGAAAAAGATTAGCGCAGCTTGCTCAACACAGAGAAGATCTTCAAATCTAAATAGATCTTTAATTCACAGATTTTGACAGCATCTGACAAGATTTTGATCGGTTTCGCTTGATTGCGTTAAGCATATCGAGACGAAGTTCACCATTCTTGCACTGCTATTCGAAGTAAATTCTGAACCTGTACTTTCAATACAAGAAGGTTCTAGGCCGGCCATGAATACAACTACTTTATGATGAATAAAATGACCCCGTAGACTTCAGCAAAGACAGTTTTGTCCAATTTTTACACTCTATAATTTTCATGAAGCTTTGTTGCACTTCCGCAAAGCTAGTGCATTTCAACTGGAAGATCTATTTGGGAGAGATGACCGGAAAGGGTGGGAGAGGAGGAAGGATGACTCTTACGTTTCTCAATCACCGACGCATTATTTTATCGACCATATTAACCTTCTTAGCTTCCTAGAAATCGGATTCGAATCATTCAATTCGGTCCGCTATCGTCGATTACCGAAATAACTGCAATATTACAGCTTATCAAAGGAATCGTTAACACTAAAAGGCGAGGTGATAAGAATAGATAGGAAAAACATTAGTGCTCTCATGTTCCAGATCGCCTTAAAGTATCCCAAGTAAAGAAGAGAAACAAAAAGATAAGCAAATAATACCATAAAGGTTGCTGCTTCTAAATGTGAAGCGCCCACGTAGAAGAGATTATTCTGGATAGTATAGATCATTGCCGGTATACATACTTTCATCGTATCCCACGGATTGCCGAACACTTGACGCAGTATCTGAGAAAACGTCCTGAAAATATTAACGCAAAAAGTCTTCTTGAATTGCTCTCTTGATCAGCGGCTGCCGCGATCGGAAAATAAAGCGAAGCCAAATTTGTTCAAAGCAGATGCCACCCACTATTGTTTCATTCCCTCTCAACCACGAGCCATTCCAAATGACGATACAAGTGGATAATAAAACCGAAACTGCAACTGCTTGATGAGTCAGATTTCCCCATATATGTGGACTTGAATAACAACTATCGAAAAATTTCCACCCAGAGCAATCCAAAGGAAAAACTTCCAAACTGCATCGAAACTCCGTTCGTTGAACAATGTCGAATCAAGCCAATTGGACATGCTTTCAAGAACAAAGTTATTACCAATAAAAGCTAAAGCAGAAATTCGAAAAAATAACGCTCCATAATGGCCACCTATTTCATTGTGCTGAGCAACAATGAAATGCGCAACAGGCGCCAACTTTAAAATCTCGCCTAAATTGCCTTCAACAATGGATCGTCATAGTCAAGTCTTACAATACACGTTTCAGAACACATATAAATATCAAATCCATATAGAAATAATGCATAGAATATGCAAAATTCGATTCAAAGATCACAGACATGATCGACTTACTGAGTGACTCCTCGCTCTTCGTAGATAATGACGACGATACAAATGAGGAGTTTTAAAAGTTCGGTGAAGAAGACTGCTGCCGATGAGAGAAACATCTTTTCGACGTGTCTAGCTCTTGAATATCTTAAGAGAAGGGTGTGCACCGAATTCTGCAACGTCAACCACACCAAAATGCCCATTCGCACTGAGAGAGGAGTGGTGCGCGTCGATGTCTCTCTCAGCATTTCCATCTTTACCTGCAGTATAATTTTCATGCTCTCCTTTATTTCAGACTCTATTATGGCTAATCAGTGACGGACGCTAAGACCTATATAACTTTTTTGGCTGGAAATTTAATCGATTTTGAAAAGACAACACCTATCGACCTTAAATTCTTCTCTCAGCAAATATTGTTAGCTGTCGCAATACTAAGCATTATTATAAGCAGCAGTAATAAGAATAAGCAACACAGCAGAAAATATGTTACAGATAATAACAAGTGTGTTACAAATAACAGATGTACTATGCACGATGTGTTAATAAGTGATCTGTTGTAGTCTGATGATTAAATCAGTTTCATGTGACCTCTTTCATTTATTATTTAGTTCGATAGGTTGTTCTCCTTACAGTGGTGTTCACTCAGCTAATTTTGATCTCGCTCTCTCATGGTACTTGGATGCTTATTTGCTATGAACGCCGATACTTTGATGGGGATATTTGCAAGGAGAAACAAGCTTTAGCAGTGCGACGATGGTTTTGATGATCCATAAGCAAACAACTAACAATATATGAAACAACATCCATATTTCATGTCAAGAAACGCAAACAAATAGAAAGCAAAGTTCGGGAGCAATAGTTGAGCTGGAGGCATTCGACACTCTGTCTGGTTCAACGAGCGATTTGCACCTAATGCCAAGATTAACGCTGCGAATCGGATAGATAATCTTAATAAACAAATACAATTCATTAATGATTAATGCATCTCTGAAGGTAGCCAATAATTTGCCAATAAAGATGCGATAAGGAGAGAACAATGAATGAGTATAGAACAAAATAATATACTCATAAGAAATCGTTCGCTGTAAGGTCAAATGTATGACAATGATCAAAACGCCAACCAGTATAGACAGAAGAGCGCGACTAGAGATACGAGAGGTGATAACACAGATCATACATGGGATGACTTCAACAACGTGGACACATGCACTAATTAAAGGAAACATCGCTTTGCATTGACCCCAACTTATCGCGCTTTTAACAGCACACATTTTACGCCTCTTTTTTGTTGTCACATTAAAAGGACACTGGTAATGAATTCTGATTACCCTTAGGCTATCAAAGGTCCACCTCTCCAGGGGCCAAGGCATCCAATACTATCACCGTGGGAATGAAGCAAGACAAGAATCTTTTTGGGGGGACAAATTGAAGGGAAGATATGAGGGTGTCGGATGCTTTACTTATCCGAGATTGCTTATTTTGCTTCATCCCGCCGGTTTTGTTAACCCTTTCATTTCTCCGATTACATTATTCAATCTCATGTGAGCGTTCCTTCCGATATCCTCTAAAATAACGCCCCCTCCCCCCCCCCCCCCCATCTTTTTCACACATTCCATACATCAAATGCTTTATTAACTTCACTATTCCATATAAGATTAAAAGCAAATATGTGACAACTAACGATACTGAAATTCTATCTGGATGATGGGCGACAATTTAGAGAGAAGTTTTCGTAATGCAGTCGGCGCATAGCTAGCACTCTCTGATCATCGAAACACATCTCAAACGCACGCAAGCATATCTGCTATGTCAGTTAGCACGTGTGCACTGCCACATTGACTATAAAATTACGCAGCAAGGAATGCTAAGACCTTTTTTTTTATAGACTAATACGCGAATCATTCAAAAATGAACTGAATCGGTTCCCAAAATGCACACGTGGTGATATAATCGTAAAATTCAGGTTCTATCGCAAGTGGCGCCATATGTTTAAATATCACCTTTCGGAAATATGGAAGGATTCAAGATATATGCAAAATTGTAAGAAGAAAAAAAAGCTATGACAATAAGTTCCTTTAAATAGCTCAACGATAACCTGCTAAAAACATCAAAGAATCTGAGTGGATAATCTACTCCCCTCTTATGGCTTTCATTTATGTTGCTCAATTAGCAGTGCGCAATGATCGGAAGAGTAAAACTCGATCTCAACATAAATCAGTATAACGTTGGGTTCAACTTTTCTTTATCCACGTATGAAAACTCATTCACGACGCTTATGTGCCGTAATCGACACTAAACAGAACTCAACTCTTTATTTATTATGGCTGGCCAATATGCACCTTCTTCACATTTCATTAAAACCAAAAACAGACAAGGAAGGAAATTGCGGATCAGAATTTTCAGACCACGAAATGCAACTATCTGCTGTATGTTCAGTAAGAGATATACTTGTGTCTCATCAGATTCCATTTAAGAAAGCAATTGCTTTCTGCATTAATCTCTTGTTCCCCATAGTAGTGCTAGATCTTCCATATCGGTTACATCACTTTAACTAGTTCTTCTTGTTTCCTCCATTTGACATAGACGTAGAGGAAGTGAACACGACTACAATTATTTAATTTTTAGATTATAAAAGTAAAGGTACTGATAGCCTTATGCACCACTTTCAGATCTTTTTTCTTCATAGCTTCATTTATTTCAAACAGATTTAAATGCTCGAGATAATTGAGCATTCAACAAGAAGATGAGTACCGCCTGCTTGCAAGTATGGCAGCAATCTTCCCGAGTTATCGAGAACTCTCGAGCTCGAGATGTTTTTAATCTGAGTGCAAAAGGACACATTTTCAGTGTCGACGAGCCGTTGCGTTGGCAACTTGTATGATACTTCAGCTCTTGGGCTGTCCTGACCGACTCACCTTTCCTATAAAAAAGCTTGGCATACTGGAATGCAAATCAAAAATTTGCCTGTGGTGATAGAGATGGTCGACCGAGTGAGGGTGTTAACAACGGCTCTGTGCTCGATTCTCTCGCATCCGTATGCATGCTTGTATCCGTCGACCCGTGCTCGATCGGCGAACTCATCTCGTTCATCTGTTCAACAAACTCCGCCTAGCACATGCTAAAAATTCACGAGGGAAATTAGAAAGTAACGTATAACTTCCTCCATTCAACTGTGAGATATGGCCACAAGTAATTATAGGTGCATTGATACGTCATCCTCAAGTCATGGTCTCAAGTTTATCAACGCATCCTCACTCCGAGGTGTAGCTTATCGACGAAGGTCAGAAGCAACTGATTTTCGTCATCACTCGCAAAATCTTTCAGGGTTTTTAGCAGCTTTTAATTGTCTTAATTTGCAGCCAGCTGCCAGACAGAGTTGTGGAGGCCTAACAACTGTCTACCTTCATGAGCCACCTTGCTTACGTGATCTACATTCCATTCGCGAATCACCGTTGAATAACGCGCATATTCGGTCTCATATAATGATCACTTTTCATGGATACAGGATACTTGATTAGGCTATGAGTAGGATTTGCAAGTAAGCTTCTGCCCGCAAAAGTAACTCGTCATACCCCTCGTAAAGACGAATGCAACTTTACATCTGCGAAGGGAAATAATATGAAACGCACCCAGCTTGCTCCCAACATAATCCCCATGTCTTTATGATCGACTACAGGCATAGGCAATTTAACATCAAGGAAGATGCAAAAAGGTGGTCAAGAACTCATCCTTTCCGCAGAGTCCTACTGAAATCGAATTTTAGGTTTTAGTGGAGTGGATACTTTAGTGGTAAGGATAAAGTTTTTTCCTGAAAGTGTGAAAGTATTTCCCATATCTATCATTCGCTTTAGCAGCAAGAAAAATTTACTCGCAACTTCTGCGAAGACCGGAAAATATTTAGATCGGATACTGGAATCGGAAAGATCCTAGCTTCACCCATTCTCCTTTCCATATGCAACGATGATCCTTATTGGGTAAACTATGAATTGCCGTCGAAAACATACATAGTGTTCATGTCAATACCCTAGCATAATTCCATGAGACCGAAAAACTCCTGCACTATTGGCAGTTCGCAGCATCATATCACACCTATCATAACATTCAATGGCCACTCTCACATATAATCTTATAATGAACGAGAAATCCGGTCACCACACTTCCACAGACGGTCCCCGTTTTTTCTGACACCTTTACTTTGTTCCTTTCTCCTCAAACTTCCACTTTTAATTCGTCTGCGACTTTAGTCCATGATCGATCTACGATATATGGCCCCTCATTTAGGGTCTTATCCACAAAAAAGTGTCGCGCAACAAATGTCCTCCATGAAATACCTCATTCCCTTCTAAGCGATGCCTTGCACGATGATCAATATCATATAAGAGGCCACACTTTTTAGCATTTTTCTCTCCACGGACCTAAATTGCATCTGCCGGAGCGAGCATTTTTCAGTGTGCCCCCAATCACTATTTTGGTTATGTTGCTCTTCCCATACGCCGATTATAACCAGTCGACCACATGTCTAACGAAACGAGGGTATCCCACCTTCTCCAACATTATGAACTATTTGTCGGAGTCGGAGCTTGTAGTACCACACTAGCAATGTGCTAATACGTATCCAACAACAAAGTAAACCATAGCGTTTACGATAAAAAACCTACAATCTTCGATGAGTGCAGCACTTAGCAGGCATCGCCCCGAACGACTAAGGCATCACGCACCTCTGATCACCTGCAATAGTTGCGCGATTAAAATCGCTTGAAAATCGGCGATCGCAATCTTCGTTCAACGAAACCGACGCATCTCAAAGAGATCGTCACGTGGCATTGCTAGGGCGTGCCTTACAAGAGAAGATAAAAGACACGCAGCGAAGACAATCATCAAACGTTTGCAAAGCTTGGAGATCTGTTTACGCCTTATTTACGGATACAGTTGAGCGCCTTGACGAACGAAATATGACCTTTATATCTTCGACGAAATTACAGTGAATGGCGAACAGTAAGCAAGGATATGGTGTTGGTCATACTAGCGATTCCTTTTCATTTGATGACTCGAATGGGAAATATACCACAGAGGAACAAAGCGCTCTTCCAACATGCCCTTTAGTGTTTAATTGTAGCTGCATGAAATCTCGTCGAATGCGTGAATCTGTCAATTGTCGCATTGAAGTGAGCGATATAATCGATGGAATGGTCGATGCGGAAGTGCCGTACATCGACAGATCAATGTCGCTAGGTCGTTTACGAAGGAAGCAATATGACATCGTTGTGATCCCCTTAACAAGGATCGCCATTCCCTTGACGATTCGCTTCTTAACAAGGATAGCAACGACATAATGATGCTAGTGGAATCTCCAGATTGTTACTGCAATCGATCGGAATGGCGCATCCTCTGAAAAACTTTCCACAGCCTTGCCTCTTTCTCTCTCCGAATCATCGAAGAGTGCCTAAGTTCGCACCGCTTTCCGATTTGTCTCTTTTGCAAAATTTTCCGCATAAGAACACCGTGCAATATCCCCCTCCCCTCTTGAAATTTTTGAATCTCAATCAGGGAATTTCGATTTGTTTCAAATCTCTCAATAAAATGCGGTAACATGATAGATGGGCAATATTACTCGAGTTAAGTGTTAAAACGTTAACGAATTCCTAAACGATATGTGATTTTGAAAGATAGCCTAAGCCTGAACCTAGGATCGGTGGCGCACAATCATCGGATGTGCAATCGTCACAATAAAATAGACGGTCACCTCTAGAAGCCGAACTCGTCATGATGGAAATTATAAAATGCGGAATTATTCTCCGCTATTTAACACAGCAGACATTGTGGAATTGAGTGAAGTTGTGACTCTGCAATCTTGTTCATAGTTAAGATCGAGAAGACTCAAATTTCCTGATTGAGGTTCAATTATTCTATAAACGCTTGGCCATTCTACGCTATTCCGTCCTTAAAGGTTGGACCACAAATGGCCCAGTAGTGGACGCTGTCCACTAAAACTGTTTCGCCGATTTTGTCGCCAAACATGACAGGCAACCTGCTTAATTGAATCATTAAAAGCGTATATTACAAACGGCTGTCATACTGACCTTTACAAGTCTTTGTTGATAACTGTCATTTTCGATGATGGGCACCCAGTACGAAGCATATATAACCAAAACCGTCATCAAATGAACTCAATTTCATTTCCAGTGGAGAACATGCATCATATTAATGATCGATGATTTTACGCAATAAAACAGCTTGTGAGCTGAAACAACTAAGATTGTTACAACCGGCTGTCATATTGACCCCTAATTGGATTACACCTTGAATTAAATTCCTCATGAAAAAAAAACCTAAGTTGTAAAAATGCTGCAAAATAAACGTAAAGTTGGAATCGAACATTTAAACAACCTTCGAATCGCCTAAAGAGCAAAAACTACATATGCCACATTGTTCATACAATCATATAAAATATAACGTAGAAAATTTTGAAGAAATAGGAAAACGCGCCAGGATGAAGTTAACATAACTTTAAATTCCATAAAAGAGATAACTCATAAATCACTAACAATTAAAAACATATGCATAAAAGTATATTTACAAGTTAATCTAAGCAATTGTTTGAATAAATCAACAAATCATTCGTTGACTTTTTTCCTCAATTTGATCGCCTATAAAATATTATGAAGGAAAAATGCAATTATATCCTAAAACTCTTTCAAAATTTCATCAAATAAATTGAGCGAAATTTTAGGTCGATACAATCCATTAGTAAATTTTGCAGTATTCATTGCTAATCGATGAGAAGCTCACGTAAAAATCATTTATGCTGAGATGTGCTTCAATGAGACCTTCAACGGATGATTTATCAAATGCTAAGAAAGCGAAACAACTAATAAAATATTGCTGAAGTGATAAAGTTTACCCGTTCGATCGCTTGATCTTTAACGAGGGGATTGTTTTTGATTGAGGAACGATGGGGGCGACATTCAATCCTGATTTTTTTTTGAGAATTTAAAATATTTAGCGTTAATAAGGATGCGAGACTGCTCGAGCTGCATCCACAAAGTATGACCTCTGCGATGTAGATCGACCTCTCATCAAAAGAAGCGATTTCCTGATAGCAAATTTTACAGATGCATTAAGTGAAGTTATGAGTTCATTTTTCACTTTGGAATTTGCATCTATTTTACTGTAGAAGTTGAACGAACTCAAACGTCTTGGATGGAATTAAAAAGTTCAGAATATTCGATCATTCCGTATCGCTCGATCGCTAGAGGTGGCCCATTCAAAGATTAGTATCGCCTCTGAAAGCTTTTATTGGCATATCTGAGCCATTTATGACTACATCGTTACCCTCCGCCCCCTCTCACTTACAAAAGTTTTTGCAGTATCGGTCATTGTAATATTCTTTGCCAACTTTCAGGTGAAAAAAAAAAATGGTCGTAATAAGCTCCTTTATTCGTCTCAACGCACAATTAAAAGGAGCGCATTCGCAACAACCTAAGCGATAATGAATTTTTCTCGAATGGAGCTTCAAACTTCTATAGGCATTAAACTTCCAAAGTAAATAAATAAATCGTTGCAATAAGGAGCTCTTACTGGAATTTTATCTCATTTTGATTCTTAATAACTTTACTGCATTTAATTTAAATAATTTTCAATGAAATTTTCAAGAATTAAAACCAATGGATATTGTTAAATAATATTTAAATGGTGAAGTAAAATATTCAAAGCTATCGAATAGTTTTTGATTCAACGAAAATGCCCGCAAATTTTGGCTCCTCTTGGCGGTCTTCGTTTCTTTTCGGTGCTTCTTGTGTACATCACTCCATGAGAGAGGGTGATTAACCGATTGCGCGATGACTAATATCAATGGGTTCACTTCTTCCGACATATTCCCACTGATCCGCATAGTCATCGTTGCGCATCCTACAGTAATTGCACTTTCATCGGCGACCCGTTCGTATATTTAATTAACGCCCATTCAGTTGGGTCGCTCACTTATTTCCCACCTAGCCAAGTTTTCATATTCATCTGCCGATTAAATTTAGACGGAGGAGTGCATAAACCTCAAATGGCCTCATCTTCAAAGTGCGTGTCAAGAAACTCGCATACGGGGATGTCTGCAAATATATTGATTATCACCTTCGAACTTTTTTTAAAGATCGACCGAATCTTTTACCTTGTGCCGTTTTCAGCTGATAGCCTCAACCGACCGAATAGCCTAGGCCTAGATGAAACCTATGAGGCCTTCAAACTTAAAAATAGCAACAACCACGCCTGCAAATCAGGAGACGAGGCACGGAGGAGGTCGTGCTGCACATGGGACAGAAGGTGCACTGACCAGCCATCGAAGGATGCCCAGCGGTACTTCACTATACTATTGTCCGAATGAAATTATTCCTTAATGCTATGTGATAGGAGACCATACCTCTAACTAAGAAGCGACATCTGCAATAAAATTCTTGTCCCTCATTGGAACAAAATCGAAGCTGTTTCCCAGTGCACCTTCCCATTTGTCACGCCACGGTACCACCTGCAGCTGAAGAGAACTTGAAGTCACCTGACCTAGACTTTCTTTCAAAAATACGCCGAAATTTCTTCATAAATGCGTCAGCAGTAAGTACACCACCTCCTCGCCCTCTACGATGTGTAAAACGGCTTATATACTAACGGCATAACAGCCAAGTTATAGGAATCCGAGCCACTCAGTAAAAAAAGGATGATTCCGGATGTGGTCAAGCTCAATGATCCTCCAGCGAACCAGCGATCAAAGAGTCGAGCAAGGGCCTCGACTCGATCTTCCGGCCACTTATACAAGTAACGAGTTCTACTTCTCTCCCTCTGCCGTGGATGAATAGCAAAATGCATTCTGGGCGAAAATTTTCTAAGTAAAACAGTGCTAGGAAGTATTTTCACGAAACGAAAAATCCATGAAAGATTATTTCTCAAGAAATTTTTCCGCGATATTTATTTACTCAGAAATGAGTTTAATTATTTCTCCGCACAGTTCAGTTCTTCTCCAGGAAGCGTTCATTCGATACTATCAGAGATAGTTTCCCCGTTGCCTCTTCTATTTCATTATCAAAGATGACGGATTCCAAACATTAGTCTATTCAGCAAATCTAAAGAAACATAGATAGCGTTAATCATTTTCACAAATGAATGAAGATTTTAGAAGCAAATTTCTCGAAATTAAAAAAAAAAAACAAAGAAAAAAAATTGCATCAATAAATGGATAAATAAATAATAAATGAAAAAAAGAAATCATTAAACGAAGAAAATGATAAACAACAAAAAAGAAAAGAAAAAAATTCCGTTGGTAAATAGCTTCTTACCTTTTATAGTTAGAAAATCCGTTAATTTCGAAAACTTCTAAAGATTACATCATATGACCTGAGGTCACAAGAGTATGAAACAGTCAAGCGGAAATTTCTCGAACTACTTCCACCTGATACCCAAATTTCCCTCGATTTTTTCGTCTTAATCATATCTCTCGATATAGGTGAAAGGAAACCAATTTCGATATGCTTATAGGAATCGGCTAACTTCCCTCAGCAAGTCATAGAGAATCGCATTCATAAAGAACACCTCACGTATGAGGAGCTCGTAATGGTTTAGCGAGATGATCTATGAGCAACGACAACAAACTCTAACTATTACCTCATAACAAAAAATATAACGCAATTAACAAAACAAAACAAAACAAAACCCAGTGGATTCCAATCTGTTAGTATGAAGGGGGGTTTGTGGTACTTTCATCGACGATTCCCTTACATGAAAAAGAGAACACAAATGGGCATTCAATCAAATTCCGATTGTCGACGTAAAAACGGTGTAATTAGGATAACCGAACGAATAAGATAAAGGGTGCAGGGGGGGGGGGGGGGGGTGGGGGAGGTCTTATATTCCCATCTCAGCAGAGAGTATGAGATAGTTCGTGGAATTTTAGAGACTTCATTAACAAAGATCAAATTGCTCAAAAATTTAGATCCTTGAATATCCAATTTTTAAGAAAAATTCAAAAATTTCATAAATTGTCGCTCAAAAAAAAATTCTTCAAGAAAAGAATTATTTGAAAGTCGAGAAACGGATGCCCTAACCCGCAAAGTATTCCTCCCTCTACAGCAACGATTAATTAAACCATCGCCAAAATCATTTAAACAGAAACGATATTTTTAAGTCTTATTTTTCTCTAGACTTCAACATCAACAAAGTTTGATCAGCGTAAAAAAAATCTCCTCATATCCTTTTGTTGTCCCGTTGAAAAGCCTCGAGAATATCGTGCGCATAAGCATGAAATACGCATAAAAGAGGCAATATTCAAGTTGCATTCAAGTTGCCAAGTTTGCAGCATTAAATTTTAAGTTCCTATAAATTTTTCGATATTAAACAGTATATGATAAAAATGTTTCATGATTCATTGCAATACAATGTCTCTATTGAAAAAAAAACGTACAATCTTTGCAATGCAATAATATATGAAATTAAATTTTTGCAATATTAATGCAATATCAATCAATATATGCAAATCAATTAAAAATATATATTAAAATGTTGTGTAAAATAAAAGAAAATATACAAAATAAAGAATGAAAATAAATTTAAAATAAACATTGAGAGAAATTCATTAACAAATGAACAACAAAATAGACACAATCATTCAAGAAGAAATAATGCAACAATATATGCGTGAAAAAATTCCCACGCATATTAGACGCGCCTATCCCATAGATGATAAGTTAGACGACTTCATTATCCAGATTTCCGCACTTCATTTAGAGCAAACGATAACGTTGCTTTTTTATGTGAAGCATAGAAGGGATGCATAAAAAATGGCCTAGGCCAATTAACTGTATATAACACATCGCTTCCTTATGATATCGTGATCGGTTTCGCTACTTCCTATCAGCAAGTTGTAGGGAAAATCAAGCAACAACAATTGCAAAACAAGCAGCAAAATTGAAGATATCACGTGAAATGTCGATGAACCGAAAGTGCCACTTTGGTACACACTCCCATCCCTTCTTTCCAAAATAGAACAGATGTGTAACGAATAAAATGAAATCATTTTTTTTCGTTGTGTACCTACCCCAACCAACCGGTTTTATTAATTACCAACAATGAATAAAAAGTGCGCAAGAATGCATTTTTTAAATTTTAATTGATATAACCGATTGTATAAACCTAGAGAAGATCCGCCTTCTGGCAGCTTCCATAGAAGCAAAATACAACCTAAGTGATTACAGAATTGATTCTAATCGGCAAATGTTTACATTTGATTCCCAAGTTTTACCGAAATTGGCAAAAATAGCCATCCATCACTTACATTATATCTGCCAACTTCGGTACTCTAGTCGCAGTCCTTTCTGAATAAGACCTGCCGGTCAGACTCAAACAGACAACCAGACAGACAAGCATACACAGGTATGGCATACCCCATACCTCGCATATGCCTACCTACAAAATCACTTAAGAGGATGTGCATTAAGAACGTGCGGATGACGCACTGCCACAACCATTATATCCGCTCTGCGTTTCCGCCTCTATTTTCCACGCTGCCAATAGTCTTTTCTTCATACTATTCTGTCTGTATTCAAGCAGATCACGATGCACTTAACTGGTACTTGAGGTGACTTCCGCCCCCCCACTCCCACTCTCCCCGGCTTATTTTCGAGGAGAATAAAGCCTTCTCCTGGGCTATTTTCAAGGAGAGCAAAGCCCTCTTCTGGGTTACTTCCGAGGAAAATAGCCCTCCCCCGGGGTATTTTCGGGGAGAATAAAGCAGCACACCCATTCATTGCGCTAATCCAAAGAATTAGTGTCGTCTAACAAAAAGTGCCACGAAAGTTTTTTTTTTGCACAATATGGAGAGGCTTTGTAATGATGTTTGTTAGCGAGTTGTTTCTATGTGAAAGTTTGGTTGTTAGCAAAAAGAAAAAAAGCTTGAAAAAGTTACAACGATTTGTGCCGAAGAGTTGCACCTCTACCTGTCGTTCCCATAATCCACATTTGCCTAAGTTCTTGCCTGGATTTTCCATCCTAGAACACTGATGATGATATTGTCTAATGGAAGCTAATAGAAGATTACGTATCATGTTCTTCGAGAGTTTCACAAACGGCATTTCCTTTAGGCTATATGATACTGCAGCGGTTTTGACCATTCCCTCAAAAAATGGGTAAAAGAATATAAAAAACCATAAAAATATTACTGCTAATCTAGTATACCATAAGGCACACTTTACCTGTACACTTAGTTTCTGGGCTACTTTCTCGACGCTAAAAGGAGTGACCAGTCGAAGTGAAACGAATGGATGTGAAGGCGTACCTCACATGAAATGTTGCATAAATGCATAAATGCATTGAAAATGCATAAACGTCCACAACAACAATCGTATTGACTATGGAGATATAAATATAAGAAAAATTACTGGCATTATTGAAAGCAAAAATAAAATCCCCAAGGAGACCCCCCTCTCCCCATACAAAATTTATTCTATTTCGAAGGGGATCTTCTGCTAAATTATGAAGAAGAACACATAGATGCAAAGGATTTTTGCAATCGTGATTTGCTTAAAAAGGCCGAAAAATAAGAGCAAAGCTAATCAGCGAACAATATTCAACAATCCATCACGTAAAAATATGAAAACAATAGGCAAATCAAATCGTTCGACCAAATCGACGATAAGTGAGCAATAAAATAAACGTAAAAGAAAGAGACCATATTAATTGCAAGAAGCACACAACCGATTGTTAAGGAATGAATATTCAAAAAAAAAAGCAATATTATCTACTAAACCAACTCACAATATTGACACTATTGATACTATAGGAAAGGCAAGTAAATAAATATATTTTCATATATTCGATTGTTAAGATGAGTCAAATAAGATGATAGTAAAGATTCCGGCTCCCCGTACTCCAGTCTTGGGTAATAGCCCAAGTTGGAGATTTCTTCATCATAACTATAGCTCGAAAAACTGCAACCTTAGCCTAAGACCTTTACCGTCGTCTCAATGGACACATCTTATGGTCGTCAACTTGATAAAAGTAAACATTTATATAATAAAAATAAGTGTCTACGAAACAGCCAATACTGTTACCGATCTAAATTCCATCTGTGGAGATCACTCCCATTTTTGTTGAGCATAATTAAACGTGCATGAAAATCCTGCAAATAGCAATCTAGTGACGACACTAATTGCACGCGGAATGTTGAGAACGTCGACAATGAAACGTATTCACCGAACGATGATGCCAACGTGCAAACGATGCATCGACGCTTATTTGAAGTATTCCTTCTTACATTCGACACTACAGAATACCTCCTCGTTCTTCATTATGAACTTCTTGTTCAACATTACCATGCCGCAATTTTTGCACCTGAAATTGAATTTGCGATTATGGAGCTCTCTTGTTTTCCCTTTCTTCTCCCCCTCTCTCGAACTCCGTGATAAACTAGAAACGTGGTACTTTGATCACTGCAATACCACTAAAACAGTGCACTATACTACCTAATGATACGTTCAAAACATCAACTAACAAACATCTTTGCATTCTACGTTGCCTTGTCCTATGTTTCTTTGAGCAGCGATATTGCAGTAAACGAGAAATACACCCAATAATATCGGGTGAACGACACTCACATTACAGGAAGACGGTCACTAAACAATTCGATAATATTCCACGTTGTCACCGGAAAAAAAGAGTGAAATATTAGCAATGCCAGGTATCAACAGAAATTTCAGGTGTGCGGTACCATAAATTACGGATGGATTAGACTATACGACTTACTGAAAGCAGCGTTCGAGTGCGTGCCAATGCAGATGCTTGAAAGAGATCCGTTGCTGATCTGGAGCGATCTTAGTGCCACATGAATGGCATGTCTGCAAGCAGCAATTAAATATCAATACTCCTCATAGTACCTATCGCTTTCATGTCTGCATAAAATATGACAAAAGAAATATATAGCTATACTTCATGACGATACGCCTTCATACTATCGCTGACGCACTTCAGAAGAAGCGCTTTATTAATTCCATGCGCTTCTGAAGCGCTAAGTTCGACACTAAGAGAAGCATTCAGAAGTACAGGCATTATTCAAGTCTTTAAAAAAAGACGAGCCAATGGTATGATATCTTAGCCTCAGAGTTGCCTAGAAACAACAATAAAACCATATGCACATTTGTTCGATAACAACCTCTGCAGTTTGCAATGGTTGACTTCTTCAAAACCCATGAAAAGCCACAAATCTTGTCTCTTCTGCATGCAAAATTATTTCGATTTCCCCTATCACATCTAAGTAAGATCACCAGTGCTTCTTCGTTGCCCATCCTCGATTCCTCATAATCAACAGCGATGCTGCTTTAGTTCCATTCAATAGGATCACAGCAAATAATAAATAAATTCAACAAGCAAACCCTCGCAAATTTGCTCATATAGCAGCCGAAGCAATACGGTTGCTCATCACGCATCATATAGCGATGTCCACCGAGTTGCATATCACAACCGAAACAACAAAAATGATCGAAATGCCAATTCTTATCCTCCGCATATGTGTACTCTTTCGAGAAGATTAGCTGCAACTCTATACGCATAGACAGAGCGGCAATATTTCATCAATGCTTCTAATCACATACTAATTTTCTCGGCATTATCAGATGTATTGACTCAAATAACGACCATAATAAAATATGGCTTAAAACGAGGGTTGACTGATCGCAACAAGTGATTTTGATGTGAGATGAACGGCAACATGCTTTTGGAAATGTTCTTAGAGCGACTTGAACTGCTTTAGTGCAATCGAACGGGAAACTTGAAGCTATCAAGGATTAGGTCTATGTGCCGAGTTCAGCAGCAGGAGCACGGAACGGGCTCGGGATACGTAAAATATAAATTTTGTTCACATGAAAACTAATTTCCTCGAAGTGGGATGAAACGAGCGTCCAAAATGAGGAAATCCAGAGTCTGCAATTATTTCCTTTCAGCTCTTAGATACCCAAAATCATTAGGAAGCCCTCATTATCAGAAAATAAAACACAGACAACTTGCCTCATCGCAACCCGAACAACGCGGATACATCAAATCACCGAAATGCCGCCCACAATAATAACAGCCATCCTTGTAAAAGTACAGCATATCAACGAGGCGTTGATCACATGTGTGGCAACGGAAACAGTTCGGATGCCATACTTCCTGAAATATACCCAAACACTTGCAGGTCTGCTCATCCAATCAACATCATATAAAATTATTTCCTCCCCTCTTCCACCCCCTGCTCCTCCCCCCTCTAATTTCTAATGGGGTATGTTAAAACGCGAAAAATTGAGGTACCAATTCTTAATGCAACTAACACATCGACTAGTTATAATAAGAACGATTTCAAATAATTATCAAAATATAACACACAGTTCAATTCGCTCAAGAACATTGCAAATTTCTTTCTTTAAATGATCGAACATCAATGATGACTATATAATTTATAATTTTGAAATAAGAATATTCCACGTGATTAATTATACAACGTATCCTCGAAATATGAATATTTGATGGATTAATTCCCCATAGTCATATCAATTCGGCATTTATGCGATAATTTGATTCGCCCCACTATTCTAACAAAACATCGAATAAATACATAACGCATTTCTAACAAACCACCCACAATAAATAATTGCCAATCACTTGATTTTAATGATTCATGGTGAATTGTGCTGGATCAATTCGTGTAGCCATATCCCATTTTAGAATATGACGATCGCGCATAGCCATCATATCTAAGTTTAAACAAAAAACTAGCCGAAAACATTATTGTGTTCCTCAGAAACAGTATATTCTCGATCAATCATTTAATTCTAACCATTTTGTCAAAGACCCCATCTTCGACTTGAGGTCACTAAAAGATCCCCAAGTCAAGCATCACTCTGCATTTTGCGCTTCAAAATCACTAGCAGACTGCTTAGAATCCCACATGACGCTATTTCAGTGTTCTTCGAGCTGGAAATCGTCACCTAGTCATCACCTTTAATTTTTCCCTCATATAGCAAGTATTAGATTCACCTCCATGCATCTCATTTTAGAGAATCTTGCTTGCGCATGTCTGAATTAAATTACTCGTTGTTAGTATTTCCGAGTGCAATGCCACTGGTAGCACTACTTCACAATGCGGTGTTTGGTGCACATCCATGAACGCCGTCACATTTCATTCGCTTGGCATGATCTATTTAGTCGAATGGCTTAGCTGATTAGTGCAGCAATCATATATAATAAATCAAATTTTCAAAACTTCAAAAGACGCTTAGACGATATCAATTTTTAAAAGGATAGAAACAAAAGAAAAAACAATAATGTTCACATAGTAGAAACGTCACTCACGTCTGGCCTCCCATGATCGGTGACAATCGCGACCTCTCCACGTTTCATTTTTTTGCGACAAGCTTCACACCTCTTAATAAAGACTTCATTACTCTCATTAGTAGAATCTCGTTTACTTCGGCTATCTATCTCCCACCTTATAAAAATATAATATATCATAAAATCCATCTAATCTTCTTCCCGTATAGCATTAAAGAATGAATTTCAATCTGACGAATGTTTTCCAACCCGTCTCACATCTTCCTTTCCAATCGATAAAGGCAAAAATTGGCGCTGCAGATTTAAACTATACTTCTGAAGAGTATCACTCCCTCCACAAAATTCCAAAAATCATAATATTAAAAACCGCGACGATTACCCCGTAATTAGAGAAGCTCTCATTCGCACCAACGGTACTATCATCACGTGCAATACCGGTTGTTGCACCGCATGTCGATGTCGTATCAACTCTGTTCTCGTCGTTCCATTCTATGAGCTGACCCACTCCGACAACCTAAAAACCTCATGAATATAACAGTCTTTAAACTTGTCACTTTAGTTGCCCAGCTCGTTATCAACAGTTTTCGAGCTGAAAAAATTATTAATTCAAAAAAATGTCGAAAAAAGAGCTGGAAAAGATTTGATTTCCGAAAACTGAGATATGTCTACGATATATAACTGAGATCTCCACTTGCATTCCGACAGAGTAAACATTTAAAATCCTACAAACCAATCCTAAAAATCGAAATGTGTTCTTCGTTTCACTAAGAACAATCGTGCATATATGGGCATGTCACCGCTCCCGATAAAGAGTGGCCTCACCACAAACACTTCGCCCCCTTTGCTGCTCAGTTCCCCAACTGCAAGTAACCACCGGTAATTTACTTCAATATGCTCTTATTTCATTCACACCTTCACTTCTATTCAAACTTCTGCTATTTCTTAAAGAATTAATTAATTCAGGGGTGAGGGCCGGAAGTGAAGAGGAATAAAATGAAAAAGACAAATAAAGAAGGAATAGTGCCCAACCTACGGTGAGGATTCATTTTCTCTTTCGGTTCCCTTTCGGTTCTAAATCAAGCAAAATAAAAAACACCTCCCCTCCCTCCTCCACCGCATTGTGATCCTTCTGACGCTTCCAGGGAGGTCCAATAATCTTTATGAGGGCATATCTTCTAACCAAAACGAGTTCAACCAACACCCTTTAGCTGTAAGATCTTAATAAAGAGATCACCTTTTCTTTGAGAGTGGCAAGGAATCTAGAGTGTTGTTCACGATCTGCATCACTTACGATCGATTTCGCAGCTGTTATATCGGTGTCATGATGTGGCAGCTGAAAACATATACAAATTCCTTAACGAGAGCAAAATTTGAAACGACTTGCGATATTCCTGGCATTCGTTTTCTCATTTATTTATTTGGTCAGTTAGCCTAATCTAACGTAACACTCCTTTCTATACGTCCTTGATATCTTTTGCAGCAGTATCGACACCACAAAATGATTCTACGGGAAAGCGATCCGACCTTTACGATCTTCGTATAGCACTAAGTTAGAAGTGAGTTGTCCTCAAGGAAAATCCCACCCAATGTCCTTCCTCGATTTTAAATGCAGAAATATTGCGGTCATTAATTGTTGCCTGAGCAAAACTTTATTAAACTGACAACCAAATTTGGTCTCCAATATTCTCGTGAAACCAACCAAATTCTATCGCATCTAAACGTTCATCGGGATCCTGGATTGCCTCTCATTAAATAAAACATTGAAACTACAACATTATATAACGACTTAGAAGTCTACCACTTCCTCCTCTATGACACGGATCATAAGTGACGATAGCAATGAGTAACCATTACATCACAATGCATTAGATTAAACATATGCATGCATAATAGAATGCAATAGATAATGGTCAAATATTGCACGCAGCATGCTGATATTGGTCGAGACTTCGTCATCGTTTCACAAAAACATATAAATTGCGTTCACGTTCCCATGATAGTAAACAAACTTACTTGATACTGAAGTTTGCGACGACGATCAACGGCACCTTGTGTGCCAGCAATGGGTCGCTCATTTTCCGGTAGCGCGTCAAAATATTTACTCACCAACACGCGATCCCCGGTCGGTACCCATGTATATTCGGTCACAGCTTTTTCCTTCTCAACGTCATCCTCCATCCTTACATTGAACAACAAATTTGGTATCGCTTTCTGAAGAGCAAATCAAACGTCAAACAAATGCTGCCGAATGAACTAACTAAATGTAAACGCAATGCGACGATATGAATCGCAATAAAATTCAGCATTAGTGTTTCACCTCAAATATATTCCTTCTTGTTAGGCATATTTTAATTACCATTCCACTGGATAAACCCTACGACTATATTGTGCTTATGGAAGGTCGATTTTAGTGCACCTCGAAGGTATCTACAACAGCTAGTACCTCACTCTTTTAACGAGAAGTCCATCCACTCGCTATCGCATCTCATCAAATCGTTGCCTTGGTCACTTGCCATCATTGTTCTCTATTCATACATCAATGCATTCATTTATTCATATGCACTTTCAATCCTAAGAAAATAGAAGCATTTCGAACCTTTTTATAGAGACTTATTTTACCTTCATAATATGAATTCCTATATCGTTGCAGACACTTTCCAGTACTGGTTCAACAACGATACACAGTGAAATGATCGCCGTCGGATATGAAAACAAACGAGACTAGAAGCCTATAACGAACTATCAAACGACCGCTTATAACAGAAAATTAGTTCGAACGGCAACGATTCGATCATCCAAACATTCATTCAAACCCTTCACATTGCTTACTTACAGCACTGTTGCGATAGCCACTTCACTCTCTTCATTGTCTTATATAACACAGAGAAGAAATTTCCACAGAGGTACAGATATGCCGGCAAAGTTGGCAACATACCAAAATTCCGATTTCAAAAATGCTACCTATTGGCCAAAAAAGTGCCAATGCCAAAAACCATTCAATTCATCAATTTAATTATTGCCGCATTGCTTTTAACGTCAGCCAGATGAAATTTATATTTATACTTTTGCGGCTGTAAATATCAGAGAATTTTTCAGCTGCTGGAAAGGGAATTAAGAAAAAATGAGAACTTCCTATGCAATTTTTCGTAGAAGTAAACAGTGAGTGCTGCGAACCGAAATTTTCCCAGAAAAAACAAATCGCACGAATTTTGGAAGTCACATTTAAGAAAAGCTTCACCTCTATGAAGTAAAACCTACAAAAGAAAGCAGATTTTCAACTCGACTAGATAAAGCGAATTGAAAAGTCGAACAATTTCGCCTCATATCGAGTGAGTTTCGTTCATTTGCACATTCTGAGGGTTTAACTCAGAGTTGACGCATAATATCGGGTAAGCACATTTTTCGGCGAACAATGAGCCTATCACCTCAGCGAGAACTGTTAAATCATCTCAGAAAGGTAAATTACCGAAGACTGGGAAGCGGTGAATAAATTTACTGGACCCCCAGCTTGTTCTCCTCTCTTATTGATTCACTGCAACCGCTTACACAAGGCACTACAATAATATGTTGACAGTGCACTTGTAGTACACATGCATAAAAGTTGCACGAAACAACGATGATAATATTTTTGGGTTTACAATATTTCTCAAGGAAGGATCACATAGGTATTCGAGTACCACCCAAACTAAACCCCACCGACAATAATTGTTGCTCACGAATTCGTCATGAAGCTCTCCTCATAAAAACCCACCTTAGCAATACGTGAAGCGGATTGTGTAAGCGATGAAGGAGAGGATCTCGGAAGTGATGATGTGGTCGATCGTGACGATAGATTCAATTTCTGTTCGAAAGCAGGAATAAAATCAAATAGACGCCCTAAACGAATTAAATAACGGCTTTGATTCGATTAGATTATTTGAATCGATAAGCATCGATTTCATTGAAAAAAATAGAATTCGATAAAGAACTTATAATGTTTATCATAGTAAGAAGCAATAATATTTCACTTTTGTCATTTGCATTTCAGAGACCATGAAAAATAAAGAAACACATCTCACTGCATACCTTTTTTTTCAAATATATATGGAACTGTTCAATAATGGAAATGAGAACACTATCATTATGGTCGCAATTTTGGCTTCCAGAAAACCTTTTGCAGTGCAACGATTGAATCGCGCATTAGTTGATTTAAAGAAAAAATCCTTCAATAATGCAAAAATCATCGGTTTGCAGCGACGATATTTCTTTGAATATTGGCAATTTTTGGATAACTCTCATCTCTTTCAAATGTCAAGCGAAAAGACCAATCGATAGGCTCTAGCCAACTAAATGGAGGCCGATAGTTCAGCAAATCCTGAGATTCGAGCGAGAATTTCCGCTAATCAAAGGGAATCCATTTGTAAAGGCAGATGGCTTCATACCACTGAAGCCTACCTTGCTCAAATAAAATTCAAATTTATCATTCCCGCCTTAATAGTTCTGATCAAAACTTCTGTATTATATAGATTTCCAGAACAGACCAATCGATAAAACGCATCCATACAGTGAACAGTGATATCTGATCGAAAGAGCATCGTGCCCTCTCTCTCTCTCTCTCTACGAAACACTCTTAGATCTGCGCCACCAAAGAAAGATTCCAGAGCAGATAATCGAGTGGGGATAACCGCGGTGCAGCCAAGCGCTCAATATAACCTCTTCACGATCACAGTGCTCGATTTGAAAGCTTTTCACTGCTTCGGCCTACCAGCAAATGATACCATCTGCTTTGAAGCGGATTTAGAAGAGCACTATAGTCTTACCGACAATAACTTTGCCATGATCCATCTCGGGCATTATAATATCGTGGTCATCCATCCTACATGAACACACCTTGCAGATCTTCCTGAAATCTGACTCGTATTTTAGCGACCTTCACCAAATTATATGCAAAAGATGTAGATTGTGATTTTTCTATGAGAAGATAAGCATTCATAAATAATGCAACGCGATATTTTAAAAGGATAAACAAAAGTACCATCCAAGATCAACTATTCATCCCCGCTCTACGAGTGTAATTTCATACGCCTATTCTTTTTTTGTGTGCGATCATCATTTTTCTGCCTTTCAATTCTGCTTATATAAGCAAAACCAGACGGCAGAAAAAAAACCGGCTTGACTGGTGAACAAGGGCATAGACTATCGCCATTATTTTGTTCTAGCTTTCCTTCACCAACTGAAGATACAGGATAAATGCGCACCAACGACAAACGAGAATGACCTGATTCTTCAGGTCTTCTGATTTGCTTTTCGCGTTTCCGGTTTGCGGATCGCCGTGGGATTATATCGGTGAAATAGGAACACCAACTAGAAGACTTCTACGACATGACTATTTAAACTAGGGAACTCAATGATGATCGATAAATCAAAATGAGTAGTAACAAGTAAAGGCGTGAAACACTGTGGCATTGGCGGATATTATATATACACGCAAAAGTTTCCAGAAATCGTCCCCGAAAAAACTGCAAAAAGCGCATGAAAATATTGCAAAGTGCTTTGTTTGATGGAATGAGATTACGAATCCCCAGGGAACTGTTTGCATTTTCAAGTAAATCAAACGTTTCGATGGGTTTTTTTTTGCATCCGGAAAACGGGGGAGGTGAATAATAATGTGTATGGGAAGCAAACAAATTCAAGAAAACGCACTATTATAACCATTACTTGCTTATTGAAGCCTTTTTGTTATCAATAATAAATTATAATTTTTCGACGAATAACTCGAAATTCCATGATTTCACATTTCATGAAATTCCTAGAAAATTTGTTTTTTCATTAAGAAAATCACTAATCCTTTTTATCGAATTTTTTTTTTGAGGATTGAATGACTAAGGATCCATTTTAACAGAATTATGAGATAAATTCGTTATCTTTATTAAGAAAACAGATTATATTCTTGAAATCGACAACAACTTAAATTATACAAAGCAAAAAAAAACCTTTTGAAATATCTATCAAAAAATTCCCATTGGCTAGCTTTAATTATCTGATGCTTCTAACTATTACTCGCAATGAATGTACGAACAACAGATGCAAAACATTTTCTAATTTGAAAGATAATGACGTACCGCCAGAAGTGCAGATCGAGACCACTGCAGTCGCACTTCAGGCATGGTGAACCGGCACCAAATTCATGGCATAATACATGCTAAAAATAAAGTTTTATTCTCGCAAATATTCATATACTATATTCAAGTAATTTGACGCGAACCCAACACATTTCTGTAGGATCTGCCGTTCTGGAGATATCACAAGTAAAAGCTCCCATTTTTTCCCTCTTTCCCAAGAAAAAATCCTGCCCACGGGTATATATGTGGAAGCAGTTCAAATCACTTAGTATAGGAGGTCGACAAAAAAGTGAATATCGAAAGTATTCAATTAATAAAAATATTTCTATAGCAATAACAACATTCTGCATTGATATGTTCCATAAGTCGGACAACTCTTAGTTGGAAAGACTGAATGGCCTTCTTGAGGGTACATATCATGCGACCTAACTGATATCCCACTTTTGCTAAGATCCATTCACAAATAATAGTATTAAATTATTTTACTGATTTTAAAAGCAAAGCAACAATTAAGTGGAAATGAAATAAATAAAAAGAAACGATATTTACCGATAGCGAATGTAATTATGCATTAATTGCTAATCAATAATAAAATAATAATTATTGTTTTGCAATAAAATAAAATGAAAAAGTATTTACCTTGGGTTTTTTTTCGAGTTGAAAAATATTCGGATTAATATGCGCACATGGTGTGGTATCGACTCGGCTTGACATTGCACCTCAATGCTATCACCTCACCAACGCTGTAATATACGCCTTATTGAGGCAAATAAGTCTTAAAGTCCTTGAAAAATATCAACACCTTATATTCAAGTCTGATGCGATCTTAAATTCTTATATCAAAGAGAAAAGTTGTAATCTTCTTTCGGCAGAAATTATATCGGCAATGCGCAATATTTTAACAGGATTACCTGTTCAGCTAAATACCTATAAAATATAAATTAAAGGTAACACTAGAAAAGATATTCAAGTGGTGGGATTTTTTTAAAAAAACCCTCAAGTTTTGGGATCGTCAAATCGGTTTCCGATGAAGATGAAAAATGGAAACGTCTAAGCTCCAGAACTAGAACGGGAACTTCGAAATGGAAACAACTACTAACAAGTACAAATTTCCCATAGAACTATGAGTAGCAATTTTAAATGCAAATCTATGCTAAGTTATCCAACTTGCGTTAGGTAACATCCTCTAATGCAATATTGGAGGTAAAAACGAATAAAGCGATTGCTTAAAAATATCTAATAGCACCTTGCCATATAAATGCAACGACTAAATCACGCTATATCGACCTAGGAAGGACCTCTAAGAATACACACCTGTATTTTTTATGTTATCACCTGTTGCGATACCTTTATAAGATGGTGAAATCATATAGAATACATCAATGTTCGTAAAAATTGCACGTTTGAGGTGTACATTGAAAAAAAAAACGTTTAGAAGTAAACCACGAGCGGAATCATTTATACGAGTAACATAAAGAGGAAATTGAACATCTCAAAATAAGAAAACACTGAAGTTGCAAAAATCAAAGAAATCAACAACGCTTTTATATTGTTGCGGCAATATTCTTTGCGAGTTGTTGACGAGGAAAAAAATTACTGAAAAGATAGACGAGTGCAGGAAAATATTGAAAATATTTCAAACTAATCAACCAGAAGATGGAAATTCGAGTTGCAATTGCACAGGTTTCCTTAGCATTTCCCATCTCCTTGTCCTCTCCTATCCTCGCCTTGTCGTCCCTCGCCTCCCCCCCCCCCCCCCCTTTTCAGCTCACTTTAAACTAAAATTGAAAGCTTAAATTCACTCCTTCTACGGTCGCCAATTGGTTGTTAGGAAGCTCATTAGCTATAAACGTTAATAGAACCAGCAGAGAAAGAAAAAATATAATTCAACCACTTCCCTCTTCACCCAATTACTTTACATTGCCTTTACGAGCATCTATACTAAGTGAATCACACCTGAAACCGGAAGTTAACGGCGACAATCACCATTCGATTGTTCGACATCTCTCCCACGAAGTCGAACATTGCGGAACGATTCTTCAGGCCGAATGAGGGCAGAAGGGATTGTTCTATGCAGCCTATAAAAGCGCCACTTGTAAGGAGTGATTTGATCCTGGATCATTCTTGACATCCACGACGAATTCACGTTAGAAAGTATTGTCGATAAGAAGTTCGCAACTTTCACCTCACCTCAAGTCTTAGAGGTCGCACTTCATGGATAACGATCGCACAAATTCAAACTTCCTGATTGAGGTATAAAAATTTAAAATATCCGTCAACGTTGCTACATCCGAGCGGTGAGGAAGGGCGAGGAAAGGATGATGAAGAAGGTGGCAAGGAAGTTGAGGTCATCAGGTCGAGCGTTTTTCTGGTCCTCGACCGCTAAACATTTCAATCATAATCGAGATTTAGCGTTGTTTATTCGCAAATCACGAATTCTGTGTTATTCGACTGGTCAGATATGCTTACAATCAGCTTTTAAGTCGGGTACGTTCAATGAAACATTCAAGGCGATAGTTTTCATCGACCGATGGTCGGTGACGACCGTATTTGAGGTTTAGAAATTAATGGTGGAAAGGTGGCGGAGGTGGACTCTTCTATTCAGAGCGCTGAAAATTGGTTTCAAAAGTGAAATGTTTTCAACGTAGACGACAACAGAGATCGCACTAACGTCTAATATAGAGGATATGACGGACGTTCACTTATTTACCCACGGCTATGGGGAAGGGAGGGGAAGAGTGCGGACGGATTAGCAGGGATAGGTGGGTGAGAGAAAGAGCAGAGTCGTTGATCCAGGTGCACCAGTCTAGGCAACAGTCGATAAGGCCAAAGGCCACCGTACCTGGGTGATACCGAAAATCGGCCTTTTGAAAAAATAAAGAAAGTCGGAAACACCCATGGCCAGGAAAACCGGCAATCGGCGGATTTCAAAAAAAAAAAAAATGGTTTGTAAATCGCACAAACCTGACCTTTCCGCCCAGTTCTTTACCACACGAGTCATTTTGATGCAGTGGAATGAAACTACTCCAAGCCACAGTTTGGAAGCCGATGTACCTAGATCTCCTTATTGAATATGGTTGTAGATCTACCAAGGATTCGTTGCTTTGTATCATGCTTTACTCTTTGCCTGTATACGCCTGTTCCTGTCAGGCATTTGCTGCCGCACAGAAACAAAATGTCGAGCAATAGGGTCCGGGATATCTCTGGCTTCGGTTACGCTATCAAAATAAGCGGATATGACCTTAAGAGGAGTATTATTTAACCGTCCAGTCTGCAAACTCGTCGAATGAGGGAGATTTCCATCAGTGCACCGCTGTGTGATGTGGGCAACTATATAGAAAGACACAATATCCATACACCTTTGTCGATCCAACATCTATGACCTTGCAGTTTCGGGCTCTCTGTCCATTCTATCCTGCCACCTTGAAGGCAAAAAAGGTCATTTTTCAACCTTTGATTTGTTTTAAACAAATATCTATTGTTTAAGTCGAAGCAGTAATATTTCATCCCCGATAATTTTAATTAAATGATAGGTTATAAATTGATGGAAATGGTAGAAAGGAAATAATAAAAAACTATGAAGTGAGAATACAGTGGTAAAATAGTGGTAATGATGGTTATATTGAAATTCATTTAATGAGTGAAGAATAAAATTGCAATAGCAATAAAATTATAAGGAAATACACTTAGAGAAAAGGCAACTATTGAAAAGGGAAATATTCGCACGTTGATTTAGTTTTTATTTCTGCAAATATAAGGATGAAGCCGGAATTGGCTAAAAAACCGCATGACATTATTCTAGAGATTTTGGGTAGGTTTAAACCCTCCATATACGGTTATTTTAAACCTTCCAGATACGAATATATTTAAACACTTTCAAATCCGATTCATCTTCGTTGAACGTCGCTTCAAGTGCCCCGCGTCCACAATGTGCTGCATTCCCCTATTGAAACACAGTCACACAGAGGATGGCTTGATAGTTCCTCCACTGAAGGTGCAAAGCTCTATGGTATGTCCAAACGCAGAGTGCAGTGGGGAACTTAAAACCATGGATATCGAAGTACAATGCCCCCATAAAATTCGAGCTCTACACCATGCTTATTGGGTTATCGTCAGAGTGGAGCATATTCCTTTGTCGTCTCATTTTGCCATTAGAATGTTTTCAATAAATCTTTGGTTTCCGGTAATGTAACCTCCATTCCGACTTAATTACTACCTACAAGATCATCCATCACTCAGCAAAATGTGCTGCGAATTACCCCTCCCCCCTCCCCCCACCAAAAAAAAAAAAAATTAAAACACCAATTTTCTGTTTTTGCATTTAAAACATGACTTTAATAACGTTTACTTATTGCTTCATTCTAAAACAATGAAAAAGCCAAAGGCAGTGACATATCACAAACAGAAACGGATATGAATCTTTACGACGATTCGTGGAACATGCCAATCCCACTCGAAGATTTAACAACAATATTAAAACTAGGCAACTGCATCAACATTTCAACACATTAAAAATGAGCTGTAACCAAATTCAAAAAGGAATTTCCTTATGCATGTGGAAATATCCTCATATTTGTACTAACCAACAAGAATGGCATCCGAATGAGGATGATCAAACGCCCTAAGGCGGTTCACGAAGACGGGTGGCCTCTTATGTTGAAATTAGGCATTGACCTACTTTCAGATGAGGCAAATTAGACACAGTATTGGACGTAGAGTACGCATGAAATGGTTGAAAATAGAACGAAACCAAATAGAAGTAAACCATCAAGTTGCGATGTGTAACCACACGTAAATAATGAAGGCTTTGGGACTGTTTTGTGGCACGTTTTTGATTACCGGTAGCCTATAGAGACAACAACAACAAAAAAAACCAAACCAGCATATACAACCTACAAAGACATAAAAATGGGGTGTATCATTCAATGAGAGAGCTTAGACCGGACTGACTTGTATTTTTTTCTTTTGCTTCCAGAACGGTGCCTACTTTCAAGGCTTTTTAAAACGGTTGTCTTTTTTCCCCTCAAGTTTCTTCATCAATAAAATGCAATGAGAGTGGTGTAACGACTTTAAAACGGTTGCCCGATTCCCAGCTACTCTTGAGTGATTCTGTTCAACGGATTAAAAGATCCACGTGATCTCATGTAAATCCGCATTCTTGTTTATCTGAGGATAGCACACTGTTGCTATTGTTCAACAATGCACCCTTTCGCATCGTAATTATAGAAAGTTTGCTTCAGAATTCAAAACTCGACACCACACCGCCTCTGGATCTGTCCAGGTAGCGACTTACTCCGAGAAAAAGCGTTGATTGACAACAATACCAACACATGAGTACCATATCCAGAAACGTTAGCCCGTTCTGGCTCTCAATTACACAAGGAAGGAGGTGAGCAATGTTCTTCATCTTATCCATACTGATTCAAAAATACACTGATTTATTCGTAGACACAAACCGCTGGTTCAGAGGCGTTGTTTTGGAGTAGTCATAATCGCAGACAACAGCTACGATTATGAAAGAAGACCGAAGGAAGGTATTTTTTCCTGACTATTTACAAGGGATTGATTTGAAGTTCACGACTCCCGAAAAGATAATGTCTCAATTTTCGATTTTCCTCTGAAACTTTCGGTTTTCCTCTGTTTGTTTCGTAGATGAGAGGAAAATTAGACGCGAAATTTGCTTAATTACCCTGCATACATAAGCAAATTTTGTTGGTGATCCTCTTGACTAGAGATGCTTTCAAATATATAAAGCTTTAAATATGAGAATGATGAAAAGCATTTAAACGAGAAGCGCAAAAAAACAAACATAAAACTCTAAACAACGTTACTGCACTTATTCCGCAGAATGTTACCCACTGAAAGAGGTAACAGAATATGGGCTAAGTGCAATAAAAAGAAAACGATCACCGACATTGCCATGCTGATCACATAATGGCTTATGCTCATTCCAATTTGCAACCAACTTCCTTCATCGACGAGCTGCATAAAGAATACCTGTAAATCCACATCACTTACCTTAAGCTTACCTTGATTACCCAATTAATACCCCTACAGGCACTATAATGACTACTCGCCGATAGCTAGACTTCCACTAAACCCCAAAGACGGCCAAAGGTATCAAACCCGAAAATAGGCAAGACACCAAAACGACGGTGAACGCCGACATCGCCATGCTCGCGACTTATCTTAGAAAAAAAAAATTGATGCCTTAATGTTGATATGAAGCTCGTTGGTACACGACAAATGAGTACCGAAGCATTCAAACTTTCTCGCGAAAGGTATTGTAAATTACCGTTCAGTATTGCCTGTAATAAACCCCTACCACACACTGTCTCATTCTAGTTCAAGAAGTGTTCAGAAGACCACCAAACGAGAGCTTAGTAGCATGCAGACACCAAATACGACGCTCTTATAAAACCAAATCATGGGCCCCTTGACCAATCGCGACCGTGGAGTCAACCTCTTGACCAGTCGCAAACTCAGATTTAGACTTGCTCAGATAACTCATAAGTCGAATTCCCAAGCATTTTGCACAAAACTATGGATGTTTCTAATAAATCTAAACCATGAATGAACAGACTTTCGGCTCCACCTTTAGCTTCACGTCAGTATCAGAATTCATAAACTTGGATTAGCGAATAAGCAGATGTTAAAGGATGGGTCGATAATAAAGATGGGAGCCCTAATTAAATTCAGATTGCTGTTACATAGCTTATCGACTCCGAATTCTTGCATTGTTGTTTGGTGCAGGAGTTTAATTTGTCATGCCAGAGTCGAACCCCCATATCATTAGTACTTCATTACCTTTGCTCCCCTAAGATATCATTTCCAACTCCAATTTTTCAGCTATCAGCTTCTCAACACTTCGGAATGGGACCTCGCGGTAACTTCAAAAACAACTCCAACGAGTTCTTCCCCATGACGCATCGCTTTCTCATGCCCAGTTTTACGGCAACTTGAGCATATCTAAGCCTGATCGAGCCGTAGAGTCAAAGTTTTTGTTGAAACATCACATTTTGTATCTCTGCGTTCGGTGCATTCTCCCCCTAGTGAAATGTAGTGACGACACAAGCATTCCTGAATATTTGACCACAATACAGATCCGGAGAGGGTAGTGTGCGATGGCATATTACCTGCCTTTAATTGGCCAACCGAGCAACGACCCCCTTTCAATTTCATTCTGGAGGCCCATGAAAAGTAACCTGGCATCTCACGTATACGAATCCAAATCAATCCACTCACAGATGGAATTCGAAGTTGTTCTATTCTTAGAAGGCTTGCCTATTAAAGTTAAGCGACAATTAACGCAATTCGCATATGAATCATCAATTTATATCGCTATGACATCAAAGAACAAACGACTTTTTCGACGTTAATAATGTGTGAGTTGCGATGCAAATTTTGATACAGCCATTTTTCTGGATAAAACAAGCGGCAAATTTATAGGTACAAATGAATGAAGCAAACATAAAGAGACATTAGAGACGAATCATCTGTACTGGAACCATTTTTTTCTCTTTGATTTAAAAAAGGGCTTCTAATAATTTTAGTCAAAGATCTCCCAAAAAGAAAAGATGAACTAACCACTGCCATTGCGTCCGTTATAATTAATATAATCTGTGCCATAGTGGCGATATGCAATGAACGATGTTGCATTATGGTGACAAAAGCGAATGCGACACCGAGGAATGGCAACATCACCTTCAGCAACAATAAGGCACCCATCGTGAACGGTGAGAATACACTCATAAATCGACGCAAGAACGACGGATTAAAGCTATTCAAAGATGCCACATTACCCGTACCAAAGAATGCGATCTCGATAAATACCACCAATAACACTCCTCGACTCCATTCCCAACTCGACAATGACCTTCTATCCATTCTCATATCTTAAATACATCCTCTATTGTTAAATAAATGCTTTATTTAATTTGCCCTAATAAATCCTTTCTCAAGAATCAAAGCTGTCGCGTCAAACGGCGAAACAGTCAAAACAAATCCCAGTGAAGTGATCAAGAAGATTTCGCTGGAGATTTTGTGAGAAAGGAAACATAAAATCCTCACTTTGTTGTGAGAGGATTCTATGTCTCCTCCTTTGTTATCATTCTTTGTAAGTGTATTTAACTCTTGACGTCTCTTAGTCTCGGCCTCTTTCGTAAAGATGCTTAACCTGCAGCCCCCCTTTTTTTCTCGCATATTTTTGCTACGCGACAAAAGCACTATAAATAATATAACAATGCTGCTGCCGTTTGTTAATTCTGTAAAAGTTTTTTGAGATAAACACAAGCCGATGTCAAATATTTTACTTATTTCTCCAAAAAATGCTATCCAAATTTAACCGATTCGATTAACACGAAGAAAGAATTCGATATAAGACGAAAATAAATGAAGTTTCCGAAATAAACCCGACATCGAGCACACATCCAACTGGTGCACAATATGAATACAAAAGCGAATTCGCCATAATATGCGTTAAATCGCATAAAACAGTTGATCGTTGATAATGATCAACAGTAGCTGTCAATATTCGGCAATCTATGCACTTATTTACAGCTGCCGCAAATCCGTAAACCGTGATGCTCAGTATGAGTGGAAGGAAATTAGCCTCAGGTACGTCACCTCCCTTCCCAACATCGAATAAGCACGGCGGTCTCAATTTTCAAAATATATGCGTCAATACTCCCTCACTCACAAAATTGCGCACAAATATATATATTCGTACCCATTCCGGCTATTTTCGCCGTTTTTTTGATATCTTTCAGCAGCCTATCATACCTCTCGATGCTATTTCGCTCGCAAATGTCAACCATAATTATGACGATTCGAGAATTCCTTTTTGCTTCTCCGATATCATGGCATTTCAAAACTCCGCACCGAGGCACCGAGGTTACCTCTAGCAATACTCGTCTCCTATTTGAATCAAAGTGGTGTGGAACTATTGCTTACCTACTCTCATTTTCTTCTCCACCACTAAACAAATAAACCCAAAAATCAAGATTCAGCAAAAAAAGAGCAAAAGTAACAAACCACGTGCGCATTTGCTGACAGCCCCCCAAACTGGCATATGCAGAAATTGCTCATCGTGTAGATGTCCATATTCCAGCCTGACGTAGGCGAACAGCAGCACAAAGAACACTTCGAGGAAGAGTGATTCATAAGAGATACTTAACAATGAATATGGAATGTGCAGGAACGCAAACCATACGATCAATCGTGGCATTAAAATTGGTGGTGAATAGAGAGGAGCAATAAACGATAGTGGAATTGAGAGCCAACAAAGCAATTGAAGCAATCGCCAAAAATATTCCCACAGAAATGTCTAAAATATAACAAGGTAAAACAATAACAGAAAAAAAAACCGTATCCTCTATTAAAAGAACACCATAATATTCTAAATATTCCACAAATCAGAAGAACAATCTTCAATTCAACGAAGCTTTTCTATGAAGAACTTTCCATCAGTGTACTGTCCTATTTCCCTGAGAGCATGGTAGTCTTTTGTCTTTCTCAGCCTCGCAAGAAACTCTCCATTACAAAGACAGTGATAATCTCATGCCCGACCTCACCAGGAATGATATGTTCTAGGTGAAGATTCAAAACGACTGCCCATTATGACTATTTGTGTCCCCTTCTTATCCGCTTATATCAAGCCGTGGAGGGTGCTTCTCATTATGACATACTGTCAGCCATTTCATTATATGGCGGAACAAAAACAGAAAATAGCGCCAGCCGGTCGAAAAATGACGTCACGAAAACTCACCTGAGGGTGTTCGTTGATGGACGAATAATTCATGCAAAGAATAATAAACGCAGTAAGCAGATGAAACTGTGCAGCACGAGTGAAAAGTGCTGCGCACGCAACTTCCATAGAACCACGAAGCCAGAACAGCACACCCGAAAACAGCAAAGGGGCAATAAAACACACAAATGGAACGGGCGTAAGTCCGACTGCCGGTAATAACGGGAATATGGCGAGGAACACACAAGATGTTGACCATAGCCGCTTCCTATAACTCTATTTCACTGCATATCGCGATGGAAACAGTATCGACCCGTTTAGTGAAGATATTTTAATAAAGAGATAAAACTATGAAGTCAAATTGCATTCAACTGCGAGTGATTCTTGATGGTGATAGATAGTCGTGAAACACCTACAAATAATTCTGTTTCACTTGAATAGAATGTGTCACTCACTCATTTCATTTGTACACTCCATCGACAAAGGTAGAAAATTGATCGCTGAGGTCGCCTCATAAAGTTAGGTTTACCAGGAAACCGTGGAAGCGCCAAACTTGGATCGTCGAATCCAGAGAGTAGGAGGCGTTCGATAATGCGAACGAACAAAATGCGTTATCAAACAAATACAACGCTGCTCTAATCACGGTTGCCAAAAGTTTCGCAAAATCACCGTGCACCGTGCTTCTACATCCTGCCTCGGCCTGAACCAGGCATTTCGACACCCCACCCAGATTTGGCATTCCTTACTGTGGCGGCTACAATATGTGTCATACGTCCCTGATTCAGCGTTTTCAAGTTGTCGATCATAAACCGGTAGTGAATCAAAGATAAACAAACCATGCATGTAAATGCGACACTCCACTGCTCTCTAAGTGAGGAAGCAGAGCCATAAACAAGGTGATAACCGAAAGCAACCAACGTTGCGTGAATATTGACGTTAACACGAATAGCAGCAAAGCTGAAATCCACAAACCTATATTAACATACTCATCAATAGCGACCACCTTCACAGACCAACTCGGATACTCCAACGTGAAGTCTAGAACATTTCCTGACAAATAACAAATTCCGAATATCCTGACAGAACAAAAAGCTCCGAATATCCTGACAGAACAAATCCGAATATCCTGACAGAACAAAGGCAAAGCTCCGAATATCCTGACAGAACAAATAGGCAAAGCTCCGATATCCTGACAGACAGAACAAATGGACAAAGCTCTGAATTTGTAAAAATAAACGCTTTGAAAGGATCGGAACCAATTCCTAAGAGAGAGGTGGGAAGCGATTCAAGACCGATAAATAAGACTCAAAACTACTCTAAAAAAGGTATAGAATGAGGTATAAAAAAAACCAATCCTTACGATAAGGACGGTAGAAACATATATAAAACAATAACAACGAAACATACCAATAGAAACCAATGTAGAACACAATTTCACGGCGCTGAGTGAATGTCGAGAGAACGATTCACCTCGGAGTCGATAAAACCATAAAGAGATCCGAACACTGAGTGGGGATTTCTTCAGCGATATCCCACTCGCATTATATGCGACACTTGCTGTGTACAGTGGCAAAAGAATGTATATGCAACTGGACAGCGGCATACCGACCGCCAAAAGTGCCATCAACGCAATCAGCAAGAACATGCAAGCAATTGGTTGTGGAATAAATAGCGAACCGTCATGCGACATATGCGCCACATCCCTAGAAACAACAACACTACGGTATATAAAGTATGCTTGCCTAGACGCAAGAGATTTTTTAGGCCACAGAAAAGAACGAAGAAGCATGAAAACACGTGAGATTTTTCTGCCATTGCAGACTGGACCTGTGCGCTGTCGACACAGCACAGTCGGAGGATAAATGGACGACGATCAAAATACATAAACGACCAGATCTGATTCCTACTCATCCATGGCAACTTCTCCTCTTCAATCTGCACGGCTGGCGTAATCTGAACCTGCCTGCACAAAAAAATGACTGCCTATAACTGGCCTATTAAGAAAAATGTCACGTATTCTCCTTGAAACCATCAGACTGTGGTAAGGTAGCGGTCATGCGGTCATTGGTCCGGGGGGGGGGGGGGAGCGGAGAGGCACTGGTTTGAGGTAGGTGGAAAGCAGGACGAGGGAACGCTATGAAAATGCCCAGACGGCAACTTTAAAATGGCGACACAAGGGCAGCAAAGTTTACGAACCTTACTCGGCAGATAAATGCATGCTATGGTGATGAAGGTATATGAAAATAACCGTATGCGTCGATTTCCGTCTTTCGTCTATTTGTTGGCATTTCAAGGATCCCTTCCACCTTCGTCCCATTCCAAAACAAAGCAGGTAATAGCATCTTTCCCATTTCTCATTAAAAGTATGCAATTCAGCATTACTTAATTGATCCGATTGACCTACAGATCTCACATTAAAAAAACCATAGTCCACGATCCGAGTAGCGTGTTATGCACGAAGTCGACTAGCTGCAAAAATGCACGCCAATTTTTAAGTGTTTTTAAGCGATTTTAATGCTTTTTGAAGATGCTATACCAACACGAATAGTGCAATAATAAACCACCGAGAAACCAACTCTAAGGCGAATAATACCCATCGGATTTCTTATTCTTACCTTAAATGGTTTCCAAGCTGAAAGTATTGAATAGACAAGACCTTACAAATACACAGGGAATTGCAAGTCATCTTTGCGTGTGGGAATTCATAAAGTTCCTAAAAGGACAGCAAGGATCATTTGTGTATATCGCAAACGCTCTATAGTGGCCTCAACACTTAAGTTCCCTTCTCTCTGCTATATAAAAAACGCCTCAAAGCCACCTTCCTATGATAACAACGGAAGGAAAAGATTGCATTTATCCAACAAAATATGCATAGCTTCCTTTTTGAACATGACGAATGAAGAAGGAATGTAGGCATGAGATTCGGATTATGATCCTGTAATTAAAAACGACAACTAAAACGAGATGACTGATGCAAGAGATGTGACATTCGCCTCGAAACAAAAGAAAACTGTTCGCATGACAATACCTTGTTGAGAATATAAAGACGAGCCAAATCCAGGAAGAGAATGCAGCGGCGACAGCCGTACCAAGAACGGTACGTTCATAGCGATGAAAATAGAGAATACCTGCTCGCACCCTCTCCAATAGGAGCAAACAAAGCTGTGCTGCTGCTCCGAATCTGTAAACGACTATAGAAGGCTATCGGAAGATTAACCTGGGGATATGCAAAACTGTGCCTATATTACCTGCCTGGAAGACTAACCTGGGGTTATGCATATCTGTGCTTATATTATTTGCTCAGATGTGTACCTGAAGAAGGACATGAGGCACATATCGTCGCACTTTTAAGCTGCTTCCATAAATGCTACACTCAACCGCAATAAAGAATACAGTCGCTGTTAGAGTTTCATTGAACTAATAGCATATGGGATCGATCAAAATTTAAATCTCTTCATGTTGCAAATCGCAAATCTTTTCTAACTATCGAACTGAAGTATCGAACAAATGAATGCTGCGATGCCAAAGAGGTATACGTTCATTGCTGCAACCAAGTTATCGGTTTAATAGGACGGATGAACGATTCTAACAATGATCTCCTGAGAAAAGATCATCATAGAAGTGCTATTTGAACCTCTCAATACAAGCTTAATCAAATGAGCTCACAAATACTCTTAAGTTTGCAAGTGCTGAATGATCTGTATGACCTGCATACTCCTTCGACCCTATATAGAGGAAAATTAGACCTTTATATGACTAAAGAGAACATGGAACGACCTCCTCATCTCAACAAGACGCTTTATCTCCTTCTCGAATCCTGCCAACGCCTCCGGTCTCAAATCGGCGAATTCGGTGAAAAAAATTGATAACGTATGTGACTTCTTCTCATTCCTTTTAATCATGAATTGCTCCAACATCTGCAGGCAAATCTAAGTAATATTCTATACTTTCAATGACTATACAGAAAGAAGTAGAACCATCCCAAATATCCATCCCCAAAAAATGCGTACAAAATTACTCCAAATAATTCCGCTCAAAATCAAGAATTAAGATTCATTAAATTTTCTTAGGGAAAAATAACTTCGTTTCTCCTTTAGAATTCAGTGATTTCGACCGAAACCTGCTATGCTCCGAGGCAAGGAATTATTAGTTTCAAGAACCACAAAAATAGTGCAAAAGCTAATTTCATTTAAATGCGATCCAAATAAACGCTTACAGCACAGGTAATTAGCATAAACAAATATCTTCATGTATCACAGTGAACAACACGTCGATCCAAGACAGCTGGGACTCTATAGATACCGTCGCCATATCGGTTAAATTCCGGCTGATGTGTGGAACTTTCTGATATTGTAAGAGGTCGGCAAGCAGCAAACTATTCACTGACAGGACATAAATACAGTCGATGCTATTAAAATCAATAGAAGACTTTGATCGTTAGAACCGTCAAAGAACAAGTCTTAAGGAGACTATAGAAGTAGCGTAGACGGTGAAAATCAAATACCCTTCCTGATACGCACATAAATAGCCATATCTTAGGGGAAGGGAGAGAGGAGGGAAAGGGGTAGTGAAATGGAGGACGCAGAAGAAAGATATGATGAGGCTTCGGAAATAACCTAAAATTAGGAAATCGGTTAAGGATGAAGAGAAAACTTCGGAAATTAACCTGAATCACAACATAAATACACACCTGCACAAATTTTCATTTAAAAAATCGTATGTGCTACCAAAAATGCAAACGAAAATCGAAAATCGAGAAAAAAAAAGAGAAAGACCTGCTCATTTATGGTTTGAATATACTGTTTTCAATACCCCGTCGCCAATGGAGAAAATCCTCACCTGCTTGAGGTTGGCATAACTCGACTGAAATAGATACTTAGGTGAGGCATCGAGCAATTCAATGGGTAAACTGCCAACACTATTCATTGGCACAGGAACACCGAGCAGGGCGGCCATCAACGGCGCCAAATCCACCTGCAAATTAACCGTTAATAAGGTGAGCGAGCATAGGTGTGCCTGTAATCCGACCCAAATTGCTTCAAGGATAAGAACACTTAGCACCGTGGGCAAACTGGGCCAAATTCAAATGAGGACACATCCCCGCCTACTATTCCTCAACTATGATGCATTGGCAATGCGGAGCACTATCAATGAGGAAATAGTGCAATTCGGACATATGGGTGCAGTTCGGACATATGGGAAATTCTTCGAAAACTATACTTCTAAAGTATAAATTAATCCAGCAGATGCATTATATTTTGATACTAAAAACAACTGACTACCAAAGAAAAGCTGAAGAAATAGGACAGCGAATTACTTTTGTAGATTATATAGGAAAGTTGTAACTGAAAAAAAGGCAAAAAACTAATACAGATAGTTACGACTGTTACCTGAGCAGTCTCTATGCATCCAACTCTTATCTCTACACTCGTCTAAATGTTACAACGAATGGTAACCGGTGCTTGAAATTCGACACAAACATCGTTGAATAAACTGGGTGGTGCATCCTTGCAAGAAATATAAGTCGATAAGAAAACCATAGCTAATAGTATAATACAATGGTTGGTCTTCAAATAAATCTAGAGGAATAAATGTTACTTAATATTTTATGCACTTAAATATGAAAAAAAAGCAAGCTAATTTATAAAAACTGCTTCAATGTGCCTGTTTCCCACGTCAAAAACAATCAATCACAAAAGGCGACAAGCTTATTCAATTGTTGCGACCTAGCTTGTTTGAATCGCTGTGCACCTTAATTCAGGGATTATCTACTTCAACCTAACCCAACGGTCACTTTCGAGACGATATCCAGTCAGCCGCCTGTCCACTACGCATTCAAGTGACCAAAACATTCAAAGATGAGCAAAGTCTAAAAAGCAAGTTTCAATCAATCGATAATTACCAACCTGATTGATTTTCTTCTTCAAGGGGGATGGACGCACTCCGGATCCCCAAATTACAAACGGAGTCAACACTTCCTCATCCGTGCCGGCTCCGTGAGAACCCCAGTCTGTCATGCCGTGATCCGATGTAAACAGAAAGACCGTCCTGCAATCAACCGAATCAACTATTCAAAAAACTCGGCAAAAATAAATATCAAAAAGGCGCCATTATCTTCGGTTAGCGAGCACATCGAGAACCCACAAATAAATGAATATAAGGACAAAATCAGGTCGCCAAGCAAAAAAACCAAGCATGTTTCCGAGACGATAATTTTTCGGAAAGGTAAAAGGATGAGTCCTTACTGGGAGACCATCGGTTGTAACAACAACCGGTGCCGTGGTTAAGAGTTGCAAGCGTCAATAAGCAATAAAATATTGACTTATTGTATTCGTTTAATGCACCTTTTTAGCGTTAATGAACGTAAGTGATAGCTGAGGCGGAAGATGCCTTCACTACAACTTTATTATCCTTATTACCGAACATTTTTATTACATGCGTGCTTTTCCAGTATACTTCAAGTCTATGCTAAATGAGATATACCCCGCAACGCTATGAAAAGAGTTCTAAACGTGCCCAAAATTCACTAACGAAATAGAAGAAACTTCCTGATTTCTCGAGGAAAAAATTGTTTATTTTCGACATAACCTTTAAAAACCGGGAAAACTATGAGCATCTTTTCGACTATAACTCCCCTATCTCCACTGCAAATATACCTTTCCCCCCTCTCATTACAATTGAAAGTCCTCTCCTTCCATACGAAATGTTAGACCTTTTCTAGCATTCAAAATATAAGTTCTCTCTAAAACCTTGGACCTATATGTTCCGACCGAGTCGTACGCAAGCAAAGTATTTAAGAAGTTAGATTTCTTATGCTTTGAAATCTATCCTTATCAACAGTGCTTTATCCGGTTTCGAGGCACTATTTTATAATAGAAATTCCACTTAAAATAACGTCACCCACTCAAGAGGGTTTTACAAATGTACACTTACAGGCTAATGGACTTGACAGCCTATTATTACCTGTTGTCACCGAAGTATTATTTGTGGAATAAAATTACATTTACAGCTTAATGAACTCGACAATCTGTTACTACCTGTTGTCATGGAAGTATTCATGGAAAAGAGTGTCAATAGCCTCGATGCCCTTATCAACCACACCAATATTGTCGATATAATTGCTCGAATGGGGTTTATGACCATGTCCATTTGTATCAAGACCAAGCAGATGTAACAAGAAAACAATACGTCCTGCATGAAGACGCTCGCCAAGTGAACCATTTACTGCTGAGTCAGAGCTGAACATCTCCTCAAGAAGACAACTCTTACGCAACATAACCATAAAGAACTCATTTCATTTAAGGTCGAACTTAGACTAGTTGGGGCATCTTATATCTCAAATCTAAGGTGAAGACATGAGATCCATTTTCCTCAGCACTAACTTAACTCAGACTAGAAGCAATACCCTTCACAATAAGTTAAATAAAGGCAAATTTCGAAGCATAGAAATAAAATGAATTGAGAACATTTCTATAGTTTGAAAACACTCTTTGAAAAAATGGTTTATTTTTTATTTGAGATATTTTTATCTCTAATTTCTATTATTATGTGTTTGAATTCGGATGGGAAACGATTTCCCATATGTTACGAAGTGGAAATAAATATGCCTAAAAAACCAACAGCAGAATCCCCCTTTGTTACTTAGCAGAGTCCTCGTGGAGAGAGAATTAACTACAATCTTATATAGAGGCTACATTATGTCTTCGACCATATGTAACCGTTATATTTCTATTTTCTATAGTTATATTTGCCTTCTCATCCTATCTATCTCTGGATTTCTGGGTTTGTTTTCATACTGCATTTTCCATACAGCGCAATACATCATGACAAAGTTTGCAAACATCAGCTTCGATGTTAGCAAATTGGAATCCAACTCAGGTAGGGAGTCTACCAAATTTTCGAGGAAAATAGTGACATTACACCACTAAAAGCTACTACAAGATAGACATTGAAAGCATAGTTTTTATAAGTTTGCACTAGCCAACAATACACGCAAATGTTATATAACATATAGTTTGAAATTGTTCTAAGTTTAAAGCTCAATTCAGTTTTCAGCACCGTCAGTAATTTTGCCCTTTCTTCTAAAGAATCATCAACATTTATGATGATCGTTCTTGGAATTTTTTCGTTCATTTAACACCGCTTCCTTCCCATCTGAAAATTTATTACTATTATCAATAAATGTTTCTTACCTGAACCCTTGTAAATACCCATTCATCAAGTTTTGATGCATCCGAACTAAAAAAATCTTCGAGTTTCGCTGAATAAATATCGGCGTTTGCATGATCCACCTCATCCGTGAACATTGACACAATATCGGGACTTCCCCATGCCCATGCTTCATGGGATCTGAAATTTTGAAGCTTTTGCATTTGTTGATCCTGAAATTGATCCCGAAGTTGTCCTGAAATTGCTTCACGTATTCCACTCCCATCGCTCCTTAACTCGTTCCCGTTCCCACATTTGCTAATTTTTAAATGTATACTGCCCTATATTGCACTTCCCAACTGATTTAAATTCAAGACCGCTTTAAGTTCCTGGGATTAATGGTAGGGTTGTCGGCTCACAAATGACATCATCCCACACCTTAGTGGTGCCCGAAAATGCCTTGCTATTTGAAAGTTTTGTCATTCAACATCAGTGCCGTACCCTCTCCCCTGGATGACCGAACGCTTTTGGATTCTCAAGTTTGACAGCAACATCTTACCATTCTCGGCTCCACAATCTCAAACTAGACTCCTCCCTTATTCATTGGCAAAAAACGACAATCACTCAACAACTGTCCATTTAAACAAACGTTGACCCTCTTCAATAACAGATCATTCAGCGTTCAGTCATCCATAAAACTGTTGCTGCTGAAGCTACAAATGTCATCACAAACGCGGACATAATCTTCAATTTTCGTACAACGACGCAACATATGAAGGCATCAGCAAATTCTCAAAGATGGTGTTGAAATCTGTGATGCACTAATAAGACGACCTGTTAATGATACTGTCGAATGGTACCGGATTATTCTTCCATCCGCTTGTCACTGCACTTACGTCCTCATAGAAACCGGCAAGAATTGCCACGTGTCCTGGTCTTGATTCGGTCGGCACATGACTTACGCTTACACCCCATGAAGCCTTTAAAAAATACGCTAAGCCTGGTAGATGAGATGAATAGAACTTTATTTCAATTATTAAATAAAATCTAAACACTCGAACAGCTCTTTCTAGAAATTCTGCTGATAAGGAAATCCAAATTGTGCCTCATATGGCATCGATCACAAAAAATTTGTACTACAATAGCGTCTGACTTACAAATGGTGGCCAAGCTGGCATCTTAGTTTGCAGGATGCTTCCGGGAATGTCGTCATAAAAACAAATAAAACAAAAATAGACAATCCGGAAATTCCAATTTTGCATATCAGTTTATAGAAACGTTTCCGGAAATATCGCCATAACAAGTCGAATACAGAAAGAAATCCGGAAATTAATATAAGAAACACCTTATCAGGAAAAACCGATCTTTAAATGCACACCTGAAGAAGTCACATAATGAGAAAGCATACCTTTCCGTTGTCGATAATATCATGCAAAAAAGGTGAGTTATTAACGTGCTCAAAGAATAAATCCGAGCGTAATCCATCTGAAAATTATTAATGCAAAAATCAAGAGATAATAATATCTCTATAAGTGATATATTATTCTATCATAATGGCATATAATTATATATTCGTATTCATCAACGAGAATATCGATGAGTGAAAATTTTTGAAATTAAAAAAAAAAGTTTTGAAATTTTCAAAAAAAAAGTTGGAAAAAGTTTGAAATTTTCAAAAAAAAATTGGAAAAAGTTTGAAATTTTCAAAAAAAAAGTTGAAAAAAGTTTGAAATTTTCAAAGAAAAACGAGAAATATTTCTTCATAAAGCATGCAAATACAGTGAATAAGAGAGAAAAGAAATTTAAAAAAAAAAAGACAAACCAGCAGAAAAAATAACGAGACGAGTTGCGAGACCATTAGCTAATGTGATCGGATGTAGACGTGTACCACGTATCAATGGTGATGAATAATAAATATCAAAAATTGAGTAGAAAAGAATTAAATGTAAAATAATTCCAAATAGTGCTAACTTCCCATATACAGACATTATTGCTTCTTTATTGACACCAATACTTCTTAAAATATCGATGACATTTGCGCCTCGAAGCACTCACTTCAAACGCCTATAAATAATATTCGCTCGATAGGTAGAAACGATTCAACTACAGTTTATGATCTGAAGGAGTGGATGCATTAACGATCGATATCGATGGGAAGCAGATTCCAAGGTCCAGACTCGTAGAACGTGGACCCGGAAACTATGCTGAAAGCGATGCGCACGCTGGCTAGAGGAAGGGGGGGGGAGGGGGGGGGACGACAACCGAAATATTTCCGACAGCTGGATGTCGGAAAAGCTGAACACAATTTTTAAACGAAGAATCAAGTCAAACTTGAGCTTACGATATTATTGGTTAATGGCTTTTAAACTGTTGGTGTAATTCGGCTAATATGGGTTACGGTAAAACTGAAGAAAGAGTAATCCAGCTGAAGCATTTCTAAGCATCCTGGAATAATCAAATATTAGAAACTCAATAAAGAGCTTGTTTTAATCGTCTAGTGAAGTCAAAAATATCTGCACATCATTATTAATTTTGTCGGCTATAAATTTAAAATATTTGTTGGCTATATTTGCCATCATGTCACCAATGTCAGCGATGTTGCTACCTATCTGAAACATCCCAATAAACTAGCGGCAAAGACGCAAATGAGAGAAACGCCAAAACGGCCGGAGCGCAAATGTCCGAGCTCAAACAGAAGCGGTATGCAGCAATATCCGAACATACAAAAAGCACCGATGAAATATGATTAGACCTCAAATGTCCATGTTCTGGAACAATGAAGTAATGCCAAGGTGAGGTAAACTGCTTGCGATAGCAGCCTTGCAGGTTTTCTAAGGCTGAGGTATATCTGCCGGTCACCTTACCTGCAACAAATCCTAACAATAAAACATCCTCACGTTTGTATTGCCCAACAACATTTCCTTGCAAACTCCAGCCTCAAGTTGATTACAGTACTGTTGAATTAGTGCAACATTCGCTTCGATGAATTGATTTGAAAGTTCAGCACCAGCCCGAGCCTCGAGGAAGACATACGACAAATGTGATACCTAAGTGGCATAATTACTTAATACTAGGTGCCCATTGTTGTAGATTACGGGAATTCCTGTAAAAGTGACGTAGAATGAAAAGTTTAGGTTGAAGGATAGAGTAAAGTTAACTGAAATGGAGATCTGCGTATATAAATTACAACAATCACAGATTAAGATGCGAGACAAGTTGTATCCAATTCACTTTATGTTTATTTGTTCGTGACACCGATCTGCCTAGAAGAAATTAATTCCCCACCTGTGTACATACAGAGTAGCCCCCTTACCTTTAAGCTGCTTCAAGTTGGTAACGTCTGTGTGTCTGTCATCGACACCATAACAGACAAAAGAGAAAACCAGCCATCAAAAATTAATTTCATTACAAACTATTGATAGAACACATCGAAACTAACCAGGCGAAAAAGATTTCATAATTAGATATTTTATCTTTATGCAAACGGCATAAATTATTGCGTTGTAAAATGCTGTTAAAAGCGAATGGCATTTTCGATGAGTACGAACACTTACAGGTAATTTGTAGAGTGCGCGTTGGAAGTGGTTGAGTTGGCTGTTTGCGCGAAAGGTCGACTGGTGGTTCCATTTGCGCCCCAGGATGTCTTGGCTCTGGGATTGGGTCTCTGGAGTCCTCAACTATCTTGGTTAGTTCAATTTATGATTTTATTGCATAGTTTGCAGATTTTGGTTAGACTATAGAGGTGTGATGTCATTTGAATAGCGTAAAATGTGGGGAATTCATTTCACAGTGTCTAATGTAATATTTATTCTCATCAAAGCGCATTTTATTCAAATTCTTCATGCGTTCTTCATTCAGGGTAAAGATTTCTCCTTTTTTTCTTCTTAAAGCCTCTTTTTTAAAATTGTGGGCTAGGAAGATTTGGTACTTCCGCTGAATAAGGGGCATAAGGGGGGGGGGGGGGTGGGGGGGAATTAGACAAGAGATTGAGACGGGTCCGCAAACTAGTCAAGATTCAGGCACCAACATGAGTTCTTAAAAATGCGACAATATCCCCATCCTCATCTTACTATTTTCATCACCTATTTTGCCTTAAATCATGGCACTAATCATCGACTCATCGAATTTCCCAACATTGTTCTCAAACGTTTCATATAAAAAAATCTCATTAAGTAAATGTAATTTTTCATTGATATTTGTTTTGATGATATTTTTATTCCTTAATTTAATCTGCCAACAATTTTAATAATAAATGAAATATTTCTATCTTTATAAATCTCGATATTTTTATTGCTTTCTTAATAGGTGGTCTCTTTATTTTCATTTTGTTGAATTGAATTTTTATCTATTCGTTTATTCGTTTTCGAAAATCAAAAAAAAAATGTGATATCATTTTCTTTTCTTTCGAAGAACAAGAAATTCCATTTTCTAAAAATGCTTTATTTTAAATCTTTTCTTTTCTTTTCTTTTTTTCGTTGCTAAATGAATTTTTCATCGAATTCATAAATGGGCGGCTGAATTTCTTCATATATATGCGCGTATTGAGACGACAAACTTAACTGACTTCCACCTGTGTTTTGCTGCACCTATGTGATCAAATCACATATTCAGTTAAGAGGGGAGGAGGAGTGGTGGGGGGTGGGAGGAGGAGCTTTGGTTGTCGAAAGGCTGGAATACAGCTGTTGCGATCAGAGATGGGACGAGAAGAAATATCTCTCGTTTGTGCATATGTTTATATATTTATATATTTTTGTTATAACTTGTGCTATTGCATTCGTTACTATTTCCAGCTCTACATCCTGGTGCATATTATGAAATCTTTGTGCGCTATTATATTTCATTTACCGTTTAGAAGTCTTAGAACCTTGCAATTTTAGTGGCTTCTCAAAGATGAGAGTGGCGAGTCCGATTAGGTGGAGAAGGGGGCACGAGGGTCGTTAATAGGAGCGGAGTCAGGTGCAGTTAAGAAACCTTGAAAGGGACGTATGTTCGAGATAGAGATCGGCAAATGAGAAGCATATACTTAGCGAAAATGAGTGGCCATCTTTCGTTTACCTGTTATGATCGGTAATCTATGTCTCAGATTTGCTGCCAGTTTTACAAAATCATTGAAGCAGTACATCAAGCAGCGAACTTTCTCTGCACCAATTGCAGTTCCCGGGAGGTGGGGGGGGGGGGGGTGGGGGTTGGAAAGGCCTCCACTGAAGACGATGGAGACTTTGGCATTCGTAGCCTCTTAGAAGTATGTTCTATAGAACAGGGAGGAAAGGAAGGGGACTTACAAGTGCTGAAATACGGCATTTCAATTTGTAACATATTTGCTTGAATTAAAAATAGATAAGATTCTTGTCGTATCGAACAATGGCCTATGAAACGGCATATTCATTAAGAACAGGTGAATTAAAAGTGAATTTTAGAGGCAGAAATATACATCGATTTTCAACATTTATAAGGCAATGAATCATTGTTACAGATAGAGATTTAGAAAGAAAACTGGAAATTGAAAATCAAAAAAAAAAATTTTCAAATATTTTGAAAAGAAAGTTTTTTTTTTTCCAGGATTAACAAAGAAAAATGGAAAACTTGTATTTCTTGGGCTCGATAACGCCGGTAAAACGACCTTATTGCATATGCTAAAAGATGATCGAATGGCGCAACATGTACCAACACTACATCCTAGTTGGTTTATTTCATTTTTATATGGACAGTCATTTCGAGGGAACCAATTTTTTTTTTTTTGTTTTTTAAATGAAACCATTTTATTATTTTTGTCTTTCATAATTATAAAATTCCAACAATCATTACTTCAATTCAACGTGTCTTTCGTATTTCGCGGTTAAGAGTTGTCTGTAGCGTCGATTGAGAGGTGTCTCTAGCTTCGGTGAAGTCGTTCGCCAACCTCCATTAGGTGGTGCCTCCAACTTTGATTACAAAGTGTCTCCAGCCTATGGGTTTTGATGACGAGCCTTCGGCCACGATGGTGAGTAGTCCATAGGTCCTGAATCTTCGTAAATTGTGACTTATCGTTAGGATTGAATTTCGATGATTGTAAAATATGAATCATTTTTCTTTTTTTGAGTTAATAGTATGACTTGAGAAGGACGCTAAAAGTTTCACACTTCTGGTTACGTCTTATAAATTCTCACAATATAACATCAGCACTTTCTATTCTGTTCTCTTATTAATGACAGTAGCTGAAGGAGCTTTACCTGTACAAGGTGCATAATATCATACCTTGTTGATGTCATAAGAAAGGTACCATACCTTTTTCATAAAATTTTGGTATTTTCTTCTCTACTCATATACCATCTGATAACATATCAGCCTTTCGAAATATCGAACTTTGCCTTCAGTTTTTCTTAATAGAGCTGAGAGCTGTCACTAGCCCCTCTCAACATTTTCTTTTATTACTGGAAAATGCTATAAAAGTAATTTCACTATTGTTTACCAACCTAAGCGATTGATTGTAAAATGTTTTCAGCATCCGAGGAGCTTTCTCTCGGTGGAATTCGATTCACGACTTTTGATCTTGGAGGGCACGAACAAGGTTTATTTTCCGCTTATCAAGTGTACCCTTTTTGAAGTGAAACTTTAATCAGCGGTTAAATGCGTACTTTGAAGTAGTATTTGTTATGCAGGAGAGGGGAGGGGAGAGGAGTGAAAGGCTGAGTTGAAAATTGCTGCATTTGGATGGTAGGAGTGATAGCGAAACTGTGGAATACTCGGCGGCTATAGGGGTATTTTACGTGAATGAGTCTTCCGATTGTGGAAGTTGGTTTGCTTGTTTTGAGTCCTGGCTTGAGGGATCTAACGACTGCCAGTACTGGAACTTCCTTAGATAATAAAGATACGATGGTGAGGATTGATTGGGCTTATTGACAGCAATAGTGTGGTTATTCATTGATAAGAGGAGAATTAAAAAAGAAAGTTTTTTTAATAAGCGGAGGTCTTTTGAAGTAACAAACATTGACATTTGAGCAAAATATTGGAAGAAGTGCTTCTAGCAGACCCGTAGCAGTGGCGATTCTCGTGAACATTCGCTGTTGTAACAGGTTGTGGTTTTCATTGATATATTAACAGAGTGCAACTGCAGCGCGTCGAGTATGGAAGGACTATTTCCCAGCTGTTGATGCGATCGTCTTCCTTGTCGATTGTGCTGATTTGGATCGTATCGGAGAGAGCAAGCGCGAAGTAAGCCTTTATGTTTTTTTAGTCACAGAAGGTGTATTGCAATGATATGTTGTTAGAAGTGCAAGATTTGATAAGGTGGCTAATTTGTATATTTATAGTTGGAAAGCCTTCTGACCGATGAACAGGTGGCATCATGTCCGGTACTTGTGCTTGGCAATAAAATCGACAAACCGAACGCCCTTGGAGAGGAGCAATTGAAATGGCATCTCGGCATTTCAAACATCACCACCGGAAAGGTGAGTGCATCGCCAGTCATTACTTACTCATTTCTCATTGTCGTTTTTCCGTTGTTGATTTCTTTCACTGATATGACATAGTTTCATTTTATGTGCATTTGTGAGGTCACAGGTAGAGCTTGTGAATACCTGGCAGATGATAATGATTTCTGAATTAGTAACTATAAAATTGAGGTAAAATCAAGAGCACTGTTGTCAGCTTAGAAGTGATGAATGCAAACTTCCTTTGGGTTTAGCCAATAGGCATAGTTGTGAGGATGAAAGGCGTTCATGTTGGATGACAGCAAGGAGATCTTTACTAGCCACTCATCATTCTAGGGAGTTTTTTTTAGGTGAGGAGGCAACGCAGTGGCAGCGTTGCATAGCATCAAATAAGTGATATATTTTGGTGCTACCTCATCGTTAATGATCTTTGTTATGCCCCTCTCTCGCAATTCCTTTCCGCTCTCTTTCCTTCATTTAATGGCGGGTCCTTGTGAGGACCACCTAGAGATTCAGAAAAAAATATTCCGAAGCGGAAATTTTTTCTGATGTGATTGTTCAAAATGCCGAATGGAGGCCGTTCAATAGCGTGAAAAAATAAGTTCATTTTTGCTGAGAAAAACGTTTTGTTAATTGTGAATCTTGCAAAAGTAGTATTGCGCAGGTAGCACAATTCTGATATAGAATAGTGGTGAGTAGGATGCATTCGATCTGGTCTTTTACCTTAGGTTATATCAGCACGGCGAACACCTGTCTTGTTTGAAGTAGCGGTGCGAAGCTTGCTGTTGTACCTCAAAAACTCTCAAATCTCTTGCTGTTCGAAAATTTTCGCTTTCTTCATCTGCCCTACCAGGAAATATTTGGGCTGTAGGCGATGTCTTTGAAATCGGTTTTACTCATTCTCGCGTCGTTTTTTATTCATTTCCGTTCACTCGCCTTATCGCTTAAAGATCGACGACTTATCGCGCAGATATTACATGAAAAATTCCCCATCATTTACGTTACGTTACTTTGAAATATTTCGTTTATTTTTTTTTTAAGCCAGAGGCTGTGATTTTTGAATTGCTTTGATCATCCTGACTTGAAAATGTTGTTCACTCGATCTTGAAGGTTTGCATCTGCACTTATTTAATCTACTTCAGTAGTTTTTTTTTTCGGTTCGATCCACTCTCGTTTGCTTGAAAATTATTCCGGCTATCTTTACTCCCTTTGGTTGCAATTTCTTTTCCCTTGCTCGAAATTTTGCACCTCGTCTTGTTCATATTAAAAGGGAAATTATTCGCTTATAATGTATGGCTTGTCTCTAGAAGAAATTACGTAAATCGTCAGAATTGAATGTTTTTATAGTTATATAAGTGTTTCAATGAACGATCACTCAGAGAAGGTCGACGTTGAGATTCTCATTGGAGATTCCATTCGTTGGCGTTTTTTCTTTGCTGTATCTCAGCGCAAACTGGATACTTATTCCTATTTAGAGATGGTTGACTGTTTTTAGCAGTGATTGATTTAATTACTGATGATTGGAAAGGAATTTTTGAATAAAATTGCAGCAATAAATTCGGTTTTCACTAAATTCATTCATAATAAGCTCCTGGGTATCTCTGTAAGCGCCTGAGGAGCGTTTCTGGATTTTCTTAAAACATGCAATATTAACAATGATGCTAGCCAGATATATTTGTTAGATATAAAGTTAGAGCTTATGAGGATTCAACGGGATGAATATCCGAGGAGGAATCTGTCAACCCAGGACATGAAGGATGTTTATCTAACATTAAATATCAAGAGGAACAATTTCCGGCAAAAATTTGTTGAAAACTGAATGCCAAGGTAAGAAGGTACCTTTGTATAGGCTTATGTGTCCTTAATTTAACGCATTTCAGGGGCAGATTTCACGTTCCGACTTATCTTCTCGCCCACTGGAAGTGTTCATGTGCTCTGTTCTGAGGCGACAAGGCTACGGTGAGGGTTTCAGATGGCTATCGCAATATCTTGACTGAATACGACGTTTGTGGTGAAGGATTTATCAAAAGCGGCTTCCTCTTCCAAACATCATTATAATGTCCTCTTCGAAACCCTCTTATCCTTGCCTGCTCACTTTTTATTATGTTTTCTCCTCTTCCTCTTCCAGAAAATATTCACATGCTATATATGTACCTTTCTTTATCTTTTAAGATACGTTTTATATTCGTGTTATTTTGCCTTCTTCGTCGTTTAAGGTGAGAGAATTGAGGCATCATGGTGATTACGGTGTGATACGACGTGTAAAATGTTCAATTTTCTCTTCTTTTCCCTTCACATCTTATTATTGGCATTTCAGCTATTTCCGGCTTTTGTTTCTAAAACATTTCAAATGAAAGTGTTATATTCTATATGTGTGAACGATTGGTGCCACTCCAGAACTATATGGTACCAATCCAGGACTATACCATCCTTCGCAACGTACAGCTTCCAAGAAGTTTTGTTCGAAGAGGTGAAACGAGCATTGATTGTGATGTTTGAGGATTGTACAACTTTCAGCTTCCTGAACTCGACATTCAGTTGATAAACAGCAACAAGGATGGCTTTTTGAAATAGTTGTAGGTGAACGGATGTCGAAAAAACGGACACGTGTGTTTTGAATCGTTCGTTAAACGTGGTTATCACTTCTCTGAGCGGAAACCTAATACTCGCTGTTGTAGCATATGCCAAATCCTGGAAGTCGGTGGAAAACCACATCCGGAGCATTCATGCATTGTGCTTTTTTTTCGTTTTTTTTACAGCTGTACGTGCAAAATTGAAAGTTTTCTGCCTTATAGCAAGCAGTTATACGTCGTTGGTCGCCGAAAGGTGTATTATCAAAGACATTTTTTAAAATAACACTAACAGTTTTTTTGCCGACAGCAGTAAAAACAATTTTCTCTATGAGAAAAGTTGGATAATTATGAATTCAATACGACGAAACCATATAGTGTATGGGAGCATCCTCCAGTCTTTAGTAAGTCTGTAAGTATCTGTTTATTTATTTATTTATTTATTTATTTGTTTATTTACTTCAAAGTCCTCTAATGGAATAACATACAAAACTATGTGATTATCCGATCGTCGACTATAGGCGTTACGGAATTTATTTGAGTCAAGAATTTATAACAGGTGGAGAAATTTGTAGTACATGTAGTCTTGCCTTTTGCTCATCTGAGCGACCGATTTCACAAGTTGCCAACAAAAAATGGGATGTGCAAAACACTGTCTCCATATTTTTAATGATTCGGTTTCCATTTCAAATCTCATTGAATTCGTCTTTTTTCATCCAGACTAGCATAAAATGAAAATCCGACTGGCATGAAATCCATCGAGTTGAAGATTCCGGGCAAATATCCTTACGTAGCTACCAGTGGAGATGACACAGCGATTATGAGGTTTCATTGGTGCAATGAGATTCTTGCAAAGCAAAGACGTCATTGTGATGCATGATAGAAATTGCTGTGCGCATCAACTGATGAGGTTGAATATATGTGCGTGGATTTCTCTTTGATGGGAAATCCAACTTAACTATGATCGTTCGGTAGAGTCGACGGAGGAAGCTAATTGCAGGTGCGCACAAACACATTGTGCAAATTCGGATTCATTGAACGTTTCGCATTTTGATATAGAAATGAAACAATTTTGGATGAATTCTACAATATCGGAGCGTATCCCACTAAACAGCACTGAAACGATTGCAACTCTATGCCGCTTGAATAGCTCATAAGTGTGCCAATAGCATATAGCGCTATTAAGACCGTTATACAGGATGGCAAATATATGCATAATCCATTGGTGGGGAGAAATAAATGCATCATTGCATTTAACAAAACAGACCGCTTGCTCAATATGAAGAAAAGAGGAACCAATAGATAGGGAAAAATCTGCCCTACCGCAGCATGCGGTCCATCTTCCGAAAGGGAATCATAGGGGTGCAATATGCCTGAAAGTGCGACGAAAAAAAAAACGAACAAAGAAACACTGTTATCGCTCACACTGAATTGTCCAATAAAAAAAAAAAGACTCTTGATATTTTTACACTCATAACAGATGGTTGAATTTCCATTTCTTTATTTGTAATATTTTTTGAAAAATAAACCCCCCCCCCAAAAAAAAAATTCAAACTTATTGCCGCTATTCGATAATTTCTTAACGCCATTCGTAAATCTCAATATTAATTGCGATAATTTTTTTACACTCTTCTTATTGAGTATTTTCAATATACGATTATCTATCTATCGTCATGATTTCATCGCATAAAATTAATGCATTAAAGCTTACTTCTAATCGAAAAATTGAGAGAATTTAGCGCTTATCGAATACGGTTTATTGTTTTATTCCTCACGAAAGTACGGAAGTGTTACTACAGTTGAATTTTTTTCGGGTACGTATTTACCTGAATTTTTATACGAAATTTTTCAAAGAATCTTCTCGCATAGATTTTTATGTAATCGCATTCTCTTTATGATAATTGGCATTAAATAAGATCTTTCAAACGTTAGTTGATCTTTTATTGAAACGAAAAAACGATAGCGACGAAACTCCAAAGCGGCAAACCGAACCAATCAATAAACATCAAATCTATTCGATAATTCCTGAAATTTTTGATTTGCATATTTACCTTTAATAGTAGCCGACTATATGTGCATGTCGGGGGAATGAGGTGGGAATGGAGTTGCTAGATCATAAATCGTTCATGGTGATGATGTAACGACGTTGTTGAGCGTTCAATTAAGCAATGTGCGTTGACTAGGCTTAACATATCATTCATACATGGTAATACACATCATTCAGTAATACTAGGCATAACATATATTAGGCTTAACATATCATTCATCATTGGTTGGTTATGGTCAGTAAAAACGATTACGAATATACTTTTAGATCTGTTTCAAAAAATTTGATCGTTTGAAGGTATACTTTGAACTCTTGACCTTTGATCTCCGGAGAGGGATAACAATTAGAAGGTCTTCTTTATTTATGAGGAAGTAAATTGGAACGTTGTATGTCGAACTCTAATGGAGGTATGTTGATTAATGAACTTCATAACAATGTTTTCAGAGAGGTATATTAAAGAAAAGAGTAAGAATTTAAAAAAATAGCTGGCAGTGAGGGAAGATTTTCATGTGGAAAGATTCGATTGCGGAAAGGATTTGTTGGAGACGAAGATCAACTCTGAATCTAGTAAGTTCCAAAGGTTCGTAATAATTCAATGACAATTCTCTAGTTGGAAGCGTTTCGCTTTGAAACGATTTTTTTCGGCAATACTTTTAATGATTTCCAAACAGTGTCAAAATTAGACTATCAAAATAAGCGATAATATTGTGTTGAAAAAGTCGCACCATTTGAAGCAATCATTAAAGCGATGAAAATTTTTGAGCTTTATGCTGCTAGTTGAACTGTTGTAAAATTTTGCAGCGATTATCCTATTTAAGTCCCTTTTGTGATTACAAATGTGGAAATTTTCTGGATTAGATAAGTATGCTGCACAAATATTTTCATCCCTATAATATCCAGAAAATATTATTTTCCATGATATCCAAATGGATCTCTTACCATTGCCAAGATTTTAAATAAAGGTCAATTGAACACTTCATTTACACCTCATTATTTACGAAATGAGGGAGTCGCTTATTTGCGAGAGTGATGGATACCATTTTATAGTAACGTTAGCCTCAATGGGTGTGTGAACATCGACATATTTCATCAATACGATCGTTTATTAATAGTAAATTCTTCAATTTATTCAGCAAATATTTCGTATCGATGATATATTATAACTAAAATTGCTCTATAACAGTACTCGTAAAGCATTATTTGAGTGCTTTCAAATTACGATCGTAACCAACGAAGAGCATCACTACATTTGAAAGCATTTAAAGAACGCAAAAAATGCAAAAAGAAAACAAAGAATAAGCTGCAATCTGCATTCATTCGAAGAATTCTATTCGCATAATGAAATTGTATAGCAAAATAAAATATAATATTTGAATACTTTTGAAATAAAAAAAAAATGCACATTTAATGCTCAACTAAAACTTTTATATTTATGCACACGAACCAGATTGCTGTCACGATAGGTTACCGCTAAAAATCCATTATTAGAGGCAAGTGCATAAAGGGATTTATCGGCAATTGCTATATCGTCGACCACATCGAATGTATCGGCAGCATGTAGTTGTCGTATTTTAGCTTGTCGTAAATCGTGAATAAAAACTTGACGTTGTTCATCGACGCACATTGCACCTGGCCTTTCGACAGGTGTCATACTTCTACGTACCGCAATCGATGAATCACGAACACTATATAGACAAAGATATCCACGACGTTGTTCGACAAGAAGTAATTCGATAACCGGTCCAGTTACAGCAAGAACCTGTGTTAAATGCTTTCATTCGATTCATACCTATCAGAATGCTCTTTCTGTGATGTACACCTGATTTTTACCTGGTTTCACCTGATTTTGAAGTTTTTCTACGCATTCAGCGTGATCTAAAGTACATCAATGCAATGGACAAATACAAATTATTATATTGGTTCATCCATATGGACGATTAGTACCTCATGAGATGAAATGGAACACCTGGGACGCTGGTCCGAAGCAGTGAAAGTGTTTATTTCTCTATAATCATCTTCCGACCTTAGGGCAGAATCATTCGGCTTAGCTCAATTCATCGAGCAAGTTTTTTGGATGTCATCGTTGAATATTAAACGTAAATTTGAATATTAATGTAGGTAATCAACTAGTATCTGCCATCGTGATAGATCAAGCTTATCGTTAAGGAGGATGTTCGATACCTGCACATCCAAGAATGTTTGTCCACGTTTATGTTCCAACTCAGTCCATTTTGCATCCGGTGATAACTCATAGAGTGCACTGAATGTTTCGCCTGCTACAGCGAAATAGATGAAACCGTTGGATGCGGCACATAAACGTTCACGTAGAATTGTTTCGTCTTCGATCCATTTAGGTCCTTCCACTTTTGCAATGAAATTCAGGTCTGCATCGAATTTCATAATAAAACGTCGCCAAGGTAACGAACTTGTCTCACGTACCATCATCGATACCTAAAATATTTTCATCAATACCTATATTCCAGACGAGTCATCCACAAAAATGGATGAATATTGAAATAAGCATGAGACTATTTTCTTCGCCATGAATTTCGGTTGTTTTGTGCAATTCTTAAATGACATTATTATCTTGTAGAGGTTAATGTCCTTTACTCTGTCCTATAAAAAAGGAGTTTCGTTTGTATCAAATCCTGCGGGGATGCTTAATGGCATTATTTACCTCAGATTTATAGTATTCTTTTCCAGACCAAATTCGATTTTAGTGAGTATAGTGCGATTTGAGAGTAAGTACCCAGCATGATACCAACCAGGAGATGGCCATCTGGAAGGAGTGTCGCCGCTTGTGCCCATCGCCAATCCACATTTGAGACGTTACGTATAAGATCCGAATTCAGCGAGAATAAGAATAAACCAAGTTGACTATCCGATACGAAAACGTTCGAATCTGGTAAAACGATGGCACTACTTGGCTCACGTAGAAAGCATTCTCCTATACGTACACAATCGACATTGTGCCATTCAATACTGCAATTAAACCATCAACAACATCAATATTCGTATAGTCTTGCAAAATATTGCCCAAGTTGTAAACTTAAGCTGTAAAATTTCCCTATGGGCAAACTCTCAACTTCCGAAACTAGTTGGAGGTTACATGAACTAACAGTGTCATTTTGAAATGAATCCTAATAATATCATCGGTGCTTTAAAAGGTAATTTTTGCATCTGGTATGCCAAAAATAGCTCTTAAAAGTCCTGTTGGGTGTAGGTCGAACTATTTGTCCAATTATTTGCGGACTCATTTTGCAAAAGTCTCTTATTTTGCATAATTTGCAATTGCAATTATTTAGCGATATAAGCTTTTAGATGCAATCTCATCGTTTGAAACATTGACAAAATTTTAGAGAATTATCATGAATTAAAAATATTTTGCATTTAAAAAAGTGCAACGGTGCATCGAACTATTGCCATTTGCAATTCATCAAGAAATTGCGAAATTCCTAAAGAGAAAGTTGTGATAGGCGCTTGTGGAAATTTTATCTTATCATCATGTGCACTGTTTGCGTTAATTTTTTTTTTTTTTTTGCGTTCGATGACCTTTTTTGCATGATTCTTGTAGAAATGACAAGAATATAGAGTATTATTATAGAGTCGTTTACAAGTAGTACTTGAAGTATTGAGTGTTATTATAGAGTTGTTTACAGGTAATACTTGAAGTATTGAGTAAGGATCGTTCATAGGTAATAATTGAAATGTTGGGAAAAACATCGTAAAACGAGTTATTCGACAGATCATGAGATATCGAGATTCATTCTTTTTTTTTTTGATATCGGCGATAAGATTTGAAAATTTCTGCAGATTCCAAATTTGCCCCACCAAAAGGATTTAGTTTATTTTGCTTTGTACCATGCTAACTAAAGGGAACATCTATGCCTGTCTTATCTTCAAAGAAAAAACTAGACAAGCGATTATATAGTAGTGCATTTAGATATTATACACACGCAACACCTTAAACTATTATTAATTTTATTTATATATTGGTATGGGATTTCTCAGCTTAGTTTTAGCAATTTATTTAAAGGCTCTTATGATGGCATTTTTTCGTCAGTATTTTCCAGTGAACCTCGAATGTTATTTGCTTCGAGTCGATAGATTCAATGGCTAGCATAGAGCATATGAATATTGCTCTATCCGCGATACTAACCCCTAAGGGCGATGACCTCAACATCGACGTTCTCGCTTCTCGATCACTTATCACTACTAGTATTGCCTTCGTTTACGCTTCACTGCCTATTACTTGACTCAAGCAATTTTTAGTTTCGTATTGTTTGCCTATAATTTTTGAATATACATTTTCTTCTAAACATATTTCGAGCATACTAAAGTGTTTATGATTAATTTATACTTCAGTGCATCTAGAATTTGATGCTTCTTTATTATTAATATTTCTATGGTTTATAATTCTTTATTTTTATATTTTAGTTTAATATTCTATGCGATTTTCCATATATTACGTGTCGCATTTTCACTTCAATTTTCTTCTGTTAAGGGTATTTCAACACATTGCCTTTGATTCCCACTATTTAACACTATGTCTTATATCGACTTTTGATAATAAACATTCTGGCTTATATTCATGAAAAAACGTATCAAAACTGACTTGCATATAATATTCTGGCTTATAGAGTAGTTAAGCCTTAACTAGGTAAGTTCATATACGTAAAGGTCTGATTTTAGTGGAGACTTTATTAATTGCCCATTTCATGCGGCCTTCCCCCACATTTGCTTTTATTACCTTATTATTGCTCGTCGTATGTAACTTTTTTTCTCGTGCCTTCGGATAGAAGTTCTACACGTTATGATTTTTGTGTATATATTATGCACTCTTAATATACATTTTGTCTACAACTTTTTCTAATTCTTTTCATTTCTCCGCGCGTAATTAAGTTGTCTATGCAATTATTCGTATTAACAGTGTTATGCCTATCGTCCTGACGAACGTCCGCGCATAACCCAGGTGCATACGCCAACGGATAAGGCCCGAAACCTCATTTTTTTGCTAACTATTCAGGGAAAAAGTTTGCTAGCGAGTACTGATTTACTCAGACGAGAAGCAATCATCGTGTAATATGTGCTGCAGATGAGACTGCGAACGTATTTTTGCAACGAAAGAGATCAAAAATCAAAATGAACCCACGGTCCTCAAGATATACATATTTCGAGCTCGAAATTCAGCATGTTGCTCTCATTATGGAGCTTATGCCCCATTGCTTGAAGGAATTACTCGCATGTTACTGAGAAGGCGTTTCTCAGGTATGCGTTGTTTGCACAATTAAATCGCAAGATTTTGAGACTTTCATGAAAAGCGTTTTGATTGCGGCATTTGAAATATATATAGATATTTCTTCCCAATTTCCGGGAAAAATCCATATAATAGCGATTTTATGGGAATCAACTTCCACTGAAAATTTGCGGGAAAAATGCATTTTATGGAAGTCAATTTCAGCAAAAATTTCTGTAAAAGGTAATAAATTGATTTGTTTAGTTGAGTTTTTTTTCAAAAACTTGTCGTTAAAACTTCGTAATTATAAGTACAATTTGCTGAATTTCTCTTGTTTTATGGTTATTCAAAATATTCAAATCAAAATTTGCTGAATTTCTTTATGGTTATTCAAACACGATAATCTGAAAGTTTTCCCCTTCAACAGGGAAAGGGTGGGGGGGGGGGGGGGGGGGGGGGGGGGAGAAAAGACTTTCGGCTTATACTGTTCCACTTGCTCTTCCATGAATGGCTCCAGGAATTACACTGCTGCCCCGTGGATTCTTCTTCAATAGTTAAATTCAATGGAAAAGCGATTGCAATATTAAGCAATAATATTATCTGTGCGTAGAATATCTGATGACTAATATCAACTGAAGAGTAATTGTTAATAAAACTAATAAATTGAAGAGAATTGGAAGAAAAATTTTACCCGGCTTTTTTTTGTGCGGCTTTCTTTAATTCGATTGTTGCCCTTTAACGATTGCACTTCATTCTCGAGCTGAAATTCGTGTCGAATCTCAATGCTTTAAATGGTGATCGAATGAATCATTGCAAAGTGCAAAACACAGAATCTTATAGATCGCAGTTAGCATTTAATGCCATTCTTTTTTTTTTTGGTTGGAACACGACTTTTTTTTTCTACTGTTGATGTGCTAACCGTTTTTTTACGCCATCGATCTAATCATTTGACCAGACCAACAATTATGAGATTCATTAAACAAGAGAGATCCACTAAATATTTGATTGCTTACCTCTCTATGCAAATAAATTTCTCTATTCGTCAATGAGTGATCATTTTTATAGTTTCACTTTCATATTATTTATTATCGTTGAATGTTTCGCTTATAAAATACAAACTTCTATAAGTTCGGTAGATTTTTCATTTATACATGGGAAGGTTTCATTCAACGTTTCCATTTAATCATTCATTTTTGAAAGAAAATTTGCAAATCACCCTTCGCGAGGGTAATGGGATTTTTGTGAAATCGCTATTTTGATGATGGATAAACGTAATGTGCAACTCGATCGACACAAATATCTTAACGAATCGGCGAAAAATTTTAGTGAAATGATGTGAGAATGTGCTCTGCGAGCTAAAAATGAAAGAGAAAGCAAAGAGCGCAATGAGAAGTGACAAAAAATTGCTATACCTGATCACGACGTGTGCTAAGCTCACTGTTAGCTTGCATCACTTTTTGCATCTGCTCTGTGATTTGATAGCGTTTGATCTGCTCCTCATGAAGTCTAAATAGTTTAAAGTATATAGTGGTGAAGGTTTGTTGGCACTTCTGTGATACATCGAAATGACAGCGAAATCGAAATATGACGGCAATAGCAGTTGGGGGGGAAGGGGGGGAAGACGCATCTATTGTCTTCACTTCGAGAATGGAGAGAGGTTTCTTTGAGGAGGTGATTTAATCATTGGGGAATAGGTAGGATGCGCAGCAAATGCCACCTTCCTCCGAAATTTTGTCATGCTAAAGTGGCCGGGTACACTGCACAGATTCACATATAGTGTATATACAACTTCAAAATAGCAGAGTATAGTTGTGGAAACGTTTGAATCGCGACATATGCGCCATTTTGTTTGAGGAATATGAAGTTGTTCACATACTCTTGCCATTATACTCCATAACTTTTCTATAGCGATCTAAGCTAATGCATTATTTTGAATCGTTTTTGCAATTGTAAACACCATACTTACGCATAAACGATCTACCACACTATACTTTATACGAGAAAATTATCGAGCAGCGGAAATATCTATTTTGATAGGCGTTTTTATGAGATGGTTATATTCTTATTCAGCTGAATAATTATATTTGAGACGAAAAAAAAACTCACCTTAGAAAATAAGTCGCAAAAACGTTTGCATTTTAGCTATATAATAGAATAATGCTAACGTATAAGTAAATATGATGGTCTTATTGCATTAAATGAATATTCTCAGATTTTCTGTGAAATTTCGCATCATTTGAAAACTCGAATAAATTTGATTGCTTTTTTTTTTCTTTTATTGAAATGATTGGAAGAATATTTTTCGAGAAAGAGGATTTCTAAACTTTTGAGATTATAATATCGAATTTCACCGTTCAATTAAGTTGTTTATCATTAAATAGAAATCATATGCGATATGTATTTAATATGATATCAATGATTATTGGCAATTGCAAATCCATAATTCGACGTTATTGAAATCACCTAAATATAGGGATCTGATGCACCTTTTGAATACTACAGGTACTCAGGTCAAACATGTATTACAGGTACCATAGTTATCATATTATAGTTTAGTCGTGCATCGATATGAACCTTTAACAGATGTGCATTTGATACGGCTTGGTAGCATTCTCTTGAATAGAGCGTTACTTATATTTTTGCAAAATGAATAAATTTCGGTCTTCCGTATTATTATTTAAAGCTCATTGGTGTTAGAGATCAAATTATATCCCCAGTATAGAGGAATTTTTATGCACCGTTTGCTTTCATATTTGTCAAAACTGTGACTGACTGAAGTTTTAACGTAATCGTCGATCGCTTGCTATGATGACGGTCAACCGATTTCCGTATTGTAACCTCATATCTTTCATAAGGCTTTCTAAGATTAAGTGATAGCTGCTGTATGATTTAATTAGCGGTTTAACTTTCGATGTTATTTTAATTGTAGTTGTGTCGAAGTAAATAGATATATGGCCAGATAAAAATGGCGCATTTGTCAGCATTTAATTGGATTTGCACTTCTAAGATCGACTAGCAGAACTTACGGGGTTTATTGTGGGTTCGTTTTTGAACCATCTATGAAACAAAATCTCATAAATACTTCGGCTTGCTGACTTTTTGATAAAACAGCTTTTCGTAGTTATGTATGTCGATTTCATGGTTACCTCATCGAATATATGCATGGAAAGGCCTGCATTCTACTTCTAGGTCCCTTGCAGTGTTGCTATATCACATAAGTTACTTTTAGAGTGTTGGAGATAGGTTGAGGATGAAAGTGGGTCCGCGCATCCGAGGAATAGAAGCTCAGAGGCCTCTGAGACCTAGGGCATTTGCGGAATCTCTCGGAAGCTAAAATGGTCTCATCGAGGCTGGACATCTCCGTGAGTAAGGATTCGTGAACCTTCGAGGAGTGAAATGACCTCAGCGCTCCTCCAGCAGTACAATATTGATGTTTAGACTCACAAGTCATGACCCACCCCTTCAGAAGCCCTTGAGGCTCATAAGTTGATGATCCGGCACCGGACTCAAGTATCGCTTTAAAAAGGGGTACGTAGGCGGAAAAAGTTCTGGGAAGTTGCAAGGGTTAAAATAGGGGAAGAAGACTGGCAAAAAACAAGATCAATGGTATCATTTTCCTGAGCATAATTTGAATATAAGCTCGAAAAGCTCAAAACATCAGCCGATAAAACCACTTTTTCTCTTGAAATTAGAAAGGAAGGAAAACGTCTATTCCATGCCTTTTTCGTCCCTGAAATGAAATTATAGAGATAACTCTCTTCCATGAAACCGGTATATCAGGAATTGGTATTTCCGGAAAATTTTGAAAAGATACCTGTTAAGTATTGATTTTTGTTGTTGTTTGAGACGATCGGAATAATTGCATAGATTCGATAAAAGATTTAGCGTCTGTTGTGTATGCTCATGCAATTTGCGCTCGTAATTGGCAATATCGAATTGTTCACTGGTTGCTTTCTCGTCAATTTTTACATCGTCGAACTGTACAGCGGTTGATGGCGGAATATTAGGCAGTTCTTGAGGTTTCGATTGAATCTTCGCTTCACAGTTATAAAACAGATAACCTTATTAGTAGTTGTTAGTAATTCACTTTGCACTATCACTTATCTATCGCTTTCTTTGCTTAACTTAAGATAAGTTTTTCTGTCATGCATTAAATAGAGCATAAATAAGCTCGCTATGGAGAGTTTCACTCGTTAGTACATTATACTTCAAGAAATTTTTTTCATGTGGCATTCGACTGCAGATATTCTTCATTTTCAAGAATATGATTCTTCTCATCAGGATATCATCTGTACATCATAATATCTGAATCTTAATTTCTAAGATATCATTAAAACAATCAAAAAAAATTTCTATTTATTCGTTTATTTGTTTATCTTATCTTATCTTATTTGCCATATTTATTTATTTCAATGTCCGAGAGTCGAAAAACATACAAGAATATTCAAGCATAAAAAAGCAACTAATAGCAAAACGTTCACATAGCTCCAATCGAATACGTTTAAAGCTAATATTCCAAACATAAGAACAGCCATATAATGTGAAACGATTTAACCGCAGTGTAATAGGCTAAAAAGGTGACTGCATTAAATTCTCGTAGTTAAACTATCAAATCGTGATCGTGCTTCCCACATTATCGTGCTTCACATCGAAATGGGGTTCTAGAATATTCAGAGGTCAAGCCAAAGCAGCTTTAAAGGTCATGATCATGAGGAAAAGGATTTGAGAGGGGTGATGATACAATTCATAAGTGTGCTTTTCTGAAGCACATTTTCTAAGAAGTAGCCTATAATTTTTAAAAACCCTTTTCTAAGAGAAGCGTTTAACGTTAAGTATTAATATGCCTGACGATTATACGTTTTATTACAAGCATGGATTTAAATCCATGGTCAAATGTTCGCCTTTTAGCTTCCACCTTTTCGATTTAATATTTAGTTGAGATTTTGCACGAACTATAAGAAAAACATGATGAACGATCGGCTTTGTAATAATGTGAATCACTTAACGTTAAACGCTTCTCAACTGAGATTGCACAGAGCACGGTTTTTCAACAGCATCAGTCGGGAAAAAAGTTGACGTTGTCTGCACGGAACCGGAGCCGGTAGAAACCGAAATCAGGGTAGTCATCTTTTTACCTAATCGTTTACAGGTTTTTTTTTTTGCTTCATTCGTTTAATATACCTATTTTTTATTTTGTTATATTTTGTTAACTGCTAAATCACATTAAATAATACAATGATAAATTATTGAAAAGAAGTTGGCTTCTTCAGAGGAAATGATGTTTTCGAAATAAAGTAGAGGAGATTTCTTTTAAATTTCTCTATCCACTTATCTAGTTATTAATTAATCATTTCTTTAGACGATCAAATTCCTCTCTATTAGCGCCGGTTATCACTTATAAAGAATACACAAAAGCAAGAATGCGTATATTTCTGCACGTTTGATATGCTCAAATTTCTTCGATATTCTTTCATCCATGTCTAAGAGTATGCATAAAAATCCTACAGTCATATCTAGATAAAATAATAGGACCTATGTCATACCTTTATGAACCGGTAAAGGTAAATGAAGGAATATCTAATGCATAGCGGTTACGTCTACGTTATTTATGATATATTTCAATAATGCACAAGAGCCGAAATCGTACATATAAGGTGATCTATTTTGTTCAAGGTTGATCAAATTTACTTGTAAGCATATGATGGAATTATTTTCAATTTATATAAGGCAATGTTCCGTCTTTTCTGGAGCATTTTGTTCAGCGAAACTCTACACAATAATACTAGCGATGTAAAGCGTTTAGTGAAATGAATATCAATCTTCACTGCATTTCACTACGATATCATCTTCGTTCACCGGAATTCTAAACGTTGGTAAATGCAATTAGGTGGAGGAAAGAGGAGAGGGGGGGGGGGTGAGGGGAATGGCGTTAATGCAGAGGGTTTCAGTCGCAAATTTGGATTTTCTCAAAAAGCAAGCCATAAATAAACACTATTGAAATGGGTCGCAGAAATTTTGAAAAGATGGAAGCAGTAGTCCCTTATCTGCCTATTATATGATCACATATTTCAGCTCGTTTTATTACTTTTTGGCAATTTATGGAATTGGTTGGTCTAGTGTACGAAATTTTTGAAACTCTTTCTTGCCAGTCCATTTTGCATACCTTCCCAGTTTTTTTTTTTTTTTGAATATTGATGGCGCCGGTTATTCCACTGTGCGAATTTGCAAAAAGCGCATATTAAGCTGGCTCTTTTCGTGCACATTCCCGCTAGTTCCAGCCGGTTGTCAACATTTTTGGCCATTATATTCTATTAATTACGTTGAAATCTTTTATTGCTTGCAATATGTTTCAGTTTTTTTTGATATAACCGATCTGTGGGATTTGAAATGAGGTTCAGGCACAGAATTGTTGTACCTCTGCTGCACACTTCGTGCATCCAAAATTGTTGCACATTTTAGCAGTGCACGTTGCATTTTAAGTGGTAATGCGCAACAGAGAAAGGTCGCTCTTCGTTAGATGTTAAACTGCTATATTAGAAAACTGCACGGCAAGCTCGAATCTTTCATTGAAGTCTAAAGGTCACTACGCATCTATTTGCATATTTTCGCAGTGGAAGTCGCCTGCCAAGATCGATGGAATATATTTTCAGCATGAGTTTCATAATAGTATAAAAGCTGTGATCTTCTAACAGTTATTTTGGACTCGTATGATGTGGGAACTCGACTTTCTCTTCCGGTGACCGGCATACGAAACGGTGTTAGTTAAATCTGATTACCACACACGAATATTTCATGAATGCAGACCTGGCAAATAGAGTAGGTGTTTGTCTCGACGATGGGCGCTGTGGAATGGTCGACAACGGGTGATGGCTTTGAGGGATCCACGCGGGTCCATGTAACGAACTGTTGTTGCTCCGTATGTGGGATTGCATCGTTCAAGTTGGAAGTTAATGTTGTCGCGGCATTAGTATCGGATGGTTCCTTTATCCACACAATAGATTCGTCCATTACTTCAGCAAAGCAACCAGCTGCACTAGTTGCTTTCGGACACACACAATAAGATCGGTAGGCGTTGCTGTAATTTGAAAGCGATATATCGACTGCCCGTAGACCAACTGCTCGCACACCTATCGCAGCTTTATCTCTTTTTTTTTTCGCTATTCGTGTAGCCGTTCTCGTGATGATTACGTCATATTTGTCTGTGTTTATCGAATACCTTCGATTACCTGACCGAATCGTAGGGGTATTGTTGTATTGCTTCATTCGAAACCTATCTAGATGGATAAAAACGTGCCGTGTAAATTCCCTCTAGTATGCTTTCTAGTGCCATCGGAAAATCATGTCAGCTATTGCCGAATCGTTGATTAAAAAAACAGCTGGCGATGGGTAAGTTTTTTGTTGTTCTAAGATAAAATACGATTCTTTTCCGCTATTTCTACCATACTATTGGTCTTTGATTAGCACAATTAAAGCCGACTAGAACAAGCGGATCACGTTGTGATTTAGTGGCGTGATAAGTTTTACAGATGAGAATGCGATGATGTTCTTCGAATGCTTTATGAAATTTATTCTATGCACTGTAGTAAAGGCACTACAAGCTAATAACGTCGAGAACCATTGCAGAACATTAGTGAAGCTAAGAAAAAGTTCAAGACTAACGCCAACAACTTCAGCCTGAGGTTCCTTGGTTCTACTCGATTTACACTCGTTGCATATCATTCTCAACAGCATATCGATTACTAGATCCATTCAATATGCAACTATCGATTTCTTCATTCCGGTCTTCAAAATACTCTTGGACAACCAATTGTAGCTCATTACGTAATCTAACTTGTATCTTTCGCAAGGGTTTTCTTCAAATCCAAGAAGATATAACAGTGAAATTAGGAGAATAGTTGAAGTAATTTAGTCATCCGTATCAATGCTTCAAATGGGAACTTGGACAAGCGATAATATTTCTCAGGGAGCGGGGAGGGGCCTAATCGTCGGACAAGAGCACAGCGGCACTAAGATTACCTCATCGATGCAATAGTTTTAGTGTAGTAGGTGATGGTGCATTCTTTTCAGCATATCACCATCATGATACTGGTAACATGTTCTTATTGCGTGGCTGAAATCTGCTCGACGTTTCCTTGTGTTTCGAGGCCTTCGATTCTAAAGCGGAAGAAAAAGGCCGTTGTCATGGATAGAATGTTCTTCACCGGTCAGTGGTCAACGGCATCACGTTCAAATTTCCGGTTGCACAATCCATGCGATTAAGCCCTATATTTCTTGACTCAGAATTCGAATGAGCTTAATCATGTCCAGGTAGATCAAGAATGATGCCACTGCTTTGTGATATGCACATTTATTCGGCTAATATTAGTTGATAATAATATGACAGTCTTTCATATTCGCTGTCGCAAATTTGTCTCAACTTCTACGATCGCTTTGTTGATTGTGATCTTTAGTTGGCGATTCACTAGATGCCCTCAGGCAACATCCAATCCTATCTAAACTCAGCTTACCACATGGATACGATTGTAAGCGGGAATCTGTCCGTTGATTTTAACAAATCGGTCATCAATAGCGGCACGTGTAATTTTTTCAACGTTTGCGATTTGATTTTTGATCAATAACCGTATTGTTTTCACAACGAAACTCCATCTGACATTAAGATTAGCTTGATACTGCAAAAATTGAAGCATCTCTCATTGAAATGATTTTGAATCGTTTGTTGTGTTGAAATTTTTCGAATATTGTAATCTATCACAATATCGACATATTATCTTTAAGGATGGATTTTAAGACTTTTCAACCTTTTAGCCTATATACTAATTAACACAATTTTTAATGAAGTAATTTGAGAACGTATGAAAAAGTCACGCATAACTATGAAATAAATTTCATTTTTGATAGCTAAGAAAATGACTCCTGCGCTCTCTAAAGAGTATTAAAATTGAAGCGGCAAAAATCAGATGAATTCTTATATTTTGTCTCCAATTTTCAAGAGTCCTCTCCTTCCGTTCCTTGTTGGTTGGCCATATGAGTGATAATTCATCTCTTTCTTTATAAATTTATAAATTTTACAGCGAAATTTTATAACTTCATAATGACTTTAACGAATTCTGCTCGAGATCGATTGAATGAAATTAACGTCGTCGAAAATTCTCAAACATTAAAACAAATGGTTGGGAACAATTAGGCATGCGTTTCGTCTTCCTTTTTTTACGCAGAAAGACACTGCCTATTTCTCAGAGGGTCCTGAAAGATTGCAACGTCTTTTTTTTTTTGTACAAACAACCTTTCTTCGGCCGTTTTCTGCCTGTTTCCACCTTTTATTACGAGTCATGCCGCGCCTTATGTTGGCAAACTAACGTTGTCTATCTGTGGTACAAGTCATATCTAGTCTGACGTTGTTGAGTCTCTTCCAACTCTATTTGGGTCATCGATTATTAGGCGGTTTTTTTTTAAAAATGCTTTTAAATCAAAAGTTTTACAACACAACAGCTCATCTTTGCTGCAATACTTTCGTGTAAATGTTTTCAAATTTTGCATAAAAGATATATTTTAGAAGCAATGTATCATATTTCAACGAAAACTTATAACTTTTCAACTGCAATCTGCTTAATAGTTCGCACCAATTTTTAAGGAGCATTACTAAAAAAAAGGTATTACTCAATGATGATTTATGCAATAATAGATAAAAAGTGTCATATGGAAAGCATTTTTTTTTGTTTATATCTTTGCTTAGCAGAGCAAAACAATAGTTAAGCGGATATTTTTTAAAAATCATTCGTATAGGAAAAAATTCTAGTCGATTTCTTTTGATAAGATAAACAAGTGATATGAAGTGATAAAGTTGCCATTGCATTTTCTAGTTTTTTTTTTTCACTGAGAGTATTTCAATAGTTACTTCTCGACAATATTTCAAAAATTTCTCTTACACCGCCTAAAAATTGCTCATTTCTATAGTAATTTATTCGAACGTAAGCAGTCATGACTTCATTTTTTATTTCTGTGGAAGGCAGCCTATCATTTATCATCATCCCCTCTCCCCTCTCCGTTCTCTCTCCCCCCCCCCCCCCCCCGCGCCCCAATGCAGCTCTGGCAAGAGATGTTTTTGCACGCGTGTTTTATTTATTTGCTCTCATCTCACTAAAACTAACATGACAAAAATTCACTTGCTAGCGTGATAATCGCTCGTGAATCAAATCTCACTTTTGCTGATCGATCTCCATGTTAAATTTTTGCATCATCAAGTAGACAACTTCAGCGCATGGTTTTTATGATCAGATATTCAAAATCCTCGAGCTGTTTTCGCACATGGTCTTGACTACATTGTGCATACCCAGACCAGTAAAGTAGAATCTGTTTATTAATTGTTGGATTGCAGTACTAATCCAATTGTGGATTGGGATGAATATATTTCGTTTAAGGTAGCTGTAACAGACATTTATAGGCATTAGCATAATTTCTGGCAACTTCGTTAAGCCAAAAGTATTATCATGTACGTCCGATGAAAAGAACACTTTAATTGTTCATTTACATGAAGATCAACAGAAAAGAAAACGTAGAAATGGAGAAATGCTGCGTTGAGCCAATGGCAAAAATTCTTTCAAATCGCGTCGTATGTCCGCTAATCGTATCCTCGATAGTGATGTTCATCCAAAACGGATATATGAGCTCTTACGTTTATCACTATCGGAACGACCGAATCGAACGAATGCTGATTTCCTCTTCTGTATTTCCTTCAAAGTAACCAATTTGAATTTTTAGCTATTAAGGCACTCCTCAATTATTTTTTAAATTTAGCCACCTCTCTCGTAAGTATACGATTTGTGGTTTCAATTGAAAATGCTCTTTAAGGCAACTCAATTGCAATCAGCTACAATTGCCGTTGTGAGCCATTTACGGCATTTAAAACGCATTCGATCGGAATTGTCGACAGTATGTCCTTTGAGAGAAGTTCCACTGATGTACTACGGTGACACTATTCCTTTGGCCGTGCATCCAGCTGGGTCTTTGAAAGAAAGCATCCCCCTCCCTGCTTTTTGCTCGCGCTCATCGAACAACTCACTCTTGATTGTCTTTACGACAAATCGCTCCAAGACCTTCACTGATCAAGTCGCTCTCAATCGATTTCATGCATCAGCTTAAAATGTCGTTAATGCCAAATTACCCGCAGAAGATTTTCTCTTCATCTTACAAACCACTTGCTTTTGCCCTATGGTCTGGGTTACTTCCGATAATTTTAATACTGCGCCTTCCCACTCGACCATGTTGGAAGGAGTCTCCAGCCAGGTTGTTTCTTCTTTTATTTATACCTTTACTCCAAATCTACTCCTCCAAAGTCCTCTTCAGCCAAAATCATCTCTTTACAGTATACCTCCTGCACCGTCGGTATCACTGCAGAGACGCTATTCGGAATGGATCTTTGAATGAATGTTTCTCAAATTTCATCAGCTCAACTTTTTCACGGTTTCCGACCAACGTCGCTTTCAGATGGCAGATTTCCACACGAGTAAAGTAGTTTCTCAGCGCTCCAAACAGCATCTTTGACAAAGTTTTTAAAAATTTGCTCCACACTTCTTCTTCAACCCTTATTCCTTTTATTGTCACCCTCCACCTGGATCTGTTCCGTTATTTCACAGTGCCACTCCCTTTTTTCCTCTTTCACGACATTCTCATCTACACCTTCACCTGTCTAAACTTGACTTCTATTATCACATCGTGCACAGTTGCCAATAAATACCAAGCAAATTATGCACCCAATTCTCTTTATTTCCTTTGCTCAGCGTTGTTTTACTGTTTGCTGTCACAGTCAGCACTCTGAAAGGATATACATCGAAATATATCGTCTATAATATTTCACCGATGTTCAAATTTTCCTTCATATCCGTAAGTGTTTGTCTTTCTGTTCATTGTTTTCATAATGATGTACGTTTTAACGATCAAGGCTGTTCTTAACTGTTTTGCAAATTGAATTTGCATACTTAAAAGAATTCTATGCAATGGTCAGTGATTCTATTTCTCCAACAGCAAACTGATTTGCATATCTTATCAGAGGCCAGCGTATTTGTAGTTCACTTAAAAATTCCTTTCACCTGCTTGCCGCTCTTTTCTCTTTCGTGAGAGTGAACAAAAATGAACTGAAATCTCAATTACCTTTTCGTTGTCCTCTTCTTCGTCGACCCTTTTACCAAACCTCACGAATGCCGATTTTCTTTTGTTGGCTGTACTGCTTGTGGATGTTACTAAAACATTTAGATTAGAGAATACAATGAATCTATACTTCTCTATCGATAACATTCGCTTAAGCTACTGTAATTAATTCGGGGGAAAACATAAACGATTCATACACAGGTAATCTTCTTTCGTTTTATTGCACACACACCGTATATTAATTACCATAAAACCTCAAATATCTTACACCTCTTATGCTCTCTCCACCTTCTAAAGAAACTTATTCGAGCTTTTGAAAAGATAATTCCTTGCCTCGGTAAAACCTTGTTCTTAATAAGCCACCTTCCAAACAGGATTCATTTCAATAACTCTGAAGTTTTGTATTTAGCTCTTATTGTGCTTTGATAACATTTTGGAGGTAAAAAAAAGCATTTGCTTTGCTAAACCTCCCAAAAGCTTTGAGTGAATTTTCGCATATATATATATATATATATATATATATATATATATATATATATATATATATATATATATATATATATATATATATATATATATATATATATATATATATAGCAGTTTATCATCAGTTGTTGCTATGATACTGTTCTAATATAATAGCAACAATTGTTATAATATCACTTATAATATAATGCACTAGTTGCTATAATATAAAAAAATTGACTCTAATTGCAGAGTTTCTTGAAGTCACTTTTGCTAGCATTTTGCTAAAGACGATGAGGAGCGTCTCTTTGAATATTTCTATTTTTGTTATCCCTAATGAAGCGAACAAATGTGCATAGTGTTCCATCTGACTACACATTTAGATAAATGGTAAAAGCTTATGGATGACTGTAATGAGGACTGCTTATGAAATTATTCAACTTACGCATCAATGATCAATATCCGATTTGAAAAGATTCTATGAATTCGAATTTTTATTGTACAATAATTGAAGGCGAATTAATGTGATATTTTTGCAAAGATCATTGCAAAAATTATCTTTTTGACTTTTCATTGCAAAAAAAAGAGAAACGCTTTATTGCAATAACGCATCATTGCAATATGTCATTAAAATCAACATTTTCCGCTGTTTGCTATTTAATATACTGTGCAAAGCTTATTCGAAGAAATATATAGCGGTGTTCAAAGGCATTAAAAAATCCATCGAGTGCCAGTATTTTTGCAAATATATGTAGAATCTGCTTGCTATTTTTGAGTGCTGATCATTTGAAGTTTTATTAAAGGTTGTAATTTACGGGAAAATTGCTGCAATCACCATATATCACTTCGGATCCGTAGATGTTTATGTCATCAACGATCCATGTATGCTTTGAGGTTGTATATCACCGATAAAGGCATAGAAACTAAAACTAGCGTGCGCAACTAAAGAGTTCTATTCAGTATTGAGATAAATAAATAAATAAACTTAAGTTGTAACATGATAACATCATTAGTTTCATATATATATATATATATATATATATATATATATATATATATATATATATATATATATATATATATATATATATATATATATATATATATATATATATATATATATATATATATATATATATATATAGGCGCAATAATATTTCATATTAACAAATTTATGAAATTTTATTCGAAGTGGGAGGATTTTACTAACAAAATATGTCGAACACTTCTGAGAAATTGCAACTTCAAACGCTTAAACTTTAATCTTATAGATTAATATCATTATGAAGATATAATGAAGCTAAAAATCTTATTTAAAAAATTTCTATAGTCTAATAAATAAGACTTTGAGGAAATATATATGCAAATTATATTATACGTTTGACTAAAAATTCTTTACGGTCATTAATATATGTGTATAATTCTGCAGATTATTTATATACAGGTAATTTTTTCAATATATTTATATTTAAATTTATAAATATACAATTAGTTTAGATATATAAATATATATTTAGATCTAAATATATAAAATTTATATTTAAATAAATATATATTTAAATATATTTAAATAATTTTACAATCATCTTCAAATAAATAAAAAATTTGAGTGATTTATTATTTAGTTGAAAGCGTCCTATAAAAGGTGTATTTCGACTATGCTGGATAACATTTTTTCAAATTTACTAACCATTATCACTATAAAGGTGATAATATCACTTATAAATTGAAAACCTGACACAAATGGATAAATAATAAATTTTTTTACGCAGAGATTATCAATAATAGTATAAATTGAAATCTTCACATACAATATTTTAGTTAGAGGCTTATCACCTTGCGGGAGACTCATCAAACACAACTCCAATGGTTTAATTGAAGGGGAAATTCTGACTGAAATTCATATACCTAACAATGCGAAATTCCTCTTCAAGAAAAGAATTTTACATTCATTAATGCAAAAGCTTTCAAAAAATATTTTAACAGAATTCTTTTTTTTTTTTGGATTTCGAGCTTTTATACTATGCCTCGCGTCTCGAATTATAGCGGCAATAGCCTCTTCTGTTGTAAAATTCTGATGTTTTTAACAATTGATTTTAGCATACGATACTTTGCTAATGCTCTCTTTTCACGAATTAACGGATGCACCTATTGGACTGAAATGCCACATTATCCGATCTTTCTTTATAAAGTGGAGAATATTATTGCAATGAATGGATATTATTTGAATGGATTACTCAAACCTGTATCACCGTTAACGAGGTATTGAATCTCAGCGAGTGCACCTTCGAGTGTACTCTGAAGACGGCAAAGATGAAGGTCTGGATACTCTTTACAGAATTCCTCACCAAGTGACGCTGGTATTTCATTAGCACAAATAGCGGTCACAAATCCAAACAGCACGATCACCGTTACACCACCCATCTGTAAGTAACGTCTCGTTCGAATGTCCCAAAAGATGAATAAGTTTTCCTTAACGCATCAAATGAAATAAACGTTCACGCAATAGAAAAAATCCGTTGATTTTAAATGCTCTGTTGGGTTTATAGGTGTTTAGTTCATTCGAAGAACAAAATGTTTCAGTAATTAGGGAGATATCTAAAAAGTCATTGAAACTACGGTAATGCAAATGCGATTGTGACTATATATATATATATATATATATATATATATATATATATATATATATATATATATATATATATATATATATATATATATATATATATATATATATATATATATATATATATATATATATATATATATATATATATATATATATATATATATATATATATATATATATATATATATATATATATATATATATATATATATATATATATATATATATATATAGAAAATGTAGTCGAGATTTATCTCGAAATTTCAACTCCAAAAAAATCTCCCAATTGCAAAAGGAAAAAATTTTTGCAATTATTGCGGTTGCTTATTGTTCGGATTTCCTCGGTCACTGTTTACGTGACCTCGAGATCTCCTTGGAGCAATTTCATCACCTAAATGTGCTCCTCGTACTCAGCAGCTGCAGAGTGCGATGTTCTAAAGCTCGAGATGTGGCAATCATGTGTTCAGTAAAGTGCACTGAGTACTGATCTGTGGATCACCTTCTACTTGTGATCGATACAGAAGATGATTGATTACAACAAAATTGGATTCGGGAATCACCTGTGATATAAGTTAGATGCGCCTAAGTTAATCTCCTTAGCTACTGTGAATCGTTTGTAGAAAATGGGTTGCGCACGTATAAATGATGATGGGCGAATTTCTATTGGCGAGGCTGACAGTTACGATGTGCGTAGTGTGAAATACTACTGGATCTAGGCCAATTTACCTAACCGAATCACTAGATGTTACGAAAATCAAGAAAGATAATCTATTGGGAAGTATTTCTAAGCAAACGCCCATATCAAAAGTCCTTTTTTGCAAGGATATACACATTCAATCATTCCTTTAAAATAAATGCATTTGATGCAATCCGTAGGTAGAATCTCCTCACGGACCACAGTTTTGACTACCTTAGCAAGCATCATTCTATAAAGGAAGACATTTCTTGAGTTAGCGATTACTTCAAAGAACGGTTGAATTGAGGAGATTCTTGAGGAATTGAGGTTGAATTGAGGAAGACATTACTTCAAAAGGTGTAATTTATTTCACACATGAAATACATTCGCAATGCTGAACGTCGACATATGAGGAAAAGCGCTAAAGAAAATCAAAGATGAGATGTGCGCACAATTCAACATCACCACATCATCGAGTCACAACTGCACTAAAACAGAGCACACCGTTGCAAGACAAGAAAGGAGGGCGGAAATGGAAGGGGAGAGGGAGGGGATAAGTTAGGGCCGTTGCTAAGATCGAATCAGAAGCACGTCCAAAAAATAACTGCTTCCTATATGGAAGTTGTAATAAGCGGAACTTGATGAGCCATAATGCATCTCTTAAAACATATCGTCTAATGCGCGAATCTTTTAAATGAGGACATAGAGAGGATGATTTAAGTAAATCTTGGCAAGTGGTATCGAAATAGTTTGAAATCGTCTCACAAACTTTTTTTTTTTGCTTCATTAATACTTGAAATGCGCTTGAAAGGTGTAATTTGACGGGTGGAAATCACCACAATGATTAAATAACTCACATGAATGGCTTTTAAATATTGAAATTAAACCATACGAAATACATTCGTAAAATGAAATAAAGACTTCTAAAATATATTGCAATGAATATAAGAAAATTTAATAAACTCTTTAATGAACAATGCAAAAAAAAAGTAAAGAAAAAATAATGCAATTTAATTGTTTTTCTCAACGTTGGCAAAGAAAATTTTCACTCCAATATGAAGTTATTATCTATGAGGAGCAAAATAGCGCTATGATATTGTTATGCATTGCAAATTTTCTTTAAAAAAAACCGACTCTATTTTATGAATTGTCATTTTATGAGAATTTTCAACGCAAAGAATATAGGCATTGTTTTTATATATTGCCTCATTGATATATGGAAGTTTACTTGTGATCACTATTGAACCCCAACGACACAATAAGGATATATGGAATCGATGCGGAAATATTGTGGGCATATCAGAATGACATTGGTGGAATAATTTTTTGAAATGTGGAGAAGTTGCTTCAAGATAAATAACTTTTTTTTTGCTTCTGAAAAGGTCACTTCCGCCGCTTTGATGAGATATAAGAGGCATGAGAGCCGATAATGTTGCAAATATGTGATGATTTCTTCTTCCCCCCCCCACCCCCCCCCCCCCCCCCCCCCTCCCTCTCCCCCACTTTCCCTCTTCGATGATATTTGAGGAGAAAATGATTACCTGAGAGAAATTTTATGAAATTTTCAGAGAATTGAAAATTTTCAAGTTTGAGGAGATGAAGCGCAAACATCACAATCATTTCACCGCAAATCAATCATGCAGCAAATGAGTTCAAGCAGTTCATCTTAACAATAGTGAAATAGAGAAATTTACGAAGACCACATAGCGCCTATTTTTAGGTAGATTTATCAACTATAGAATTCGAATTTCTATCAGCACCACCCCCCCCCCCCCCCATCCCCCCTCAGTCTTATTTTGTCGTAGCAAGTAGTGGGAAAAGGTTTCGAGAACTTTGTGCTCAATTATTTTCTAAACGTCTAATCAATGAATGGAATTTGCATCGCTCTTGTTATAATAGCTTTTCGTTAACAATATTTGAGGTTATATATATATATATATATATATATATATATATATATATATATATATATATATATATATATATATATATATATATATATATATATATATATATATATATATATATATATATATATATATATATATATATATATATATATATATATATATATATATATATATCATATGTGTTCAATTAGTTCCACTCTCACTATGACCTCGTTACATTTCGCATGCACTTAAGTTTTTCCCATGAAAGCTTTGTGCTTATGATTCGATTTTCCGAACTCCACGTTTTGAATGAGTGAAATCGGATGGATTCTTAGACTTCAACCAAATAGAAGGGCCTTTCTTTGGCTTTGGCTTTCTTTGCTGGACGTATTATGACTTTATGGGGTATTTGAATTTCTAGTGGAACAATTACTTTAGAGCAATATTGCTCATTGCCTTATCTAGCATTTCTCTGTGCAATATTTGAATGTTCTTTCCCCGCTAGGTATTGTTGATTTATGGGCTTGCATTTGATTGGTGTTATAAGCGTTGGAAAGGACGTTATCATGAAATGGATCATGAAACGTAGGAAAAACCAAAAGATTCCGGAAATAGGTAAAAACCGGTCAGATTTCATGAGTTTGGAACGGGACGGCCAATAATGACCGGAACGGCTGGACCAACACAGGCGATTTGAGACAAGACATTACTCGCCAAAACCTAGTCATTTTTCAAAAGGCGACATCGATTTCATAAACCCTTTAGAATTGTGTTGAAAGCACGTAAACCTTAAATAAGGCTTACTCAGAGGTTCAAAAAAAAAACTTGGCCAATGAAGCTTTCGTGGCCCCTTCGTCCTATACAAGTGAGGTAGAAACGAGTTGGTGATAAGCGATGGGTTACTCAGAATGACTGCTCGCTTATTAGCGACTTCATTTATCGTTTCTGAGGCAATTCTCATGTAAGGACCGTACTTTTCGCTAAAAATTCCATGCAAGAGCACTTTTTTTTTGCATTCACCTGACCTAATGTACTCTTATATGTGAAAAGAAAATTAGTTGCATTCATCATAGACATGACTCAATGTCTTTCATAGTTCGTTTAGGTTTCTTCGGAAGATTTGCCAAAAGCATAGTATTTTATTTAATTCTTTCTTTAGATCATTTGATTGCGTTCATATATTAACCTATTGTTGAGAGGTGATTTCGTATATTAGAAGATACTCGATGAAGTCATTCTAATGAAAAACGCTAGAAAACAATGCTCAATACGGAGTAAATTAAACGATTCTCGCATATCGGTTGAAATGATGTTTGGAGCGTTCAATTGATTCATCAATACGTTTGCGTTGCATTCGATATAAATATATCAGGTGACGATGTAACTAGCAGATATATCATATGAAGCGAATGAATATGCTGTGATAAACTGTCACAGTGATATAGGGCAGCTTATTAGTAGTTATTGAAGGTGAAGTGATATTAACTTTAAAGAAAGGAGAAAGGCGTATAAAACTTCAACCAGTGGCAAACGATTCATCTAGATCATAGTGAAGTCTTTATTCAGAAGTGAGCAAAGAAAATTGCAAGACATCAGAAAGAAAAATTAAAATAAAGAGATGATAACGTACAATGAAAGGAAATGAGGAATCAGAGAGGAATATCACTTAACGAGAAATGGAGCGGCAGATTTTACTCGACTAAATTGTAGATAATTTGGAGATCGGAAAGAACTGAGAGAACTCATAAAAATGGAATAAAGTTTTAAGGAAAATAACTCTTTTAAACATCTCAATTGGATAGAGGAAGTGAAAACGTTAAGAGCTTTCTGAAATTCTTCTCTTGAGTATTAAAGTGATGGAAATTTCCTTTCTCTCGTAAAAAGTGACACATTTTATGTCTAGGATATAGACCTAATTCCTTGATAACATTAGAAACACTGCGTTAATGTGGGTATTTCCGGCATTTATGAAGTATCACTCAATGCCATATGCGCTTTTTTTTAAAGCAACCTGAGAGGGGAAAAGCAGCGTCCTAACGCTAATGCTAAGAATTTCTTAAAATAAGCATCATATTTGCAAGGAAACTTAGCACACTTAACGCATTTCCGGTAACCGGAAGTGAAATCGATGGAATATTCATTGCATGCTGGTATGGGAAGAGTCACTTAATTTGCAAGCGGGAAAAAACACAACACTTGAGAAAGTAATAACAGAAACTTTATTATACAAGGAGTCAAAAATGACCGAGATGTGTCATATATGCAGTTGCAGTTGCATCGTTCGCAATTAAACTCTACAGCAGAGTTGATGCAAAATTATGGCATTTCTCTTTAACCTACTGAGGTACGTACCTTTGACCATTGTGATACAAGGTCTTCATTCCTTGACGAGGCCTCCATTATAGTGAAATTACCTTTTTAATCTCGTCGACGTTTTGTTAAGGTCCCCGCCCGCATAAATTTCCTCTCGATTAACATCCCCTTATCGAAAACTATCCATACTATCGACGTCCCCGTACCTTCCTATGCTGTCAAAAAAAAATGCCCATATAAGTCTCAATATCTGATAGCTATACCATAAAGATATCTTAGCAACCATATCACAATATCACCTCGAAAAGTTTTGACGATTTTGTTGTTTCAATGTGTGTGAGAGTTGTACAATCTGACTCAAACTCTCGCTTCTCTTTATTGTCTCGCTCTTATCGTAAATTGATTCAAGCTCAGTTGATATTCAAGTTTATTAAATATTGCTTCTAATTTTATGAAAATTTTGATTTGAGAAAATTTTTTGGAATATTTTCAACTCGAAATTATATCAAAAATATTTTCAAACTTCTTCAAGTTGAATTTAAAAAAAAAAAAATCTGACGATTGCATTTCGGATTTGAAACGATTCGTTGGACTTATGGATACAAGAGCTTATATGACTCAAAGCAGATTGAGCACTGAAATGAGGACTATAATGAGGGGGGGGGGGGGGGGATTAAATTTGAGATTGTTGGCGGTTAAACTCTATAGGAGTTTAAGGTGATAAATAGGTTTACCTGGTCGGATTATGAATAATGAAACGTAGGTTCTGGAGATAAGTGTACGTTGACGAATAAAGGACTGGGAAGGTGAGCTTAAGCACAAACTGACAAACACGATTCACTTGTGATAAGTGAGTTGTGAGGTGAAGTGCGAAATTTTGCCTGTTTTGTATGATCGGCTATGGGGTGGTCAACAATGGGTTGTGTGAACAATCGTGAGATAGCTATAGGGAGACCATAAAAGTTGAATGTACTTATGAGGAAAGTGTCGAGTTTTATAGAAAGCTTTGTTGTTTGCTTTCTTACCTTTTCGTTGTTATCCTACGTGTTGCCTATCATGCGATATGATTGCGAAATAAAGTGATTCTATAAATATTAGCATAGCCTGAAGATAATCGGCGAACGAACGGAAGTCCTAATACCTACCACTTCTGATGTGGGAACGATGAGTAAATACTTTTATAAATTATTGGCATGCTGCAATAGATGCTGAATAAAGCATTCAGCATAATCTCTTTTGTTGTATTAATCGAAATTTCATTGCTCGACGATATAATCGACTAAAACCTACTTCCGCATACATCACAGTGACGATGCATTCTGTGAATAAAAGAAAAAAGTAAGAGAATTCCTATTTTTTATAAGCCAACCAACGTGAAATGCACATAATCGGTTGCAAAATCTATGCAAGATTTTTCACGCTTTTTGATGCTATTTTCTTATTCGACGTATCAACGTGAAAATTAATATATATTACGCGTTCTTTAATGTGTAATAAATATATCCATCACAGATAAAAATTTTGATTTCAAGTCGAGTTGAAATTACTTCACAGATGGGCATATACAAACGCATAACCATAGATATACTTATTGCATAAGCACATGGAAATTATCTTTTTAAAGGCCCCTAGGAGAAAAAGAATTTGGGGGGGGGGGGAGAGAGAGGAGGAGGGGTTGAAGAGGATTTCCACTACTAAACTGGTGACATCTTTTGTTGAAAATTCTACGAAAAGAAGAATTAGATATGATAAGCTACTTTTTGATTACGATAAATGCGCTTAAATAGTGTTCCTAATGAAATAAACGGTCACTATCGAAGGATGAGAGTAGAACTTTTCGACAAGCGTACATAATGACGCAAAAAGCGAAAAAAATAAAGGGGGAATATACCATGTGAAGCCTTAAATATGCAATACGGGCACGCATAATAAATGAATGGCTTCATTAATTAGTAGGAACATTGTGTTCTTTCCTTTTTTTTTAAGTGAAAAACTCTACTGAAATTTAATGCATAGATAATACAGTTGTTGAGAAAACAGTTGACCTTTTCGTCGAATTAAGCTAAAAACTTCATAGATCGACGAGTTCATCGTTGATTTTCGATTTTATTGCCTCATTAAGATTGATTAATTAGTGTTCAACGAACATAAGATATGCATCGTTGAATACATTCAATAATAAATAACGGCTAAACTTTCTCTTCAACGAGATATTATTTCCATCGTATTTGCCTATTCGATTCAAAGGTTTCCGCTCATGCGGAAATTGTAATTAAATCTTATCTGTTCTCATTTTCAATCTTCTATATGATCGAGTTCTTTATCATCGCAACGCATGAATCTCGGCGAAGTGTAAAAGGAAGAATCGACCACTCACTGAGGTGGTTAGAGGGTTCGTATAAAATACCAGTATTTCTAGAAAAAGGTCTTGAAGTGACCTCGTATATTAAAGATCATGTCATTTGTAAGTGTTTCCGACGAGATGCAAATAAATTTTACTGTAGTAAACTACGTAAAAAAGGTTATATTTTAAAATATATTATTTCAAGGTTACACTGGGCGGTTTTCTGAAGAATCCTTCCCATCCTAGTCACTCTTCTTATTCGTTTACTCACAAAATTTGCAAACTATTCGAAAGAATGTTTCAACTCTTAATGCTGAATTCCTATTAAAGCCGATTCCTTAATTCTCGCAACTCATTCGGCGCACTTTGCGGAAGTTTTTCGCAAAATTACGCTACGATAACTTGCATATATGAGAGTGAGTGTGACTTCCGGAAACCATTTTCAGCTCATAGGTGTGATAACGCTTGCGTAGTGAAATTCTATAGGTGTAAATTATATGCATGCTTGCTTCTAAAAATTTTAAAATATTTTGGCTAAAGGGTAGGCATGAACGAGCGACTCTTTGTGAAGCTTGCACCCTATACACCTACAAGCAAGAACCTTCCTATGCTTTAAGATAATCGTTTATGGAATCAAACTAGTGTCCATTTGATCTTTTTCCATGTAACTGATCGAACAAACAAGTACGTAAGCGAATTTCATTACCACTTAAAAACTTTGTTGAATTTTGAGCGAACAGGATTTCATCCGAGATGTCATGGTGACTGAGTCGAGAAGAAATGCGACGTAAGCATTGCCACTTCGAGAAGAACTTATATGCTGGAAACGAAGGGGGAGGAGGACTTATAAGATCAAAACACATAAAGAGAATAGATTTCACATGGAGCATTCACGTCGGGAAAAAGAATATGACGGTTAAAACTCGAAGGCTTTCGGATTGGGGCTGTGGGTGGGGAAGGGGGGGGGGGAGGGGAGGAGAGGAGAAACCGATAGGCCTAATTCAGTCTATTTGTTAAATGTTTCCTTGTGTTTTTATAGAGAAAGACGATGTTATAAGAAGCCTAAAGTATAAAGAGAGCATTAATAGTCCGGTTTTAAAAGATTAAAGGTTAACAATATAGGTTTAAGACAAGAATAAAATGCCTATGCGAATAAAAGGTGACGACCACGTTTCTGCCGTTATCCGTTGACGTGTGCATCTGAGTTATGCGCGGGCCATCGTCACAACGAAACGCATAACCCTGTTAGTATGGGAAAATAAAATAGACAATTTAAGTATGCGTTGAGAAGAGGTTACAGAAGAAAAGAAACATACAAGTGTATAGATAAAATCTCTATTATGAGTGTATACAATGAACAGAAAAATCGTAATATGTCGACTCATCATTGCTATCCGTTTTCATTCTTCTTTTTCCACAACCGTTGTTTGAGAGTTTCAATGGTATTAAATATATGAACTGAAGGAAATGTACTAGAATGCCTCTAATATAAAGTTAATCATTTTTAGCAAAGAAAATAGGAAAACATTTTCAATTTTCTCACGCTGCTTCTTAGAAACACTGTGAGAAGTTTACAGCCGCTCTCTCCTCTTTTCCCTCTCTCAGCCCTTCACTCTCTATCTCACTACTTCAGGATATATGTGCGGTTTGCATCTTTTTTTTTGGCACAAAAATATAAGTTTTGAATGATAACATAAACCGGGAATAGCAACGATAAACTCATTTTTCCGATTCGATATTAAATTCTAAATTTGTGAATAGCCATATAGTATTGTCCAGTTGATATTATATTTGGCATTTCTTCGTAGAATGAGAGAAAAAATGAATGAAGGATAAAAATCATCTACGAGAGGTTTTGTTATACGGGATTCATTATGGCATAGAGATCAAATGAACGTATGCGAGTGATAAAGATGGAGTCTTATTCACCTCAACAACATAACGTGACGATGACTTCGTTCGATTATGAAATCCCTCGAAAATGAAACGAATTCGATGCTAAATGAAGTGGATAAATCTCATCGCATAGCTTAGAGGAAATAAAACAATGCACAATATGATATGCGTTAAAAAATTTCGACTGTCCAATATCGCAGAATAAATTCACAAATTGATCCCTCATAATGCACTCGCTCCACTTAAATATTGCTGAAATGAAAGTCGCAATCTGTGGATAGCACCTTCACACCAATGACTTTTGCGTGACAATGCAAGTGAAATATTTTAAATATATTTAAGGTGCAGTTAAGGTCTAGCAATATTATACATTACAAGAAAGATGAGAAAGGAAGGCGGCGGGGATGGGTGTGGGAGAGGGGACAAGAAAGAGAGAACGGCAGTTGCAGAGAGGTGCAGTATTTCTGCAATGGATCACAAACAACTTGTGATAGCAAACTGAATGATTTTGCTGCGGTCACAATTTATTCGTTTTGCAGCCATAAATACGTTTATGGATATTTCTGAGCACTTCGGATTCCACCAATGATGGAGCAGGATATTATGTCGACATAAAAGGGCATTGTTTTCGGCAGCCAATAATATTCCATCTTTCAAAAGTATGGAACACTCATAACGAAAACCAAAGCACGTTATAATACGCTTATATGACGAAGTCTCTGATTTCTAGATAGCGTGTCAAGACCCGGAGTTATCAAGATGTTTTTGCAATATTTACGTTGTCAGCATTATCACAGGTGGACTGCCTAAATAGGAATTCATCCGATAATGTTCACTGAACAACTTTGGATGGAGCCTATCATAAGACTAGATCGTCAGCAGATCGATATTTGTATATTCGTCATAAAAACAAGAAATGTTGATAATGGGTATATTTTGGTCCTTTCTAAGCAGATGCTTAACATGACACTGAGGAAAGGTTCCTGAGCGTTGTACGACCGTCGTCGGAGTAAATTTGTGGCAAAGGATCGTAAATGCAAACATATTTATAGCAGCTGAGTGGGATATTTGTAATTTTTGCAAACGCCTATCTGCAATAATAAATTGAGCACATAGCGCTATAACAAATTCATGGATACATTCATGACAGCCGAAAGAGAAAGATGCAACTATGTTGGAATTTTTGTCATTCTTTAGAGCATTTAGCTTATGTTAGCTCGTTTGGAAACGATGTTGAAAGAAATTATCTCATGAAGATATGAACGAAGAGCTGCTAATCGCTATATCATCAACGTCACGCCTCTCAACTATCAACGGAATTTACAGCAATGCCGAATGAAATTACCCACCGGCTGGTAATAAGTGCGAAACATTTATTTTTGCAACGGTATATCCTCATCCCGAAATGTGTAAATCCCGAAAATTGTGCCGGAAATGCGTGAAATTCGATCATAAAATTCAGAGAAAAATTCGGTATGCACACTATAGTGTGCAAACAACGGTAGAGCTGAATGGGTCATACGTGAAGTGACTGATGGAGGAAAAGAAGAGTGAGAAGAGAAATTCTGCCCTTTCGGGATCTTGATGTTGGTTGTTGTATTTAGTCTGGTTTATGATTTATTCTGTCCGTTCCGTTTCAGTTTATTTTGCACTGCGAAAATATGAGCCTTTAACAAAGAATTTCGCGTCTAATGCATGAGACTAGGTGTTCAATTGCGGGAAGTGAAGATGTGAAGGAATGACAGTTGTATCTGGACAATCTTTCTTTCAAATCGTGGGACGTATATGAGCAGATCAGTATGGGATGCGAAAATCGTTTTACCCTTCCATAGAAAGGGAATAGTCCATACTTAGAGGAAATACATTTCAGCGCCGAACGTTCTGACGCCGCCATCGTTTTCGTGTCGACGAAATTGCGCATCATAGATTGTTTGGTGATGAAACGTTTACATATCTATATTTATTATCCGATAACAATTAATTCAAAAATCATCCACAAATTCATAGGAGGAAAAAAAAAAGAATGACGATCACAAATCACATCGCCACTAAATTCCATCCTTCTTCTAAACGAAATACACTATCGATTTTTCTACTCAATTACCCCGAAGCAGTTATTTCTCTCGAAAGCATTTTGTGATCTTTTGTGCTTTGATCAACTTTATTTCAGTTTTTTATGTACATAAAAATGCTTTGATGAAAAATATTTTTCTTTGCTTTATGCACAGGAGAATTTATCAAGGCACCGATCGAAATAAAAGAAGAGTTTTGCAATTTTAGAACGGTTTGAATTAGTGCTTTTTATTTCGAAGAACATTCCAAACAGAGCAGCGTCATGCATAGTGCTGCTCCTCCCCGCCAACATACCCACTCATCAAAATGGCTGGATCGCTGTACTCAATTATTCTGGCGGCAGAGTGTGGCAAACCTCCCAAACTTTGGTGGAGAGGGAATTCGATTTTGACTTAACGAGTCTTGATTCTTTAACATACCAAGGAGTCTTCTGCCATAAAGTGAGTTTCCAAGATTTTTTTCGAAAGTAAGTAATAAGTCTTCCCGAGGCAGATATAATACAGCGAGTCAGAAAAGCTTCAAATAGGTGCTATGAGTCAAATTCTATGTACAATGTATGATTTATTCTGATAAGCCTTATGCGGGTTTCGCCGACCATCTGAAGAGTATTTTCGAGCAGTCTGTCGGAGCTCTTAGAGGACGGCAAGAAATCTACGCCTTCCGTGTAAGATTTGCGAATAACCAATTCGGTAATCTTTTCAGCTTGAACATCACATTCCTGGTATTTTTTTATTATATTCATATCCCGACAATCTGCAGGCCAGACACATAAATGTTTCGAATGTTAGCTATGTTTTAGCATTCCCCTCCCTTCGTCCCCCATCATAATGTTATCTGGCATTTCCCGAACAAACTTCATTCTTTTAGTGGCCGCCAACCGTTTGCCATCACTTGTCATTCGTTCGACTTTCCATTGCAACAGTTCGGAGCGGCTCGCCATAATCTTCTAAGTATGACTCTCATTGCTCATTCGAGATAATTGGAAAGGCGAAGTAATTGGGGGAGTGTTTAAACACCCAGCTAATAAACGACTAACAGATGCTAATTTTCTGTGGACTCTGCAGATATTATGTATCGTCACTTCAACCCGACGGCAACATATTACATGTGGGTAAAAATTTTTGCATATTGGTGATTTCATTAGGTAAATTTGCATACAACATTTCTTAGTGACTTCACTACAATCACTCTCTCTTTTGTTGTTTTATATTCATCATTCGAGTGGTTGCATCGATTCATCTCTTTTTCGAAATGGCGAAGGTTGATGAGGTTAGGTGCAAGTGATTCTCTTGCAGTTAGCGGTTTTCTGTTTCATTGTTGTGGTGATGATCCAGTGTTGCGGGGGGTCTTCGGAAATTTTGGGAGCTCAGTAACTGGTTGAGTACAGGAAATACCTGCCCATTTTGCGCTCACGCATGCGAGATAATATATTTCAAGCTGCTCAATGAAAAACTGAAATGTTATGAAAAAAAAGATGACGAGCTGTAGGGGATTAAATGTGCAGAGGTTGTTTTTTTGGCTGGTCTCGTTTCGAGTTGCCGTCAGGATCTGCAGTTCGTGTTCAAGCACAGTCAGATAGCCTGCTGGCCACATAGGCGTCAAAACAATAGTTTATTGTACCCATGCAGTTAAGTGTGCAAACGAAAGGAGCCTGTTCACCAGAATGGCTTCTATCGTCGGCACGACCATCCGTGGTCACACCCCGCGAGCTCCGCGCTACGGTCTGGCTTCTTCATGCTCCCGATGACCTGATGTAAAAACCACTCGGCCCTGCGAGACCTCTAAAATCTATAGACTGAAGACTGAAAACAAAATGTGAGCACATTAGCCCCTTTTATAGCTTCCTTGTTTCGATCTGAGGTTAACCTTGCTGAGCGATCTTTCGTTCTGCCTGTGAGCTTTGGATTTTTTTTTTCACTCACCTTGCAGAGATCCCAATCTGTTCTGATCTGTGGTCGACTGCTCTATCTTACAAATTACCAGCAGCGGGAATAAAATGACCAGCAGCCGGGAAACATGCAGTGATCACCGCAGCACTCATTCCTTGTCGAGCAGAATTTGAAGCAGAAGGGTTGCATATGTTTACTTATGGAAGTTTGAGATTGCTTATGAGTTTTTTCATCGTTATACTGATGTGCTCACTGCTTATCAATCTTATCGACGCGAGTGAGCAATTCGAGAAATAGGAATGAGCATGTTGCATTTTGAAGAAATGATAGCGCAATAAGTGCTGAAAGGATACGGGATTAGCTTGCGCTTATATGAGCAACGAAGATGGTTGTCGGCAAATTTCGTGACCATCCTACAGATCAACACTTTCTTTGCTGAGGCTGTCATCAAAAAAACGGCTAACGGCGATCTATCATAGATGCACCTACTTCTGCATCTTTAAATTGCACTTGAATACTCTCGACCTTCATCATGTTGCTGTTCTTATTGTACTCAACGTTGAGATGCTTGACTTCTATTCATGTGGACACTATTCATGTATATGTTGTTTTTGTTCTTCCTTTTTTTTATTTTCTCTATTGTTTGTTCTTCCTACCTTAACGCTCATATTCACATACGTTTTATACGTTTTCTGCATTAGAACATCAAGAAAAAAGTATACCGCATACCGATCTCGATGATATTATGATTGGATCAAAATTATGTCTTCAGCAATACTCGATGGCACACCGACAGCTTTTCCATTGTCGTAGGTTTTCGATAAGTATACATATGAAGTGATACTGGCTCGAACATAGAGCGAAATTCATGATAGCTCTTCTCTGTTGTCTTTGAACTCATTGCGTTGTGTTGTTATAACCGACTTTCGCCATATTATTTTCGAAGAGTTGTTATTTTGAGCAAAAATCATATCGACCTCTCTTTCGTTGAGAGTTCGAATTTTCCTTCTGGACTTGAGTCTCTATGCGATAATTGAATTATCGATTGTCGTCTGATGGTTGTCTATCGAGCTGCTAGCTGATTACGGTCTAATGAGCCATTTAGATATAATCCATGATATTTCTGTTTAAGCATTTTCGACCAGCGATCACAATTTCACCAATCGCATGTTGTCGCAAGTGGCGTCCCACAAGAGGGCGCATTATGCCCAACCGTATTCCTGGTGTATGTGAATAGCATCACGGATGATTTGGCCAGTACCTGTGAGCTTTTTACCGATGATCTGAGGATTTATAAATTGATCAGTGATAACTTCTATGCGAGGTTGTATTCTGTGAGATTTTAGTTTCGTCCGAAAAATCAACAAGACAGTGGCAGCAGCGATTCGACGTCGAGCTCATCCACTGAAGAAAGCGCGCAAATGGAGAGGGACAATGAGATGGCATCAGAGGATATCGAAGAAAATCCCTTCATAGACGAATTGATTGTGAGGCTTATGACTGCGAAGCCGATTCGAGATCCTATGATGCCTATAAGAGTAAAGAGGTTAACTTATAAGATAATATGAACTTACAACAGATGGGACGGATTTCGCTTTTAGGCTATACTGACACTTAAAGTAACACGGTGTTCTGGATAAAGTTTTTCTACACATAGCCAATACATCAATGAATGTTTATTAAAAGCCCCTGAGAAAACTGGTTGCCATGGAAACGTACGAGAAACGTTGGAAATACTGCACGAAAGTGTGCAAAAACAACTCGGGTTGGTGGGAGGGGGGGGGGGAGCAATAAAGATGAAGGTAACAGGAGCCATACAAGAACTACTACTCGTGCTCATGTTCTTGAATTCGTACTAATTTCTAGTCATTTTGCATATTTTGGATCAAAAACTCCCTAGCAGCGTTCCTGAAAGCCTCGAGCGAGGCAGAAATGACAATGTTACAAGGTAGCTTATCCTCATTTTGACCAAATAGTGGCAGAAAAAATCGCTCATGTCCAAGTTATTTCTTATGGCTTCCAATTTTAGCTACTTATTCATGATAATCCGTTTCGGTGGTACGAAATCGAGCAACTCCGAGAGCAGGAGTTCATAAGACCGGCAGATGGCTTTTTCAATTAGATCGTGCAAACTTCTCACCTGAAGAGGAAATAGGTTCTGCAGTCAGCTCTTTGTATAGGAAACAAAGCAGGGCGACGGTTTTCAAGGCTGTTCGAAAGCAAGCAGGTGTTTTGCCTTTCAGAGACTATCGCTGTGAATGGACCAGCTTTCCCACCGCATGACCATCACTTTTCCTTTCAGCTTTATAGCCCGGGTCGCTTAAGGCTGCGCTGTCCTTTTCATCTTCCTATCACTTCGGAATTCCGAAAGTTTCGGCTAACCTCGATCGGCAAAAACATATATGCTGTATTCTCAAAGCCTAACTTATTAACATACTGGTGGCCCGACGTTCACTTGCAAGAAAAAGGCTCATAATCGCGACGCATTCTGATGGCCTAAGGGGAATCCCCGAAAGTGGATTCGATTCAGAAGTAGAAACGGAGAAAACCTTCAGCAAGAAAAAAGGCTTCTGCCAATCAAAAAACATAAAGCCATTCTCTTTTGCCGGTGCGATGTAATTTTTCAAATATACCGCGCTATTTAAATTTAGAGGAAAGAAAACGTCTAAATAAGGAAACCTGATAACTTCTAAGCAATACAGAGAATATGAATTAAACGTGTTTGTTGTTACCATAGGAACAATCTTTAATTTAAAGAAAGAAATATGTTCAACTACGCATTCGTTGATTCCAGTGATGACGTTCGTTAGTTTCCCTTCCCTCTATACTAGGAAGCCATATGTCGGCATTTATTTCCTCTCTTCTCACCCCTCAAAGGCTTCCGATATGCCTAGTCGGTGGTGATTTTTGAAAACCTATGTTGACAATTGTTTATGCTTGCAAGAATATGAACATTTCAGGAATGAGCCAGAGCCAGCACCAATAATGAAAGTGGAGTTGAAATTCGAAGAGCTGATAAGGCTGTGTGATGAAGCAATTAAATCGTTAAACGAACAAGAGGCATTAATCAGACTCGATATGTGAGCATTTCCCATCCGCGTTGAATATAAACAACGGAAGCCTCATAGTTGCAATTTTAAATGAAATGGCGTAGATGAATGACTATCATACGTTGATGTCATAAATCGAGGTTGATCTAATTTTCAGCTTGGAATTTGAAATTCATTATCGCAGTCTGATGTAAATCTCCGCTCTCTCTCTCTCTCTCTCCCTCTCTCTCCAGCACTTCGATTATTCAAATAGAGTAGCAAATGACTTCCGCCGATGCAAACGGAGTGATTGTATGTAGAAGTCCGAAGGGAGGGAGTGGGGTGGGGTAACTTCATGCAAATTTTCGTTTTTTTTAAAGAGTTCTATCGCAGCGAAATTTGCGGCATAATAAATAAAAACATAATAACGTTGCACATGACCGATAGAGAAGATGAAAGATTTAAATAAGAGTCTGTTAACTAATAGCCAGCCCTAAACTTCATATGTTTGCGCTCTCATATTACTATCCTATAACCTATTTTCACTTTTTTTAAAAAAAATTTGAGATCTCCTGGAGGCAAGGTAAACTATGCCATATAAAATAAGTATGGGAACAGCTTTTGAAAGATACGACGTAGGATTGTTGGTAAATACTATGTGACAGGAAATCCTTGTAGAACACAGTTAATCAATGATGCATTATTTGGGAGGTAAAGGTGACGAACAGCTCGATGAAATGTTTAGGCTTTTACGTTTCAGTGAAGATCTCCCAATAATGGTATGTGGTGATTTGCACGGTCAATTTCGTGACTTACGAACGATATTCTACGCATGTGGACCTCCCCAGACGCAGACGTATCTTTTCCTTGGCGATTATGTTGATCGAGGAGTGCAGGTAATTACCAGGACGTACCTAACTTTGGAATTCCATGGATAATGCAATAACATTCGCAGAATTTATTTTAAAGCGGTACGTACAGTTCACTTCAATAGAACTAGTGGTATTTTCTAAGGCATACTCAATTCGAGATCAGTGGATGAATGACTGCAAATACGAATGAGGCTATAGTACTGCTGCAGACGATCGAGAGAGAAACGAGGTTTACATAGAGCGTCATGGGTGAGGGTAGCCAGAACAACACGCCATGGTGGAAAGGTGAGTGTTTCGTAGTATGAACCATGGAATCAATTTTGCATTATATTTTACTCGTGCTTCTGTTTATTTTGTTCACATATTGTTTGGATGGCGATTATGTAGGATGCCGTCGGTGTTCGTATAAAGTGCTCTTCACATCTGAACATAGATGGATAAAAATAATGTAAGAGACTGAAATGAAATGAAAGATATACACCGCATACTTTAAGATAAGTGAACCGAGACACTGTGATATATCACTTTTCGTTCATGGATACCCATCAATGAGATATGAGGTATTCTTGAAAATGAATGCATTTGTGCATGTGAAGATCGCAATTTTATCGTTCTTCACTGATATTTTATTGCATCTCATCTATGAGTCGCTTATCGTTCAGAAGACAAAAACGATCATCGGCAAATTTATAGTATAAGACAGAAAGGGAGGGAATGAATAGACCTTCTCAAGTAGGAAAAATGAGAGAAGTTAGAGTCCCGTGTGCGCGATATTCCACTTGTTCGTGCACATCATGGAACCGGTCACTCACTATATGAAATTCCAAATTTCACTGCTATTGGCTCGTTGATCTTATGAGGTTCTTCACTAGCACCTTATCGCAATACACTCGAAGCGCTCAATTATGAAAAGCAATAAAGCGGCGAGAAAGAACAAAATGATCGTTGAAGTATTGCTGCAAAAGCGTGAAAAACGCGTGCTAAGAGACTATTCAAAAAGGAAAGAATTGCTAGCGGAAGAACTTCAAGAGAATATAAAGGCAATCTTGATAACTGGAAGGATTATCTACATATAAGCTCGCCATCTAACGTATACAAATTGTTAACCTCAAAGATTAACAACAAATTGTGCACTGTTCTAGCCGAATATCAATTAAGAGAACTTGCATCGTTCTAGTGCGATCACAGCATAGTCGACACATGCTCGCTTCCAGTAAGTTTCTCGAAGAAGAGACGACGGAATCAAGTTTGCTCTATTCCTACGTCCTCATTTAAATGCAAGGAGATCAAAGTAAACGAGATGGTTCCATACATTTTAAGCTGTTTAGTGCTGTATCAGGAGGAACTTATGAGGACGAGGCTCAGCATAGGCATAAAGGTTAATGGAGAAGAATTAAATTATCACATGGTTATTAATAACGTTGTTTTGTTTATCAAAGCCTATCGAAACGAGCCGAAAACAGCAGAGGGGTTGGGCCGCTTATCATCGCAGTGAAAAAGCTGTTACGATAGGACACCTTGGAGTAATCACGAGTAGCTGCTGCCAGCAAAGAGACCGAAGAGATATCTAGGCGAAGAGTTATCTGCCTCAGAAACAGGCCTACGGGCTTGGAAGAATATTTTATGCTGGCTGGTGCAGCTTTACCAACGTCTAGGAAAGTCTCGTTGTTGAGAGGCGACGCATGCAAACGCATTCAGCTAGATGCTTCTGCCAGCTGTCGAGTGGCTGCGAGCATGCGCCGAAGGACCCAGAGAGCCGTACGAGTTGGGCATAACACTGAAGCCCACAAAGGGAATTTTAAGAGAGCCTGCCGGAGCAAAAAGGTTGTCATAGAGTACAGAACGGAACAGAATGAGGGTGATTAGGACAGGTAGCTCGGTTAGAAATAACCCGTGGAATAAACTTGTATCTGGAGGTGTGCAAGGGGATAGAAGTGATATCTTTGAAATCCCTCAAAATAATGAAAGGTTAGCTCACGCAATGGGAAGGTCGCTGACATAAAAGAAAGTCAAGAGGAAGGAATGAAAGGGAAGAGTGTCGTGGTCAGCATTATCAGAACAATGGCTAAAAGGTGGGCCAATGCAAGTGACGAAGGTAAGGTGGTTTGTTCCGACTAGTCATTGGTCGGATAGTTCCGGTTGACCATTATTCCACAATTTTTGATCAGAGAGTTAAAAGGGGTGACGTTTAAAATATTGCAACCTAAAACATGACGTGGAGTAGAGCATCATTTTTTCGTGTCTAAAAGTTCATTTCAAACAATCGTTTAACAACTTAAGGGAATTGAAACGATCTCTCTGGTGTTATGCCTCAAGATTAAATATCCAACTCAAGTATATATGCTACGTGGGAATCATGAAGATGGCAACACATCGATGTCCTATGGTTTCTACGATGAGTGTATCAACAGATTTAACGCATACAAAGAAGGAGATCAGGTTAATTTATACTTGTTGTTGATGCGTAGTCGTTATTTTAGTTGCATACTGATTGGACTCGAATAAAAGGTAGTCGCATTCCACTTGATGCTACAACCAACCTGTGTACAGAGTAGATATGCGGTCGGACTATCAGCAGCCCGTGAACATGAGAGTACCTGGAAGCAAAATAGGAAAGCGCTCCTGAATGTCTCCTTTTCCGAAAACGGCGTCTTTTTTCCAAATCCCACCCTCGAAACATTATTCGATGAAACTGCCGTCCTGTTTTATCCAGGGAGTATGTTTGCCTACTCAAACCGCTTGACGTTCCAATGTTCTTTCTAGAACGCAGATATGTCCCATGGAGGTCTGACGGAGACAGGATGACCTTCCTATTGAAGAGAGATCTCTGCAATCCCTGCTAGCTGCATGGTCTATATAGACATTCCTACCCTCATTGCCACGACGGTTGAAGCAGCGTTGCTCGTGGTGTAGAGGTATCTAAGGTAGAAACGTCATTTAGAAGCGGTTGGGTTGTCTCAGAACTCTTTAAGAGTCTTCGAAGATGTTGATTTTAAAGTTTGCATGTTTGAAAAGGTGTAATTTCAACTCATTACCGCGTGGAATTGATGGTAGCAATTCTTTAGAGTCGATCGATTTAGATCGTTTCTACCTTAGATGAGTTGAATTTAGAGTAGATTTTATCCTATTATTTAGATCGTGGAATTTAGAGTCGATCAAGTCAAGATTCGTTGTAATTTTCGAAAATTTCATTCGATAGTTTATCCTATTATGAGTTTAAATCATCGTTCAGCCTATCCACTAGCACTGACTGCATTAGATCACATATATCCTGATTCTCGAGAATGAAGACGAAGATTCATATCCGTAATGGTCGGCAGCGTAATGATACAACAATTCAGGAAAAAAAACTTTGAATTTGTCGGAAGATCCGTTGTTATGCCCTCTAACCAACGACATGATCTCAAAAAATTTCCCTAAATGACTTGTTTATCGTTTACTATTGCTCCAACCATCATACTGCCAATCTCTATTTTCTCGCTATGAGCTTTTCCTTCGAACGATATTTTCTGCGCATAACTTCTGATCCGATGCGTTTCGCTATGAGCTTACAATGCAGAGGATAGGTATAATGCTGTCGATGAATTATGAGAATTTTTCTCTTATGATTGAAAGAACATATCCACGGAGGAGATCTGAATCCGCAAACAGGTTGTTGCGTAATGCTTGCATGCACTTAGAATCTACTATCTCATTTAGCATGTTACTGTGGCCAGTATATAAGACGCTCTTGCCGTCCCCATTTCATCTTCCTCTTTCGGCTACCTATTCAACGCGGCTCCTCATTGAGTAACGTTCACGCTTCACATCATTTTATTTTCTTTCGCTCTGTTCAAGAGGTTCGTGCATCTTTTCGCATATCGTTACTGTATCGCACATTCATACCGGAAGACATCATAGAACAATGCGCCAAGATGTCTAGATGGCTCTCTCTCAGAGGGTCACCATAATGGATACTAATATCGAGAAAAACTTTTATTTTATCGAATGAGAGAAGCCGTAAACGTCATCAAAATTTGCTAAGGTCTCATGGCTACGAGGAGAGGAGTGGCGAATGGTTCAGACGTCACATATAACCAGAAGACCACAACGAAATTGAATTTTAGCTATGGAGGAAGTTCATCGATGTGTTTAATATGCTACCACTTGCGGCACTTATTAGCAATACTATTTTCTGCGTGCATGGAGGATTATCACCATTTTTTGGAACATTCGACGACATTGATAAGGTTCAGTCATTTTGAACTGTGCTTTTTGATCAGGAGAACGCATTAGCTTGTGGAGAATAACGAGTAATGAAGATGGCTTCTAGAATACTCGACTTTAATTTCTCATATCTCAGATATTATTGGGTTTATTCTGCTTGAATCTCAACATAGGCATGCTGATAGGTGATTTTATTAAGGCTATCATTGTTATCAATCCGTTCTATATGCTTTCAGAAGGAGATAAAATGCAGTCAATGATATGTAAATGTTTTTACATTTATAATTCTTTATTTTTTGCCTCTCTCTATGGTTCATGTCAGTTGGTTTACTTATCTAGCTAATTGAAGATAAAACGGCCATCCATAGTGCCACCATATGGTTTAATGTGCGATCTGGTATGGTCGGATCCGGATGAAAAACATAACGGTTGGTCGATGAGTCAACGTGGTATCTCATTTACGTTCGGTGAGAAAATCGTCAAAGAATTTTGCCATAAGAACAACATCGACCTTGTCGTTAGAGCTCATCAACTAACTGGCGAGGTGTGTTTCATTTTTCTATTTCTTCCTGAATTGTTTGCTGCGTAAATATTAATAATTGCTGCATGTGTGATTTGCTTATTTATGAAGCACTTTAGCTACCTGTGAAATGAAGCCGGTAGATGGTAAAATTTCGATCATTTATCCTCACCAAATCACGATTATCGGAAATGTTGGAAAATTAATGTTAAAAAGGACCGTCAACCACTAAAATTTCCTGCTAGAGAACCGACCACCTCGACTGACGGATGGAACCATCAGTGCGCTCACCTCAGTAGTCAAGTTTCAGTGCACGTCATCCCTTCTTTTTCAATACTGTGCATGAGACCACCGCGCCAAATTCAGCATCAGGTGCTCCCTTGGCAGCGCCACTAATATTGAAATCAGTCAATAAATGGCAGCATTTAATAGATTCATTTAAGTTAACATATGGCCAGCATGCTTCACTTATCACACAACTGAGCGTGTTTCTATGAACGGTGATTTTGAGTGTTCCAAAAAATTCCAGTCGACGTGCGATGATCGGCTAGTTCGACCCACTCTATTGAGTGCGGCACTCCATCTCTTGCTAAAGCTTTCGAGCATTGCGTTCGCGACAGCGGCTTTCACTAAGATCTTGCTTCAATCCGGAAGATTTATACTTGGATTTAGAACGTTGACCAGCAAAAGGTGGATTAAGTAGTGTTCATATTAAGTTGTATGGGATACTCACAGACCTGAAATGTATTGGACGAACGCTTGTTCGGAAAACACTTCATTAAACCTTATAATTTGTTTACCATGTGTTTATAAATTACACTGGGAGCTGGTCATTTGTGCTTGTGCTAGTTTTATGCCTGACGTTAGACTTATTGCCAAAAAAGATGGAGTGTTCCCGCATGCTTCCCCAGCTCGTTAGACAAAGTAAAGGGAAATGGGGTATTTGTTTGACCCATCTGCTGAGAAATTATCTACATAAGCCAGATTAATTGAATGCTTCCATCGTTCGCTGATCATCTTGTGTCTCCGCTCGTCTCGAGCAATTTTCGGCTCGCTTAGCTCAGAAGAAAATTTCTTTCTTATACCGTTCGGTCGTCTTACTTCAAAATATCTTTAGACGGTTTCTTCCATCCTACGTTGAGAAATTTTGAACCGCCTCATTCGTCTTTTCTTGAAATATTTTCAACTTACATTGGTCGCCTGTCTTTCAAAATTTGAAATCGCTTTGCTCGTCAAACCGCCGAGAACTTCTATATGCTTTGTGCGTTTCATATGGCAAAGTTTTCCTCTCATCGTATGAACTAAAAGTTGAATATTACGTTGTTTATATCATCACATAGTGATATCTAAATTCGTTCTCTTATAGATGGTGAAATATGGGCATAGATTCTTTGCTGGTGGGCGTCTTCTGACAATTTTTTCTGCTCCAAATTATTTAAATACGAGGAATGACGGCTGCGTTTTACGCATTTCGAAAAAGGTTGGCCTTATTGATGACGTTTTTGCTGCCAATTATAAACTTGCATCGATGAGAAAGTGCATATATCCTAGACCTTCCATTTGCATGGATTGGGAAAATAACAGTTACAGTTCGCATAGAATCCAAAAAAATGCTTAATAAATGCAGAATAACCTCGTAAACAAGAGTCTCCCCCCCCCCCCCCCCTCCCTCCCCCAAATTTGCGTGCAAGAGTTCTACAGATATTCACTGCTGTAAATGATATTCTAAAAGAAATAAACTAGATTAGTTTTGAAGAGAAGACATAACAGGCAAATTTATTCGACTAAGCTTAGTATGAAGACTGCAAGAAAAAAACCCCGACGAACTCAACCGTTAGAGCTCTCACGTCGTCAAATCCATTCGCCCTAATAATTATCAACGATCAAAATATTCAAATTTCTGCTCTTGGAAATTTTTATAATCTATTGGATGACCGATTCTTATTGGTGATAAAAGTTAAGAGCAATTGCAATGATTAGTTGAGGATAACCATATAGAATAATAAATAAATTTTTTCGCCATATCCCACATTAATGTATTCCTTGTCGACGCATTTCCCTATATCGTACATCCGATATTATAAACATCGAAACGGCGAACAAAAATATCGTTATTTTTTCTGCTTGTCATCGTATACACTGTGAAAATTCTATTTTTTTAAAAACACCCCTCGAAATTTAGTGAAATCTGAGATTCCAAAAATTGATAAAAAAATTCATTCATGATTCATCTTCGCCAAAAGGGGTCGATAATAGATCGGAACAAGCGCAAAGGATGTAATTTTTCTTTGTCAACATAAATTTCTCTTTGTAATTTTCGATTCAGATAATCAAAACATAAATTTCAGTTAAAATGCAGTTTTCAAATATTTCGTCCAGCTAAATCGAAACGAACAATCCGAACACACCCAAGTGTCACGAGTCGCCTTAAATACCAAACTTCAGCTCTGTAGAGCAAAGATTGGCGATTTGCAACATAAAAGCAATAAAATTCTTTAATTTTTTATAAGACTCGATCGCAAAACGTTGTATTAACGTGAATAAACTCTTTTCCACGATGTATTTCCACCTTTGTGGAATGCTTTCTAAAGGTCTCATAAAACGTCGAAGAGAAGTGAGAAAAACTATAGTCAACAATTCACTAGAACAAAGATGAAAATCAGAGAATGCGAGAAGAATCGAGATATCAGTTTCATCGTTTATATTTGAAAAAATATTGCGTGCTAAAAAAATCCAAAGCAAAACTATCTGAGAAATCATATGATGGAGTTGTAAACTTATTTTCGAAATGCATAAAGCTTTTATATATAAATATTAACATATCGTCAGGATGGAAAATAGTAATAATAACAGTGATAATGATAATAATGAAACTTTTTAAAGAAATTATTATAACTATTTCTTCAACTAACTAACTAAATTACCAGATCGACAAAATATGGACTTCAATTTCATGGCTAATAAAATTGACGGTTATTCTTGATAGCTCATAAAAGTTTCCACGAAAGGTTCTTTTTTGTGACCTGATCGCTTTGTAAAATGCATCCAAATTATATGGCACCTCAACTGTTTGTAACGGTTTTTGCCACCGTCAGATCATCCTGGAAATTGATAAAGGTGTGCATTATACTACCGAATTTTGCACCTAATTTCAACGGGCATCGATCCGGAAATATGCGACAGACATGCAAACAGATATGTACGTACATGTATGCTCGCAGATGTGACCTTCCAATGAGTTTTGTGCAAACGTGGCCAACCATGAACTTTGCAATACAAGCCACGACGAAATTTGCAATTAAAACCCATAGTCAGCTCTGCAAACACAACCTGTAATAAGTAGTGTAAATTTGACCCGTAACGAGTTTTACAAATATAACCCATAATGAATTTTCCTTATGTAACTCGAATAAGCTTTGCAAACGCAACCGACAATGAATTTCGCAAATGCGAATGTGCAAGAATGCATGGCAGGTGAAATTCATGTAAATGTGATCCAATTAAATTGCCAAGTTGAAGTGACTAGCAGATTTCCGGAAGCACTCACCGATGACATCATGAAGCGATCCAGTTGGCGGCATCCATTTTGATGAGAAGTGGAGTAAATCGTGGAAGGAAAGCACAGCAAAGGCAATGGGAGCGGGGGGAGGGGGTTGGAGAGAGGAAGGAGATTACGAGGGCGCGATTTACCTTCTTCACCTGTACTCTCTTCTTCGTTTAGCTTCTTGTCGCAGAAACACCATTGTCATCCCACTCTTGCTTGCACTTCAGAAAGGAGGTGGGTACCTACAGAAGAGGTAACCACTCCTAGATGTATTTAGAAAAATGCAAAAGTCGTATGTTTATCATAACCGTTCTCTATACTGTTCGAAGCGGGCTCGTCGCTTGCTCTTGGTCTTCTTTTCTTCGCTGAAATTTCCATCCTTTAGCCATTTTCGAAGTGCTTTCTTTCGGCTCCTTCAAAGACTGCCAAAATGATACAATATTAACGAAGGGGATCATCGACAATGCATTGAACTCGATGTAGAAGAAGAAATAGGTATTCGAACACCTGATCGAATTCATAAGAAAGAGAATGGAACCTCGAAAATCGTATTTCATTTGCTCCAGTTGATTTTTTTAATCGATAGGATGGGTGAACGACAAATTGAATGACCATCACCGCTATCGGTTACGCATCAAATAGGCCACGCATTCGATGAACGCAGCATTAAATTTTCGACTTAATTTCTTGGCAAAAACGGCAATCCCTATATTCAATAGTGGTCATTCCTTCATTGCTTCCATAATGTCTTGCATTCGCAATTTATTCCTACGCTCACCGATATGGACATCATTATGTGATTATAGAATTCGATTAGCGCGTATTTTTCGCCTACGCTGTTGCGGAATAAATATTCCGTTAATGCTAGCCCTTTTTTATTTTCTCTTTGCACCGAATTTTTTGAGGCCAAATGCAGACATAACGCTGCCTCAAGCAATGAAAAAAATCAACAAAACTCTATTCAGCGAAAATTATTATGTAATATTTTCTGTCTACACGTATCATTCAGCGATCAGGTTTGCTTATTTATCTTTGAAAAAAAAAAAAATTCGAAAAGACGATGTCATGATTGCGCCATTATAACACTATCATCTTTTTTCTGGCTTCCATTTAAAACACAGCAATTTATTGCATCCGCATTTATAGCATCAATCTACAACACAACTAAAATATTCGCTTATAGCACAAACTTATAACACAACTAAAGCACTCACTTATAGCGTCAACTTGTTGCGTTCGCACGATTTGCAACTTCACTCCATACAGCTATGTGAATAAGCTGTATTCAGTTTACGGCTGTTTCAGCATCTAGACGGCAAGAAAATCAAAAGAAGCGATATTTCCAGTTTGAGAATAGATCATTATTAAAAAATTTTCCGTATTTTCCAAGCACGAACGTTTGTCTATTTTCAAATAGGCATATTTTTGGAAGCGTTTTTTTCCGGACAAATTTCGTTGGATTTCGCAGCTGCTTTCCTCCGCATGCTTTATGAAAGTGCGGCATGCAGCTAATTGCGGAGTAATTTTTGATCTGCGAAATTCATCGTCATCTTTTCCTTGGCCTTCTTCAGGCTGATTATCTCTTGATGCAGTCCGGTTTTTTTTTTTTCAGCTCAGGAAAAGTTCAATCTTCAAGAAGGTCCATTAAGGTGAGAACAATTATTTCAGCTTGTTGAGTCATAGTGCATGCATTACGCCTAGAATTTTTCAGAGTGGATAAATCTCTAGTATCAATTGTATATAGTTCTACCCATGGCTTATTTCCATTTCGATGTCTCGCTTTAAATAATTCTGGATGGCGACGTGTAGCACGAATTGAGAACTATAATGCTGAACTGAAACATGGTTTATGTGCAACAACGGCATACGTGGCGCGCTGCTATTTACCAATGGCACAAACATATATGTTGCTGGGAAAGACAGCTGCATTTGAGGTATATCATACGATGATTTTATCTCGCTTAAATCTAGTAATGGAAACGACAATAGTAAGACAAATCTGAAATAAAGAAAACACTTTTTCTGCAAGTACAATGCTAGCGTAAGATATAGCCAGCGGAACAAAGGCAAATCGTGCTGATATCATCAATTAGGTGTTAAGTCTTAATTTCGCTCTCTTTCACTCTCCCTCTCACTCCCTCTCCCTTCTCTCCCTCTCTCTCTCTCACTCTCTCTCACCCTCTTTCATTCTCTCCCATTCTCTTCATTCCTCTCTCATTCTTTCTCACTCTCTCACTCTCCCTCTCTTTCACTCCTCTCACACACTCTCTCATGCTCTACCCCTCTCTCACTCCCTCTTCCACTCTCTCTCACGTCTTTGCCCCTCTCTCACTCCCCTCCTCTCTCTTTTATTCTCTCTCATTCTTTCTCACTCTCCCACCGTCTCACTCACTCTGACTCACTCTCTCACTGTCTCTCACCCCCTCTCTCACACTCTCTCGCTCCCCCACTCTCTTTCACTCTCTCGTTCCCTGTCACACCCTCTCACTCCCTCTCTCACGCTCTCACACTCCCTGTGTCAACTCTCTACTCTCTCTCATTCTCCCTCATTCTCTCACTCTCTTCGCTTCTCTCGCACTCTCTCTCACTCTCCATCTTAATCTCTCTTGCTGTCTTTCATTCTTCCTCATTCTCCTTCACTGTCTCTCACTTCCTCCCACTCTCTCCCTCTCTCTTACTCTCCATCAATCTCTCTCATCCCCTTTCTCACTCTCTCTCGCTCGCTCTCTCACTCTCCTTCTCACTCTCTGTCTATCTCGCGTTCTCTCACTCCCTTTCATTTTCTGCCTCGCCCTCACTCTCTCACTCTCCCTCTTCCCTCTCTCATTCTCTCTCATTCCTTCCCACTCCCTGTCTCACCCACCCTCTCCTCTCACTCTCATTGCTTCTCTCTCACTCTCTTTGCCTCTCCCACATTCTCTCCCACTCTCCCTCTCACTCTCTTCACTCTCTCGCACTCTCTCTCACTCTATCTCATATTTCACTCTTTCTCATTCTCCCGCTCTCTCTCTCAGTCTCTCTTACACTCTCTCATTCTCCCACATCCCCTCTCTTTCCCATTCCCTCTCACTCCTCTGTCCCTCTCCCTCACTCTCTTTCACTCTCTCTCATTGCCTCTCCCTTCTTTTCCTCTCCACACTCTTCCTTTCTCTCTTCACTTTTTCACTCTCTCCACTCTCTCTCACCTTCTCATTATATTTCACTCTTTCTTCTCATCCGCTCTCTCCATTTTTCCTTATCCTTTCTCATTCTCCTCTCTCTTCTCATTTTCAGTTGTTATCTCGCCCCTCTCATTCTTTCACACTTTCTCTCCTTCTCATTCTCTCTCACTGCCTTTCTCTCACTCTCTCACGCCCTCTCATTCACTCACTCTTTCCCTCTCACTTTGTGACTGTCTCTCACTCTTTCTCGCTCAATCTCTCACTCCCTCTCGCCTTCTCCCCCTTTCCCACTCTCTCACTCTTTGTCAGTGTCTCTCACTCTTTCAATCTCTCATTCTTTCACGCGCTCTCTCTCACTCTCTCTTGCTGTCTGTCATCCTTTCTCACTCTTACACTGCCTCTCACTCTCTCGCCTCTCTCACTTTCGCTCACTCGCTCTCTCGCTCTATCCGACTCTCTCACTCCCCCTCACTCTCTCTCACTCTTTACTTTCTTTCTCACACTCTCTCACTTCCTGTCTCACTCTGTCGCCTTCTCTCACCCCTCTCTCTCGTTCTCTATCTCTCTCTCACTCTCCTCTCCTCTCTCCTACTCTCTCTCATTCTCTCTCACTCTCTTTCAGTCTCTCTCTCACTCCCTCTCACTCCGTCTCACTCTCTCCCTCTGTTCTCTTCTCACACTCTCTTACTCTGCCTCCTCTCTCTCTCTCTTTCTCTATCGCTTCCTCTTATTCTGTCTCACTCTCTTTCTCTATCTCACTCTCCCTCACACTCTCACTCTCTCTCACTCCCTCTCTCGCTGTCCCTCTCACCTCTCGCTTTGTCAATCTCTCTCACTCTCTCTCGCTCCCTCCCACTCTCTCACACCGTCTCTCACTCCCTCTTTCACTATCTCTCCCGCTTTTTGCCTCCCTCTGGCTCTCCCTCCCAGTCTCTCTTACTCTCTCACATTCTCACTCTCTTCCACCGTCTCTCACTATCTCTCGCTCTCTCACTCTCTCACTTCCTCTCACGCAACCTCTCACTCCGTCTCACTCCCCCCTCACTCCCTTTCTCGCTCTCTCTCGCTCCCCCTAACCCTCTCTCAGCCTTTCCCTCTCTCTCTCACTCTTTCACACAGCCTCCCCCTCCTCACTCTCCCTCTCACTCTCTCTTGTTCTGTCTCATTCTTTCTCACTCTCACTGTTTCTGTCTCTCTCATCTCACTCTCACTCTCTCTCATTCTCTCAGTCCCTCTCACGCTGCCTCACTCTCTCACTCTCTTTCACTCTCACTCCCTCGCTCCTTCTCACTCTGTCTCACTCTCTTTCTCTCTCTCACTCTCCCAATCTCTCTCACTCCCTTTCTCACTCTGTCGCTCTCTCTCTCATTGTCTCTCTCTCACTCTCTGAAACTGCAGATTATAAAATTCTTGCTCGATTAGAATGACGTTACGGGGTTCTGTCAAATTTTTGAAATTTTTCTCTTTCACTATCTCTCCCGCTTTTTGCCTCCCTCTGGCTCTCCCTCCCACTCTCTCTTACTCTCTCACATTCTCACTCTCTTCCACCGTCTCTCACTATCTCTCGCTCTCTCACTTCCTCTCACGCAACCTCTCACTCCGTCTCACTCCCCCTCTCACTCCTTTTCTCGCTCTCTCTCGCTCCCCCTAACCCTCTCTCAGCCTTTCCCTCTCTCTCTCACTCTCTCACACAGCCTCCCCTCCTCACTTTCCCTCTCACTCTCTCTTGCTCTGTCTCATTCTTTCTCACTCTCACTGTCTCTGTCTCTCTCATCTCACTCTCACTCTCTCTCACTCTCTCAGTCCCTCTTACGCTGTCTCACTCTCTCACTCTCTTTCACTCTCACTCTCTCGCTCCTTCTCACTCTGTCTCACTCTCTTCCTCTCTCACTCTCAATCTCTCTCACTCCCTTTCTCACTCTGTCGCTCTCTCTCTCATCGTCTCTCTCTCACTCTCTGAAACTGCAGATTATAAAATTCTTGCTCGATTAGAATGACGTTACGGGGTTCTGTCAAATTTTTGAAATTTTTCTGTCTACTCATACAGTGGCTATGCAGAGTGTTGGTGCTCTGTCACATCGGTTTTACTGTCAGATTGTCTACGATATCACGATTCTTACTGTCAGATTGTCTACGATATCACGATTCTTACTGTCAGATTGTCTACGATATCACGATTCTTACTGCCAGATTGTCTACGATATCACGATTCTACCGAAGAAGATGTGATTTGAGTTATCATCTTCCGCTAATGTGTGTGAAAACTAAAGGAAACAGTTAAGCTATCATCTTTAGTGACGTCAGAAGGAGATCGAAAGTTTCACTAATGCGTGCCTTTTTTCAGCTAAAAGTGCAACCGGCATATGAAAAAAGGGAAGCATTAGTCGTCTGTACAGCACCGTCATATTTATTCGAGTTATGGATGACGGCCTTAGTGAGTATTGAGAGCGCACGTTATTTTGGTGCTACACTACGAGTTGTCTACATTCAGAGTATTATTAGCGACTTATATAAAATTCTACAAGCATATCAGAAAGAGGGAATCGTACTTATTAAAGATGGTTTCGATATGCCCAAGCTGGTAATCTTTCACAACTTTAACAACCGAACCTTTAGGTATCGCTTATGTATCAAGCACAGATATCAAGCTTAGGTATCAAGCCTATGTTGCTGACCACTTGCAACTTATCTTTTGGTATTACTGGAGAGATAGAGCGAAAAGTTTAGACAGAAGGGAGTCTGAACCATGGACTTCCGCTGTTAAAAAAGCGCGTTCCTGGGTTCATTGATGGCTAAGTGCCCTGATTCGGCCAGCGAAAGATAGAGTTTCGAGCCTTCGTCGCAGCCAGAGCTTTTCGCTTTTCTCTTAAGTTATACAAACGATATTTTAAGAGTGGTATGAGTTGCACCTAAGATATGGCTACTGCTCAAAGCCACAACACCATATTCGATTTATATGGGGCGGAGCGCAAAGTAAGAAGTCTGCAAACATTATTCAACGCCCTGAGTGCTTGAATTTTAAGCATTTTTCCTGTATCCAGAATTTCTGGAAAGTTTGTGGATTTGGGAACGAAACTCTCGGAAATCTTATTGCATCATGAGTTATCATGTAACTAGGTGTAACTATCAAAATCGAGCCGTAATTTAACGACCTTACAGTGCAAAAAAAAAGAAACAACTTTGCAAATATCTTATTTAATTTCCGACTGTGATTCATTTTGAAGTTTTAGGCCGCCTTAACATCGGTTTATATATCTCAAAGAGTTGCAATTCTCCATTAGAAAACTAAAGTTTTGCAATTAAAAATTTCCTATGATAATTAGTAAAATTTAGTTTGATATAAACTCGAAGTTGTAATTTTTATGTTTGAAGGTAAATTATTTTCACCCAATTCGTTCAATATTTTTTTCAAAAAAAAGCTAATCTATAATAGATGTGCGTTGGATTTTCTGATTGAAAAAATTAGCTTAGCTGAGTAGACTGAAATGAAAAATTGAATTCCTCCACAAATTTCAGCATATGAGCTCAGAAATTTTTTCAGCGATTTTTGTATAACTCAATATGGCATCTGATGGCAGCATTCATTTTAAATGCATTAATCCATTTTTAATGTATTGTGCTCTTTATTTTCTTGATCCTAATTTCAGCAATGAGCATTCAATTTCAGAAGGATCATCCGGAAATTGATTCATCACATCATAATCAAGCAATCGCTATTAACGATTGTCTTAATCAATTCAAGGATGCAGCAGATTTTATTGTTACCGGTGATTGGGATGACATATTTCTCACTGGTTTTGAATCAAAGCTCGGAGTTGGAGCACTTGGTATGGCAGCTAAAACCATATCACATCTGCATTTTTATAGGGTCATGTCAGATACAATTCAATACCGTGCAAGCTGGTATATTTGATCTAACGAATTTTTCTTTTCCGTAACAAACTCGACTTAGAAGTTGCATCTGATAGCGAATCGAGCAATCTTTTTAAATCCGCAAGAATACAAATCTGATGTAAAATGCTATAAGGGGTTTGTCTTTCCTAATTACGCTAGCATATAAACACAACCTTCCTTCACTGAACAGACCGTTGCCTGGATTCGAGAACTCACTAATTAGAGAATCAACGGTTTCAAATTTATGTCCGTTGGGTTCTCGATCAACGACTCATGTCCACGAATTAAAGGGATCCGACAATTAGCCCACGAAAATGCATTATCACAAATTCTCATACCCGACAAATATTATTACAAGGTTACAGAATAAATGCTACAAGAGTAGAAATACCTTTAATTCTATGTTCATGTCTGTTTTCTGCTCATCATTGCTCAATAAATCGGCTGGGTATTAGAGTATCCAAGATCAAGGCGTGATTACCGTTCTGGAAAGGAGAGCAAGTTATTGATGAGAAACCAAAAAAAAGACACAAAAATTGAGTATCGATTTAGTAGCAACATTGCTTTGAAAGAATATGAAGGATAAGGGTTGGTACAAACAGTTCCTGACGATGTTTACGCTAATCCTATCATCCACCCTCTACAGTCTTTTAAGGATCTCCTTCACGACTTCAAAGTCGTTTTAGTGAAGAGATCGATTAGGGTGATAGCGTGTTCGTCACCAAATATTTGTATAGGAAAAAAAGAACCAGCAACGCAAGCAAGAGTGAATATGCATTCTTTTATATAAAATTTAATTCTTGGAGGTCCTGCTTACAATAAAAGGCTCAATATGGTTGATTTTCTAATCGATCAGCAAAAGAAAGATTCGACGATAGGAGCTTTCATATTCGAATGGATGAAAACAGAACGATCGAATGTGATCGGTAAGCTAATGAAAAATGCAACTGAAATATGAAAAAAATGGCCAAAAGTTTTTGCAATCTGAAGTAAATGACATCTCCGAAAGCAATATCCATACCATCAGTTTATCATTCAATACAAGGTTTATTCGTTTAATGATTGAGATGATTATTTTCCGTGGCAAGAAAAACCATCGGCAGTGACTCATTATTTCATCCTATCCCCATCAATTTTCGTTGTTATTCAGTTCCTTTCAAAAAGCTGAAACTTGTAAACATTAGTGCGATGATGCATACTACTTACAGCGAAAGCGTAATAAACGAAGCAAAAAAAAAATTCTAATCATTCTCGTTAAAATGATTAAGAAAAAAAAAAATCTGCAAACATTTATGTGCAATGAGAACAAAAAAAAAAAAAAATCACGATTTTCATTGAAATATTCGATGAAAGATGATGATTTATTAATCTATTAAGAAAGCATCGAATTAAAGAAAAGAAAATAAACGTCAAAAGCGATCTGTTTTTGAACGGAAATCGAATTTAAAATAATCGATGCATCTAAATTTTCGAAGCAAATACATTTCGTTGAATGATTTTTTTTTTTTCATTGTCTTAAAAGAAATTATTTCAGAAACGAAAAAATTTTCGATATGTTCTACTATAATGAGTGAGACCGCAAAACTAAGTACATTGGTCAAAGAAGGTTAGCGTTTAGATAATTTCTCAATGTTATTTGAATATCACTTCGATCATTTCAGTAATATCACTTTAATTATCAATGAGAATTAACACTTTTAAAGACAATTTTTTCACTTTTTTCAACCATTAACATTCTTTTTAAACTCTTTAAATGTTAGATTTCGGTTGTTTGTTAGCATATATTGCTGCAGTCCTCTGATTGTTTACGTACTTCACTTGGTTGTATGAATAGATGCAACCATTCACCTATGAAACCTCATTCGTACACTACCTAAAACGTACTTAGTTAATGTTCGTTTTATTTCTACCGATTCAACGCTACATTTAATTCGTCCTGATCGCAGTTTAAATTAGGAAAACACCCTCTACTAGCTGAATTAATTCAACTCCCAAAAATATGTCCGAAACCAAATCGCATTCTAAATGCCCAAATATCAGTGAATATGCATTAAAATTGAGTTGCTATTGTTTTGAGGAAAACACGTAATGATTCCGGCAGCCGTGAAAAGTGCATGGGTGCACTATCCAATGGAGATGGAGGAAGGCTACGTGCAGAAAAAATACGATGAAACTGATGGCATCATCATTTATCACCTTAATAAGCCAAGATGGACTTCAACGACGGTATGTTTTCACAAGGGACACTAGCAATGAAATTTCCGGCCGAAGTTCTTGTATGCAGATGGAGTCAAGGAAGGATTTTTTTGCGGAAGAAACATGCAGTCACTTAGATAATTCGAAACATTAAGGTTCTGTTTTGTATGTGGCAGTTTTGGCAGAAACTTCTAAAGTTGAGCGCTCAAGTAAGCGGAAAGCAAATAGGCAAATTGTGCACAACTCATCTGGCTCGTTTTCCCACTTGTTGTGCCTAAGCTAGTATAATATGAACGTGAGCTTTTTTTCACACCTTGTAGTGCCAACGATTTCCTTTGAAGCTGATGGACAAGCGTAACTGTGGTGTACACGCTCGTTTCACATTCAGCAGGGAAGCTATTTTTCTGCTTCATATGTCGGTTTCCATATTTTGCTAAGAGCCTTCAAAACAAAACAGACATTATAACGCCTCACATAGTGCTAAGCAATATAACGTCCATTATTACTCTGAATGGAAACAATGACCTATTGTCCAGTAGTGTTGGAGCGGCTCGATAAAACTACGCAGTTGGGCGTTTCTGTTGATGCTCAACATCTGCGCATCCACTTACTCATGCAGATTCATTTCGCATACTTAATCCCAAATTACTGGTTGGCTATTTGCTCAGGTGTTAAGTAATGAACGCGAGACACGAATTTTGCACAAGCGGCTAAATGCACCACTTTTGACCGCATTCAACCACTTTATTGGAGAAAGACACAAATTTAATCAGTGGCCATGACGTCAAGTTGGATACTCAAAAAGTTGTAGAGAAATAGCTGACCTCATTAGAGCCGAGAACTCATTTAGTATTAAAGCAGTGGCTAATTTCAGCTACAAGAAAGCACTGATGAATGCAAAGACTTTCTACCTGATCAAAATCTACGCTCATTGATACGAAAATATGGGATCGAGAAGGAATTTCAACGATTACCAAATCATTCGGTGCATTTCTTGACCTATCAGACATGTTTCAATTATGGTACACATGCGATACGTGCCGAAAGGAGGTATTTTTGCCCTAGCTATACGTCATGTGAATTAGCACCACAAAATGAAACCACCTATATAATTTCGAACGCACATTTTATGCATGGTCTAGATAGAACATCACGTCACCGACATGTATTCACCTATGTTGGTGCTACGTTCACAGAATCTTCTAGTGGCCAGCGAGAAGCATTCAAGCAAAAATCACCCAGCAAATGTCACTTTCTCCAAATATCGCTAGCAGCGGAAGAATCAAATGGAGACGAGGCCTGGAACGGCGAAAAACGGTGCCGTTGTCATCGTGAGCGTAGCAAGCCAGGAATCATATTATTTTGAATTTTCTTTCCATAGTGAAGGACAAAGAAATGCAAAGAGTTCGAGAAAAGCAACAACACATTCAGAAAGGCAGTATTTGGCACTTCAAGTTATAGTCGTTTAGTATTGATGTATTTGCATTTGAGAACTATGCTAGGCTTAACAGCTGCGAGCGACTGCATTTGTAATGTAAACATTAACGTAATCAGAACTGCAAGAGACCGCCGACCTTCCTGACATAATTGCGAAAAGAGGACAACAAAGAGTTGATGGGAATTTTATGGGGAAAGTTTCTTTACTAATATTTATTAATACAAATTTTGTGGACGAATACTATTTACTAATATTTACTAAATATCTAGTAGTAAAGGTTAATCCTTTACATTTTATAGGTGAAGAATTATATAGTTTTCTAGAAAATCGTCTAAAACTTTTTATGATACCTTTCTAAATATATCCAAAGACAGGAACAAAGACATACCATCGAAGTATCTTCATTAGGAATATGCAAATGAATCAAATTATTACGATCTGTTAGTGCAATATGCAACGGTAATTCAATTGAAGTGTTGAAAAACACTTCAAAAAGAACGGGCACAGGAAGATTTTTCTATTTTGAAAGCGTAAAAACAAGGAGTAGATAAAGACGTTTCCGTCTTAAAGGTAAGAACTCTTAAGCGAGTAGTGAGTTTGCATGTAACCACTCCGTGATCATAGATAACTGCATCGAAGAAACACTATACGAATTTACAAAGAACTGACCTATTGTAGTAATTATTTACAAACAAACTAAAGAATAGAATACAACTAAAGAATAGAAGAAAGCCAAATTAAGATGAAATGATATTAAAAAAAATGAAACCAGCAAAAAAAGAATTTAGCATCTAGTTTTCTAGTTTTGAAATCAACTTGAGAAGTGGAAAAATGTGAATTTCTCATTGATTTTATAGAATATTAGAAATGGAAATCCTAGTGCTTCCAAAACAATTGTTTGCATATTGCATAAATTTATAATTATAATATTTTGTGATCTGTTTATTTTTATTATATCGCTATTATTTTTTTGCAAAAGTGCAACGAGTAGCGACAATATGAATATTAATTGATTAATTTATCAGCTTTAATATCAACTCTTTAGCTTCCATAATTCATTGTTGATTGATTTTTAAATTGCAACGATATCGCCCATATTGCAAAAAAAAAGACCTCAATTTGGAATTTGCAACGATATTCTGATATTTAATTACCGAGGAGTTTTCCGTGAAACACAGCCTAGTTCCTCAAACAAGTGTAGCGCATTATCAGAGTGAATTATATTATTGTCCACGTTGATTCCACAGGTGTAACCTATCAACTCCTAAACGAAATAACGAGTTTTATTGTGAACTTAAATTCGTGTTATAAAGTAAAGCTGTTCCGACGAATGTTTTCCTACTGTTGCTAGTTGCTATAAGGTTGAGATTTTAGCCATAAACATCGCTGAAGATTTCCATAAATTTACGACAGGTAGTAGAAATAAACAAGAATATATCATAACAATAAATGCTAAAATATATGAATGCAAAAAATAAATATTTATATTTTAATCTTTTATGCACATACAAAACAAATCAAAAACGAAGCGCTTAGAAATATCAACCACTCTACATGCGGTCATGATACATAATGATTATGATGAAATATTTGTTTGCTTTATCTTCATATGATCAATAAACCAATCGATCAAACAAAACATGAACAACTAAATGACCTCCCGCGAAGAGTGCTTATAGTACGATGCACGACGCAATGCACAGGCAATTCACAGAGGGTGAATATTTTAGTCGCTAGTATGGAGAGAGATGCCGCCATCAAGCGAAATGGCAACACACTGAAAGAAGCTAAAAAGTAGAACGATAACGAGGTATACAAATCCCCCAGGAGAATCCTACCTCGGTCCGTCTTATTCTGGATATCCTTTTTGCTGCTGCAATTATCATTCAAATCTAATAATATGCTATTTGCATGTATATTCAGGTACCTCGATATTCATTAAAAATATCATCTCACTGAAATAATCCATCAAAAACAGATCAATACAAAATCCATTTGAAAAGGAGAAATGAATAGTTGTAGATTTAGGTTACCAGCCCTGATTTAGACAGTGAAAAAATCCCATAAGAATTGAAAAAAAAAACTTATTTATACAAATGATGCAAATGCAGCAAATAAAGGTGGTTAATGTTGCATAGGCCGGCTAATCTGAAAGATTTATAATAATATCAACCTAAGAAAAAATCAAAAATAATTTCCTTCCCTAATTAAATAATTCGAATTTATTTATTCCTCAGAAATGAGGAGCTTTTCATATGAAAAGCTTATAAGTTGCAAGAAGCAAACAAAGAAAAAGAGAGGGAATAAAACGAAAAGACAAAACGACACGAAGCGAACAATAGAAATTTGTGAATAAATTGTCGGCGTATGCCGTATACTCGTATGTGGCATACGCCGTTTTGGCACTGCAACTAACACTTCCTCCCGTCATATTACCTATTAATCCTCATCATAAAATAAGCAAAATGCTCGAGAAAGACAAAAATTGAACGGATTCCATGAAACCATCATAAATTAAACTGCCGAAAGGATATTCAAGATAACTGGAATAGATCAGGAAAACAAGATAAAAAGTACAGGGAACATCGTTGTTAATCCAGCAGGGAAATGGAAACACTTTTATTGATTGCTTGGCTACATTCCTCAATGCCATATAACTATTAAAAACTCATGATGAAACGAGTCGCCACTGCTGCATGAGGCAGACTAAGAGGCTGTCCCACTTACCTTCCTCTCCAACTCGACCTCATTTCCTCATCTGTGCTAATATGTAGGGGTAGACAAAAATCAACGAAAATATGCAATTATCAGGTAGACTTGTTTATGTTAATGATGCCTTCTTCAGCGATTTTGGCAAAACATAAACCCGCATTCGCAAGAAGGATACAATGGTGCTGTGCGGGGAACAACTACTTCAATTCAAGCAAAAATAAATTACAGGAAGGCATGGAATTAATGTGGATTCTCTACTACTATAACTGTCATAAAAAACGGCATAGAATTAATGTGGATTCTCTACTACTATAACTGTCATAAAAAACGGCTTAGACGGGATTCGATCAAAATGCCTGCCCCCAGCACAACACTATGATACAGTGCGCACAAGATATGACTGAAAATTCAGAGTCAGTGGCCACTCGCCACCAATATCCGTTCACGCAAGCGATATCCTCCAACGATCAGAATCCTTCGTCCCAGCCGGAGAACTCATCGGGTGGAATATCCTGGTCAGGTGGGTAATTGTCAAAATTGCTGACATCGGCCGGGCTCGATACCTTCGGCATTATAGGGGCTTTGAGTGTCCGTGACCGCAATCCCTCCCAATCGAATCCCATAAACCATCTGCAAAAAGCCAAATGAATATCACTTGCATCCCTCTCTTTCAGAAAAAAACGTATACTATGTATTTTGAATATAGTAACCCAGGGAAACAAATTATTGCTTCGATGGGAGGAAACGCATTGGGGAGATCGCAACGAAGAAAGGAAGCGCCTACCCAGTATCGTAATAAACGCAGATAGAAAAAGATTCGTAAAAGTTAAACAATACTGCATTTCGCCACCACTACTTGAAGATATTCTTTCCTTTTTTTCAACGGCGCCTGTCTCCAAAAAGCATCGGTATGGATGGCTGAAGAAAGGGTGGTAAAGCGGTATTATGTGACTGAGGTAAGACTGGTTCCATTCATGTGAGTGGGCTTCAACCAGACTCCTTGACTCCGTCCTACGGAGCCAATCTGCCCAGCACCTTCGTCGGGACAAAGACGGTGAAATCCTCGCCCTCCTCTTAAACGGAGTAACGCTGAATTGATTCGTCAGGATCCGACAGGGATGAAACGAGCCTAAGTCCTAACCTTCACATGACCTGACCTTCTAAGCGGAAGTTAAAGCGAAAAGCGACATGATGAGACATTTATTGATAACGTTTCGTTGATTAAAATAAGGTGAAAGTGGGGCGCTTATAATAGCTTTCAGTCGGAAAGAAACTTCTGTGGACAGAAAACGCTATATGAGGCGAGTAAATCAAAACATGCCTAAAACCGATATCACTGGTAAACTCAGTGTTGTTATCAAAAGCGTCGCGAACATCGCGAAATAATTAAAATGGAGAAAAGAAAAGAAAGGTAAAATGGAGAAAACAAAAGAGAAGAACAAGTGAACAATGTCATGAAAGCACAAAACGGCTGTGCTGTGGAAATTCAGCGCCGGGTGATCTTCTACACGTGATACTCCTCCTGTACACGACCCGAAATCGCCGCTTAGGGAGCAGTCGCTCCAAAAGAGAAGTTCTCCCGCGGGTGCCAACAAGGCACCAATCAGACGTTCGCCTCCCGATCAGTAGCGGCCAACAGCAACGAAGCAGAAAAGCTCAAAAAGCCCCACGTCTCGCGATCGGCCACTCCGAACCGAAGCCTCACTTTCTTTTATCTTGTGAGTCCTCCCTAGAGCCCCACATGGCATCATCCACCCGGAAAGAAGGAACTCTTCTTTTCCCTTACAAAGCGTTATAAAACTGTAAACTGTGTAAGAGAAAAAGCGAATCCAAAAAGGAAAGGCGAAACACAACAGAGCGATTTCCTGAAAAAGGGATAAGAAGGAGCCTAGGAAAAGACAAGAACATCTTCAAATTTAGCTAAAAAGTACAAAAAAGAGATAGTGGAAAGCAAAGAAATTTTTACCGATGTTTGCGTATATCACCGACACCCCCACTGCCTGAACCAAGCCGCTCTCCAGGATTATCTTTGCAGAGCTTCTTTACAAGTGCAGTCGCCGTCTTTCCGATCCTTCTATTTGGAATCTCCAATGCGTCAACTCCTTTCAAGATCAACGTATAGGTCTTCATCGGATCAGCTGCCTAAAATTACGTCGCTCTGAGAAGTTGTAGCACCGACCCTATCCTCTTCTCTCTCAACATCTCTATGGTCCGACTGATATAGTGTCGATGGGGTCTTCTCTTTCGTCCACCTACCTCTCCTCCTTATCATATTATAGGCCGAACATTAATAAAACGCCATAACATATGTGAATGTCATTCGATTAAGATGCTTCAAACCTAACCTAATAAATTGCTTAACAAATGAGATGCAACGCGATCGCCCCATTTATCTAAACGCCAGATCAGTAAAAAAAAACACCGTAGAAATCAAGAAGTTTTCTTTTCAGGACCGCCACATCCGAATTTTTTTTGAGAATAGATTTTCACTTCAGCTTTCTTATATCTATGATACGCTTAGAAGTAAAAATTATACTCATGAACGTATTTTTTGCTGATATAAAGTTTCGTCCAACATAACTGCATTGGAAACAGCTGTCAGTCTTACGGTCCTATTTCAATGGTATAGCCCTCTCTTTTCAATCTGCATCAGATTCGTTGATTAATGAAATGAAATAAACGGAAAATGAAGAAATGCACTCCTTATTTAAAGAATGAATATGCCCTCGTTACGAGTACTCAAATATTATTCTATTCCCGAAAGCTACAAACTTTACGACCGTCCGTCCCCATTTGCCGGGAGTATTGGCCTTAAACACTAAGAGATCTGGGTTCATAGATGTGGAAATACAACATATTACATAGCGGATAACTGCCTATTCCAACTGGTAGCATTATTTCGGCCTAGAAATTCTAGGCTCCTTTTTATAGAAGATTACATATGAATGAAGCATGGAACATGAGCATATTTTAGGTCTACTATTTGAAATCAGAAAAACACACCACAGCCGCGTTCATATTACGATTCCTTTGAAAGAAAGAAGGATGAAAAACTAGATACATCTTCTGGATCATAGATAATTTAAACGATATCTGCTTCTATTAAATTACATGAGAAGTCTATACCGCTCTCGGAGATCCCTCGTAATTGCGGTATGCTAACGTAATCGTGTTGAATAAAATTGTACATCGAAGAATGGATAAAGAGCGACCAACTTTTTCATTCAGCCAAATATTTTTTGGATTATTTCAAATTTTATGAACTTTACAAAATAATAAGTGGTGCTCAAAGAATCGATGCAATATTCAAAAAAAAAAATTTCAACGCTCAAAATGGATTCATATAAATTTTGGACAATGAGCCGGCTCTAAAGCGATTTCAGCTAAAGCTACTGATGGTGCCTGCCCAGATTATCCTTAAAACCAATTACCACAGCAATTAAGAGTACATCTATTGAAGCATTGCGAACGTGGGAAGAAAATACGGAAAAAAAAGATGGAAATATTCAATGAAAAAGAAACCTGGAAAGGCGGTCTGCCAAGCATCAACTCACAAATATAGATACCGAGAGCCCAATAATCGGCTGCTTGATCATGACCTTTGTTCAGGATTATTTCTGGAGATACATACTCCGGTGTGCCACAGAACGTCCACGTCTTACGACCACTAGCCAGTTTCTTCGCAAATCCGAAGTCTACCTATAAAATATATTTTTATATAATGCAGCTGTACGAACGAAAAAAAAACCTTGAAAATATGCTCATTTGAGGTTTCCCTTACCTGTTCCTTCAGCAAGTGAAAGGACACAGGTTAGCAAAATTCGGCTGATAATTTTTTTCATTGGTCATCAAGTAATGGTTACGATCAAGTGTGCAAATGCTCTTGCTAACGAGGATCATCATTGAATATGCATTGAAGCCAGTCTCGCTTGCGCGCAGCCTGGATTGCACCCAAGCAATAGACGACGCAAAACTTGGCAGCGTTTGTCACTAGAGCTTGAATGAGGACCCAATTCCACACAAAACCTATCAAGATAGGTTCAGCTCGATTTCCAATGTCGCGTTTGCTTAGATCCAGCGTCTTAAAGCATTTAAAAGATGACTTTGGGATTTGTACTAATATGCAATCCGGTTTATTTACTTTCCACCAATTTTTCTTCTGACCGTATAGACAATGGAAATGCGTAATTCACAAATGTCAGTAAATCTTCCTTTTTCTCATCAATCGAGCAAAACAAACATCAATACTATCAACAAACTAGGATCATAAATTCTTAAAGAAGTACTAACAAGTTTGAGGTAACCGGTATTGGTGAGAAGACAATTCTCAGGTTTCAGATCACGATAGACGATATTCTTGCGATGTAAATACTCCAATCCTTCAAGTACACATGCCACATAAAATCGAGCCGTATAATCGTCGAAATGGCCTCTATCACGTAGAGTTGTCCATAATTCACCACCAAGGCAAACCTCCAGCAACATGTAAACATATTTGGCATCGCGGAACGTTGTAAACAGTCTAAATATTATTAACTTGTTTCATGTTAAAAATTACAAATAAGTTGTTCAATAAGTGGCAAAAAGAACAACAACGAGCATCAATAAGTGTAGCCTTTTCCTTTCGGAACAATTAGAGAATGGCAAGCAGAACTTATTCTCGTGTTTAGCATATCGATAAACAATGTAGTACAATGTGAAATGGCCGCCTGGCCGCCCTCCAATGCAGCCTTACCATATCTAAATTGAGTAAAAACAATGCAATCTGAAAACTTTGCCCGAAATGAAGCCCCTTTGAAGTTCTCGAAAAATATTCCCTCCGTTGAGATATAGTTCCTATAGAAGCAGCTGCCAAAAGAACAAAGAACGATACGAATGTCGAACGATCACCGAAAGTATCTAAGAATTTTTGAAATTTTAGACGATTTTTTTCTAAAAGTTTACATTCTTAGAATATTACTCGAAATATTGAAGTATTATTAAAGATAGCTCAATATAGCATACGATAAAATAGTACAATAAGAATGGAATTATAGATTCAACGAGCAAATGCATAAATGTTTTGAGATAAATAAACTGCAATATTAAATTACACAAGTCAAGTAAAATACAATAAATAAGTATAGCATACGAAAGACTATAACTTTATATCACCCGCCATAATATGCAATTCCATTGCGTAATAGCAGTTGTATTTCTTCGTCGAACAATAGTTACAATTCAATTAGCCAATAAAAAAATTCTAAAAGTATTATCAGGCGGAAAGCTGAATATTTCCCAATGCAGCATAAAATCGAATGATCAGAAAATGAGGCAAAAGATATAGAATGAGAAGAACGAAGAAAGGATGAGAAATGAAGAATAAAAAAAATCATTGCGAGAACATACTTAACAATCCAATCCGAGCGAGCTTCCATCATAATATTTCGTTCGGCGAAAATATGCTCTTGTTGCCTTGTATCAACGATATGCTTCTTCTTCAAAGCTTTCAATGCGAATGTCCGCGATTTATCGCCATTTACACAAACCTCAAATATTATATTGAAATATTTAAACAACGACTAAGAATATCGCTCCTACATGATACGTATAGGGGATGGGAATAGTGACTCAATATATAGAAGTATCCATGGTGAAAACAACTTATATTTCAAGGAGAATAAAAAACAATGAAAAATTTAGAAATGAGCGCCATTTTCTTAGTGAGAAAAAATTGCCCCAAAAATTTTCGAACTGTCCTCAAAAGCTTAAAAATATTGCTTAGAAGAATAGCGGAAATTTAAAACAGGGCACAATCCCCCAGCAAAAAGTAGCATACCGCTCGTAGTTCAGATTCAAAACAAATTCATGGAAACGTGAAATCGAAGCAACTTAGAGAAACAGACCAATTCGACGCGACCAAAGCCTCCAACGCCAAGCGTAGCGAGCCTTTTCAACTGTTTCAACTGAAGGACGGCAAACTCCTTCTCGATAGCAGCTTTCGAAGGTGATGGTGGTTCCGGCAAAACACTACGAGAAATCAACATCACATACACAAATAATTTCACAGAAGTCGAAGGCGAAGACCACCAAACCACCACTGACAACTACTACAGAAGATAAAAGTGAGTTAAATGTGGCTGAAACCCCTCTGGCCCTAGCGCAAAGTCTCTGACAAATTTTTCGACGCACCTGTCCTAGAAGGAAATGTTAGTGTTATTCGACCTTGGCCAGTAAAACTAGCCCAACCATTCTGCCAAAATTCCGGTTTTTTTTGAGAAGAAGGGCGGGGGGTGGAGGAGAAGGCGGGAAATCCCAGTCACAAAACTCATAAGCTTCCTCTATGCTAACATCTTTTCAGCTCTCAATAGTAGTATTACAACTGAGAATATCCATTACGCGCAGCTATGATCAAATCAACGTACACTGTAGCTCTGCGTTGTGAGTCGCCATAATCTCTCTTCAACGCATCCAAATCTCCAATGAGTTTTGTAAACGATTCACGATCCAATGTAAGCACTTCTACGCCAGGATTCATCGCTATTACACTTGCCGTTCGCACCTAAAACAATAATAATAATAATTAATAATAATTAATTCATAATAATTAATAATAATAATAAATTAATAATAATTAATAATAATTAATAATTAATAATAATAAATAAATAATAATTAAAATAATTAATAAATAAATAATAATGATTAATTAATAATAATTAATAATAATAATAAATTAACAAATAATAATAATAATTAATAATAATTAATAATAATAAATTAGTAATAATTAACAATTAAGCAATAATAATTAATAATAGTAATTAATAATAATAATTAATCATAATAATTAATAATAACAATTAACAACAATTATAATTAATCATACTTAATAATAGTAATTAATAATAATAATAAATTAATTAATAATAATGATTAATTAATAATAATAACTAAATAAACAATAATAATTGAAAATAATTAATAATAATAACAAATTAATAATAACTAATAATTAAGTAATGATAGTTAATAATAGTAATTAATAGTGATAATTAATAATAATAATTAATAATAACAATTAATAATCGATAATAATTAATAATAAAAGTAAATAATAATTAATACTAATAATTAATAGTAATTAATATTAATAATTAATAACAATAACTAATAGTAATTAATAAAAATAATTAATAATAATGGTTAATAATAAATGATAATAATGATTAATAACAATAATTAATAATAATAATTAATAATAATTAATAATAATAATTAATAATAATTAATAGTAATTAAAAATAATAATTAATAGTAATTAAAAATAATAATTAATAATAATTAAAAATAATAATAATAATAATTAATAACAATAATTAATAATAATAATAATGATAATAATAATAATAATAAAATGGCATATTTTCTTTATTGAAAACGTAGCCTTTATTTCATTAGCCAATCTCATCGAAGGAGTTTCTTTCTATTTCAAGCAAGTGACGCATACATTCTTCACAACTTGAAAGGAAATTATAATTATGCCTCGAAACATCTCATCTTCTTATTTTCATCTGACTATGCCTCGCAACGTATCATCTGAATAGCAATTACATGAATACGAATAAAATATTCATAAGCTGATGAAACAAAAGCGTCAGACGTAGACGGCAAGAATGATTCTCTTAAGTATTTATCGATGAGTGAAAGAGTTCCCAACAAATAAGTAGCATTATTGGTGAGGATTATTCGACTTCATTGTATTGAATTATTTTCGTAATAAATAAAAGAAAAAGATAAATGAACTGATATCGGATATATCAAACAAATCAAGTGACGTCTTTTAAGATTTTCAACTCAAAGAAGTGGATAATAAATGCATCAATAAATAAATCACAGAGATAACGTCGATTTGATTAAAAAGAAAAGTAAAATAGAACTACTAACCTCCTCACCCAAAAGTGCTTTTTCGCCGAAGAAATCGCCTTGTTTAAGGATGCGAATTTCACGTGGCTCAGGCTCACCTTCGATTAGCTGCGTTACGCGTACTTGACCACTGTTCAATATGAAAAATGTATCTCCCTGCAAATATACCTTTTTTTTTAAACATTTTTTCAATTATCATGATATAGTAATCACCGCCCATACTAATAAAGGCCTTGAATATTAGACAAAGAAGAAAATGATTGCAGATATTTGCAGAAGAAAATGTTATTCTTATATTTAATGAATCGCTTAAAAAATATTTCAAGTCTCATTAACATGATTAAAAGCTAAAAGATTTGATAACGATTAACGCAAATAAAATTATTTATGGATTTATTCATTTAAAAAAAAATCCTTTTCCCTTTTCCCATAATTATTTTCAACAGAATCACATTCAGGAAATAATTCCCAACTTATTCAATTAACATAGATCCCTAGTTTTCGATAATGCATTCGACAGTCCAAGGTCTCTATTCAAGTTTATTAATGCTGGTTGCGATAACAATAATCTGAAGATGGGAATTATATTTCTCTACCTATGACAATGCAATAAAACTTACAATAAAAAAATGTCATAATTGTAAAAAAATGTGCACCTTTTCACCTTCGCGTATAATATAATTTCCACCTGAGTAATAATCCTGATCGAGCACATCAGCAATCTTTGAAATGCGATCTTCTGATAGATTTTCGAATATCGACACCTGAACGCAGTTTGATAGGTGAATTTAATTAGATTAGATGAAATAGTTCAGACAGAGAGACTGAATAAAAAATTAGTTTCAATCTTGAATGCTAAATTTAACCGAAGATCTAACTGCAGCCACGAAGGAGTGGGAAATTTAACCGAAGATCTAACTGCAGCCCGCTCCAGCTCTTCCCTGTGATCAAGAATAGCTTTTTTTTTGAATTTTCATTACCTTTTTCCGAAAACATTGGCTTTCTTATAAAACTTTCAGCACCCCCGCTAAGTCATTATGGCAATTTTTTAAATTCGTTGAAAAAAAAATCTCTTTCGAATGTTTCGTTTCTCTAAGGAAATTTCGCGGTTGAAAAGTCCAACCTGCTTCCATATTTGCAATTTTTCTTAAAATTTTTGAACTATCATGAGCCACTGAGTATATTTTGCGCCAGCGAGCTCAAAAATGAATTCTTTTCGCCAAAGGATGCCCTGTTCTTGAGGTGCAGCTGAGAGACCCCCTCCCCCACCCCCCCCCTCCCAACCATGCCAAGCCACTCCTGGGTAAGAGCCTGCTTATGACCATATACAAACTGGCTGAACTCATTCTGATTCTGGCCAGATGATCACCTATCACTCTAACCAGATCGGGTTTAATCCGTCTCCATATAATACTGCGTTAAATCTAGCCCTGATCCTAATCTGCTCCCGAATTGGATTCAACTCAGACGCTTCTAAAGACCGGCGAATGCTCAGTTGATGGATGCAACAGAGCGTGTGAATCTGTACCGTTCAAATAAAACAAACAAACTCTGACAATGTGTACGGGAGGAATCTGTTGAAACATGGTTTGAACCTTTGTCTCCCCACTCCTTCCTACGAAAAAATTACAAACGTCACTGATAATTACAAATACGATGGGCTCATTCAAAAAAAAAAAAAAAATCGTCTCAAGTTTCATCGACATACTCAATACTTGCACACCTCACATTCAATATCCTATTAAAGCAATAAAACTGAGATTAGCTATTCAGTCATTCCATGAAGATTACAGCTTATTCTTCAATTTAACAAATAGAACACTTGAAACAAAAGTTTTCAATCGATAATAAAACACAAGTAATGCAAAACCACTGGAAATATTGGTAATGATAGATATTCCGAGCATGGAAAAAAAAGTGTTATATCTTTTATTCCACTACATTCATAACAACAAGTTAATCCCGTTATTTTGAAGTTTATTTCAAATACATTCAAAAATTAACGTCTTTCCTAAATAAATAACACTTTACTTGAATAACACTTTACCATATTTAATACTTAAATAACGTAAATAAATAACACTTTACCATATTACAATACATGCTTTGAGGTATTAAAAAGTACAGCAAAACCAATAAAAATTCTCAGAATAATATTCGATAGAGAATAAAGCGTTCATTTGCTTATCTATTCTCATAAATTTGTAGCAGTGAATAAATTAATCAGATGAGGATTACCTTGCTGAGGAATGCCATAAGTTGAGCATGCCTCTCCATTCCAAGTCGCATAGTTATCATTTGAAAGACCGAACGATCAAGAACCCATAATTGTACATCCGTCAACGCTTGGACTGATGCTGTCCTATAATTTATGCCCCCCACTTTTTTGCATGAGATCAAAGTTGACTTAAACATTAAATGTGTACTCCCCCCCCAGAAAAAAAATGCGGTGAAAAATCTCTGAATTACAATTTAAATTATAAGGTATTTGTCTAATTACAATTTAAATTATAAGGTATTTGTCTAAGTTCGTATCACGGTATTAATAATATAGTATAGACAAGATAAAGGAAAAAGTCAATCACTAATGTCACTTAGGAAGAGGATGTTTCCCTTTATCATTCCTTTATTAAGTGAACGCTTAGCTGAAGTAATTAGAGAAAGTAAAAAATATAGACATTTACGTTCACGGTACACGATAAGGCTAGTGGACATAACCGTGTGGTATAGTGTTTTCTATAAAGCGGGATGGGGAGGGGAGAGGAAGGAAAGGCGAAAGGGGATTGGGAAGGGATCCTCATCCTTGCCTACTTCCCTTTCATGGGCAACTCTTTGCCTTCGCAATTGCCTACCACTAGCTACTACAGAAGTAGAGAGAAGTTTAAGAAAATTTGTATGTGAAGATGTTTTGATCTAAATCCTAGCATTGCCAAATTCAGTAGCCTTCTAGATTAAATGTGGTGATCGATAAAAGAATTTATATTTCAAAGTGTTATTAGTAGTAACAACCAAAAGTAACGATTATAAACTTATTCCTATTTCTATGACTTTTATTTCCTCAGAAATTTTCACGCTGTTTTTTTTTTTTAGTAATCACGATCATATTAAAAAATCTCAGCAAAAGGATCAAATCAAGGCGATAATGGTTGTTTGAAAACGTTCTCAGCCATAAAGGTAAATGCGTGGAATTGCACGATAGGATTCCAGGAAACTATTCAAACTTTAGTTCAACATTATTCATTCCCTAATCGCAAACGTAGCAATTCTTTTCGTATATGCAAGTTTTAAATAACTGTTGGATATAATTTTCTGGATTATAGTCGAAAAAAGAATAACTAAAATATGTAATATTTCGTTGTTATTTTTGGTTTAAAATTTTTTTAAATACTAATGCACTGGAAGTATTAAAGAATTGATAATGATATCGAATCGATGTAATGAATTATTGTGGCTGAGAGTTTAAAAGTAAAGAAGACAAACCTGACGCAATTATAGAGGATGGCAAGTTCGCCTACCACTACCGCTGGTCCTATCGTACCTAATGCACTGCCTTCCCTTGACACTTGCAATTCACCCTCTGCAAGCGTTCATTCGCAAATTATCGAAAAATTCAAATTCATAATAAACAAATCACTAATATAGGCTAATATTATTATGGCCACATAAGTCAGTGATCAAAAGATTTTCAATCCTCAATTAAATTGTAGGATTTAAGTTAATTCCCATTAGAAACTGCATGTACGCTAAAAATTCACGAAATAAATAGTATAGTCGATTAATGATGAGTACTGGCCGGTGGAAATCGTGTGGCAGTTTGGCATTTGAGTTGCGCTATTCTGGAGTTAAAGAGCCGCAGTGCTAAACACTTAGGAGGTAGTGTTGCAAAATGGCCAATGTCACTTGCTAAAAAAAACCTTCTTTGAACTTCACAACGAAAAAATAAAATGTCGTAGTGTCGCATCACAAACCTACCCAATACTAAGTAAGGATTCTATTTACCTTCATTTCACTTTTTTAGCCATCAAACACTTCCACTCGAACCATTCATATACCAACTCCCTTTCTCTCGTGTTCTTTTTCGCGATAATGCTGTTCTAAGAAATTCATCATTATGCAATTTCATCGTGTAGGTGATCGTTAGACCGAAAATGTGAAACTATTTTATCTATGCATTCAATGACTATACTCCAGTCGTCACTTACCAGCTACAACGAATAGTCGATCGCCAGGTTCGCCCTCTTGGATAATCCATTGGCCAGCACGTGCACGCATCTCGTACATACATTCGACAAGTTCAATGACCTGCTCTTTGGCTAATTGACGCAGGAAGTCGTTCTTTTGTACCGCATCTCGAATAAGCTGCTTTGAGCTGCAATAGCATCCGTTAGAGTTGCATTTCCAATAATAATTTAACTGATGTGCAAAGAAAATTGCAAACATCAATCCAATCCTGCAAAAGCCTACACATTTGATAATAAATAACGGCTATCATTGAATGCGCCGACCGCTCTACCGATGGTCACCGAGTCCACTGCTCTATCATCTCAGCAGCCAAAGGTTAAAGCAGTAATCAGGTACTTTGCATACTGTTTTAACAAGATCACTGGCCTGTAACGCTGCTTGACCTTTACAAAAGGCGTACCCCTCGTTTATAGGATTCAGAATGTTTGAGGCTCGCATCTTACATATATAACTCATCAAACAAGTGTACACCTCAGTGGACCGCCTATAGAACTGGCAACTTTCGAAAAATGACAAGAACTATTTGGAGATGCCAATAAAGAAAGATATGGCAAACAAGAGGTTTAAAAAAGTGGAACCAACTTTCTACTGCTTGGCCGGAAAAGAGTGCTGTCCACTCATTATTCCCATATTATAGCAATATATAAGAGTTTCATATAATAAAACTCTATTATATTTAGACGATGACATTAAACTAGAGGATGACATGAGTTCTATTGGGCAAGAGTTTTGAAAAAAATATTTCAATGATAAGCATAACTATCAATTCGAACATCTAACGATTCAATAAACACTTACGATAAGCAAATTATATAACGACAAATGGTAAGATTTTCCAGCTGAAGAAATGATATCTCCATTACTATAGATATCTCAAAAAAAAATATTCTTTATTTATAGTTGAACTGTAAAGTTTTTGTGGGTAATGAAAGTTTAGTGTGGTCTATCTTCAATCGATGTGATCAAAAACGATTCGCTCACAAATATTCGTTAGCTAAGCCCAATAAATCCGATTCAAACACTTAAAAGAAATAATACTTATGGCACGATAAGTATTTCAAGAATATTCACCCCAGTCAATTTTAACGAGATTTATAAAGCGATAGGCCAATAATACATCATAAAAAGGTAATAGAAGAAAAAAGAATTGAGAAAAAAAAACAATGAGGAACCCGGCAGATTTCGGATGATGCTGTAGAGTAGCCTTATGACGATCGAGTGTTGCCGGTTCGGCAGAGACGGCCAGTTTCTTAGCGCGGATACCCTCTTCGACAGCAGGCAATACCGCTTTCTGCTGTAATTCGGTACGTAATTCATCGGTCGTCTTTGATATCTATAAAATTAATCAATTTCTTTACTGCCTAAATATCTATTATATATGTTGGTGATATCTAAATCGTCAGCATCCCCATCATCAATGTCGTTCCATCCTTATCAATTTGTTCGTTGGCGAGTAAACAGTTGTAGAGCAAAAATCTTTAATTTAATCCTGAAGAGCGCTGAATCATATGACGGATTTCTTTACCGGATTAGATAATGGTAGCTGCTGATTTATTCTTCACTCACTATCAACTATGTCAGAATTGCATGATCAGAAATTATGTTAGAAGTTAAGTATTCTTGGAAAGAAATCTCAAAGATGGACCACCCAGAAAATTTCGCACTTGCACCTGAAATGTATTTGGTAATCAGATAACATGGCGCACTACACTTTGCAGACGAATCTCAACACTCAAATGACACATACAGTTTTCACTAGTATTGGAATGGGTCTCGCATTACCCATCTCCTCGACTGGACCACCTTCTTTCATCTCCGCTTAACTGGAAAACCATAAAAGTAATGACCATTCAAGTGATCATCGGCTATGACAAATTTCCCACATTAAATGTTAAAAAATTGATGTAACATACATAGATGCAAATACAAATAGCACCTTATCT